>OV121096.1:41091373-41606373 GCA_921293015.1 Phorcus lineatus
TTCTTTCCCATTAAGCTTTATAATTTGAAGGAAATTTATAAACGACACGTGTATTGCCAGTGCCGTATCCACGCCTCTTTTGTAGGAAAGTGATTGGATTCTAATAAGACTAATTCCAACCTAATGAGGAAGTAAGAACTTAAAATAATTCATTTGTCATGCCTCCTCATTATTTATTGATTATAGAATTAACACGGCTTTGTTTTGTAAGCAAAGACATTAATGATTCGGTTTATGTTTTTGAAATGCGATTTCTTAATTTCCTAGTTGTTGATATTATTATCATTAATCTTATTATAATCATTATTGAAATAATAATAATAATAATAATAATAATAATAATAATAATAATAATAATAATAATAATAATAATAATAATAATAATAATAATAATAATAATAATTATAATGACGACGACGACGACGACGATGATGATGATGATGATGATGATAATAATAATAATAATAATAATAATAATAATAATAAAAATAATAATATGTACCTTCTTTTTTCAATCAGAACAAAGCCGTGTTGATGTCTTTATTGATGAGCTGATCTTGTCTTCTTTCGAATTATCAAATAGTGAGTTTCAAATTTCTTAATATCTTTAATTTGTGAAAGTAAATAAGTTTGGTTCATGGACCTAATTTTACATGATTCTATTTTTTTCTTTCGAAACTAAACATAGTTACAATGATTAACGATGACTCTTTCTTCATATGCTGTGCCTATTCAAAGTAATTTTTTGACATGCCACAAAGAATAGAAAGGTACCATAATTATTCAAAATTGTCAAGTAGTCATGTTTACGATATTTTCTATTTCTTTCGAAACCGGACAAAACTATAATCAATTAGTCTTTTATATAAAAGTTTCTCAGCAGCATACGATGTTTCAGTGAAAGAAAACGCTACCATTTAATATTACGTGAGTTTCAGAAGGGACAGAATATGCTCGCTAATTCCATTTAGACTAGTAGCTTAGAAAGTGTGACCAAATATCATATTATAATATAACGAGGCTTCATTTTTCTATACATTCCAGTTTCCCCAAGCCTACGGACATACTAAAGTGTATGTTGCTTAACTCCTGACTCGTGTTCAGCAATCAACCACTCTTTCATTTTTATAATATCCGGTTGATTGAATACAGTATCTTTCAAGAGTTTATTCAAGCCTCATCTTTTTACGTTCCTAAAATACATATACATTGGCATACAAAATTGATTTTTGTAGAAAGGCAAGAAAGTGTCTATATATAAAGCTTGAAAAAAGTATTTTATCAATACGTATATCTTCATAAACGTAATCTTGACTGCGGCACAATTTCCACGCGTGTTCTAAAAAAGAAATTTGTTAAATTTTGACGCTATAACAGTTGTAAAGGTAAAATATAGAGCGACAATGAGATCGTGAAACTTAAGTAAAATAAGACGATTGTTTTTCATATGATCTCAATTTTTTGGCATATAGTTCAATATCGTGTATTGAAATTTGATATTACTTTGAATTAATTAACAATTATGAAAGAAATTTAAAAAAAAAAAGAAATAAAACACGGACTTCATGTGATCACAAAGTGTATCGTTAGGTCCCGGGGATGCCAAATTACTTCAGTATGAGAGCGAAACAATCTACCAAAAGATATCAGTATGACAGCAAGCTATATTCTGCATTTTCACCAACTGTTTTCTCGTGATGCATTATAGTTTTTTTTCATTTGCCAAATGTTTAGGTTCCCCTTCTTAAAGTTTGTTCTCATCAATCATAACGTTACTGTCGCCTTCTTCAATAAGATAATTCGTTTATTAGCATGCATACATAACTCATTTGATAAATAATTATGTTTATGGTAGAACTGCATAAGTGATATGTACATGTATTAATGTAATATTAGGAGCAAGCACACGTTAATGTTCATGTATGAGATTGTTCTGGTAAAATAAAAACTTTAAGAACACGTTTATTTGAAACGAGAAACATATATTCAATTCGTAACTCAATTACGTTTCCGTACCTTAAAATCTTTAATTCATTTTTCTTTTTTCTTTGATTTACTCAAACATTCTCCATGTACATTGCTTTCTAATACAAATGTATGCTTCTTCATCATAATAATATTGTAGTTTGGTTCAAGCGTTTGCTAGAAGAAATGGGATTGGAACAAGTTATTCAAGTTTTGTAATTATCTCTCAAGGTGTTACAAATAATAAAGCTATAATAACATACATGTCCTATAGAAAGTAAGATTATATAGAAATGATAGAAATATATCAACAGAGAAATGAAACATACACAACCATCAGAAAAAAAACACGTTACCAATTTGATAGTAATAGCTTGACTGCTTGAAGGCATAGAATATGTTTCATATAATTTGAAAAGTAGACATTACTTTGTAATTTCTGATATCACTAAAAATTTCATTTATTTTTAAACACATTTTCAAACCCACTTAAAAGAAATCCTTAAAATGCTTTGATGCAAGTCCTAAAACGTATTTTGAAGTTGAAAAATGATTAAGTCATTATTTTGAAATCGTGCTTTCCTCATTTTTTTCAAGCAAGAAGATGACGACCTACACCGAAATGTCACAAAGAGGAAAATAGGAAAGGTTGATATTCCATATTGATGTACCATAAGTTTATTTCGCCACATCATATACTTATTACCGAAACACGGGAAATAATTTTTGTTGAAATGTTGAATTGAAAAGTATTAACAACGATATTTCATTTTATTTATCACTGGTAGCATCTAAATTTTGTGTTTAGCTTATTTTTAATCTATATGAAAAAAACAACAACCGCGGTTAAGGTACCATATGAGATTAATTACAATTTTAAGCAAATGGTTGATAACAGTCTATGCAGTGTTTGTAATGATGAAAATGGGAACCTTTGTCATTTGTACCGGGAATGTCAGGTGACCCAACCTTTTGGAATGATCTACAAATTTGGATTAACAGCTTTTTATATCCTCATCCAATATTGTCCAAATTTATGTTCTGGTTCGATACTCTGCATCAAAATAAACTGTTTATTGTTGAAAACTATATATAAAAAAGAATAATAGAATTGAAAATTTAAATTACAAATGGAACCCTCTCCTCCCAGTTCTTGCATGACCACAACATGTACTTTTCCACAATAGCTTTATCTCACTGTATTTCTATATGTATTACTATATCATATATACATGTTTATGTGTGTCTGATTATGATTGACATCACCCCTGTACATCTTTTCACTGTTCATGGAAAAATACACCAGTCATATAACCTATACATGTCATCTTTGGAGCCAATACTTTTTTTAAAAACAAATGCTTTGATTCTTGAAACCATGATCACATTTCATATATTTATAAAAATGAATGTTAGAACAATGAAATAATAGAACATATAATGAAATGGAACATAACCTTAGAATTATTCGAAAATGGTTCATCATAAGGGTCAAATTAAAAAATATAAAATCGATGACATTTGAGCGTCTCTGATTTGAAAATCCTGTGTCGTGTTTAATTGTTGTTTATCAAGAACAGAGGGAAATCTGACGCTTTAACGGGGTAATTTGCCGAATCCGAATATTGTGAGAATGTGACAAAGTTGCTATTAACACCAACAGAGCCAAACCTTAACACGCCTTTATACAAGCCAAATTAATATTTCAGCAATTTTGCCACGTGCATGTCTTCCATATCAATTTGTGTTGAGTGCCGCCAATAGAAGATCGTTCTACCGTGGCGAGACCATTAATTTACGTGTGTCGCTTCATTATGGCTTCTCCCGGTGAGTAATTGACTTGGAAAATAACGCCAATGCGTCTGAATTAAAGCCGTCTAATTAACAACAAGATCAATGTTTTCAATAGCAGACCAAGAAAAAACTTGCCACTAATTTTCGCAACAACATATTCGTAAATGATACTTTCTCGTCCAATTACGAAGGCGAATATGGATGTTGCCTCATTGACATGGCAACGGCTTCAGTCCCGTGTCACCCGAGCCAATTATCCAATTAGGGTGATTAGCAATAGCACATGTGACAAAGCAACGTCGATAAACTAATCAATTCGCCAAACCATCTAATCTACTATTGATAATAAGTTCCACACCTGAAGCCGGTAATCATCCTCTAATTATTATTGTAATTATTTATTACCTGGGACGACCGACCGCTGCCTGCTATTGTTAAGAAGATAGAACAAATCGGCCATGGCAGAGCAAGGCCTGATGGGCAACCAGTGAGAGAGGGTTGACAGAGGGTGACAGCAGACCCCCTCGCTTCTTGCCCAATGGGAGTAGTCGACAGTTTTCCTCTTATCTCAAGCAAATAAAATCAAGGATTAACTCTGCATGATCGTCCGTGATAGCTTATTGTCGTAATCGACAGGAAGACATCGTATCCGCGTTGAGCAGACGACAGCTGTCCGTAAGCAAACGGCAGAAGCAAACGGCAAAAGCAGACGACAGAAGCAGACGATACACTCTGTCATCAAGAACATCTGAGTCTATGTTGTCATTGGATTGAGCTTACTGTGATGTGTATTTCACTGAGTACCCTGTATTCATAGTGGTAGAGCTTCTATTGCGGGAAATTCAAGGACGTTCACTAGATTTGGAAGTACCAAGAGAGAAAGACAAAGAAAATTCAATGAAAAAATCGTGTATCTTGAAAAAAGTGAAAGGAAGACCAAAAGTTTTTTCTGAGGAAATAGGACATATTTTGTCATCTTGATTTCTTCATATAAAACGATTCTGTTGGGCGTTTATGCAAAAGCTCTGGACTTAGGACATTCGAATCATCGGCAAGTGTACTTGGAACCAGTTCTCATGGAACTATGAATCTGTGTGCGCCCATTTAGCGTTAGGTCAACACTCAACTGTGTAATCGCCTCCCAAGTAGCAACATTGTAAGTGGTTTTATAAGAGACTGTCGCGCCATGGATTTGAGCGTACCAAGAAAAACTGTAATTTCAGAAGGAAGATCTCCATTCAAGCACTCAATCGACAGCATCCTGAAAGCAGGGGAAGAGCCTTTCCTCTGCACAGGAGAAGATAACAGCACAGAGAGAGGCGAGGAAGATGCCCCTCAGAGCCCGGATGTAGCAGGTGATTTTAGCTTGTAGGAATTGTAAACACTTGATGCCGACATGGCGACTGCTTTTCTCCGCTTCTCTTGGGAAATTAGTTAATTGAAATGAAACTTTTAGATATTTGCTATGAAAAAGAAACTGAGAAATTTTTTTAATGTGAGAAATTGATCAGTTTTCAAGGGTAAAAAGTGTTTATGAATTGTTAACACACAACGCAGACACGGTTATTGTCAGTTCCTTGTATCTCAGTTAACAGAAAAACAGTTTTTGAAGCTATCCTATGGGTAATGAATTAAAATGATCTTTTGATGTAAAGAATTGATGAAAGAACTTTAAAGGATTACATAGTTCAACAGTTTGAACACTTTGGAACACTTGATGCAGGTATCTGTTTAACTTGGGGGGAAAGTGTTAAAACTGAATTTTAACATATACAAATTTTGAAGAATAAGCTTTATAAGCACCTCAAGGGTATAAAATTGTACATGATTTCATGTAGCTACAAGACGTTTCATTTGTTTCTCTTTGGCAAAAGCAAAACGATGAAATAATAATTTTTTAAAATGCTTAAAAAAGAGATTTGTATGTTTTGCATGGTATATCTTTTAGGATAAAGTCATTAAAACCATCTTTAACAAGGAATATCTTAAAATAAACTGGCCTGATATCGGTTAACATTGTGCTAATACTTGCCGCAGACAGGGCGGTTGTTTTTCTCCGCAACTATCAATAGTTTCTTTTTAGGTTGTAATGAGAAGGTTTGATATGAGTAGATGGAGATATTACAGTCATGTATATGCAAATTGTGTCTGTTTTTACGAAAATTAGTTTTGGGGTATCTCATTTGAAGTTTGTATATCAGAGATGTATAGTTATCAGTTTATTGTCGGATACAGTCAGGTTCGACTTTTTATCACTCTATATCCAGACATAATCATTAAAATGCACATCTAGGATAAAAATGTTAAGTAACATGTTTTTATGTTGCATAATCAGTATCAGTAATTCTTGAATTAATCAATTAAATTGTTTCTAATTTTGAAATATGCGTTGTTGTAAAATAACACCAAACACAGACATAATCGCTTTAGTCTCCGATTGTCTTTTGGAAATTCCTTAAAGTAATTTTGATGTAGGATTTCTTATGAAATTTGACAACACACTATCACAATCGCATAAGGTAAGTGTGTTTGTAAACAGTCTACGACTTTTGTCTGGGTCTCTCTCTAGGGAAGTGAGTCCGAAATGCATGACAATATCACGTAGGCAATATGATGAAGTAAATTTGTTTGGGATAGCAAAGATGAAAGATGACTTTTGGTCATTAAACCTACAAATTCGATTGATCTATGAAATTGGAAACACGAGTCCTCAGTATACGAACACTAATTGAAACATAAGTACTGGCCGTTCATTAGTGCTAGTCTATTTGTATTTGAAAGTTTGAATTTCTTTATGAGTCACCGTATCGGGCCAATCTTTACAGATTGATATGTGAGAGTGGAACTAAATAGACCTTAGTGACCGGACTGAACCTTTAATTAACTGATTCTGACACTAAGGTTAAACGCATAAACGCATTTTTTTTGTTCCTTGTTGTCGAGTTAGTCATCTGCAACCTTCGGATTGAACCTTTTAATGATTCTGACACTAAGGTTAAACGCATAAACGAAATTCGATGACCATTTATTTTGACTTCTGTCTTTTTACAACAAATTCTTCGTACAAAATAGTCACTTACCTTTTTATTTAATTCTTGAAAAAAGTTCTGAGAACTGCACATTAAATCAAAATACCGACCTTAAATGCAGTTCTGTTCGTAAGAAATCAAATATTTGACAACGTTTGAAGACAATAAATACCCCAATAAGGCTACTTTGTCCTTCTCTGATAGCATGCTTTGGAATCTCGACTCTACTTTTAACATACATTAGTCAACGAGAGGTATTTTTAGAAGTCTCAAATGTCTTTAGATCTGACGAAAAGCTTACATTTTCATGCCAATTTTCTCTAACACCACCCCCTCTCCCTCTGTCTACCTGCCTCAAAATTTATCCACAGGAAGAGTTTAAATATAAAAAAAAGGTTTAATTTGAAGCGACCCTTTTAATCGTTCTACACGTTTTCAGGCATCAATGAGACCACCGGATAATCTGACAATGAAAAAGTATAATCATGCTTATCGATTATTTTTATGTGGAATCATTCACGTCTTGAAAGAGTTTTTTTTATCCCTGATGGAGAAGGCTATGACAGAAATAATTTGAATAAATTTGAGTTTTACGAGTTTATTTAGTAAGAGAAAGAATTGCTATGTGATCGTTAAATTAAGAGAAGGCATGTTAGCATTAATACTTTATTCATTGATTAAATATCTTCAGAATTGGTGAAATATTGAAACAATTTCCTGGCTAATATTATTCACAAAATAAATAATTTTGCACCAATTATTGTTTTCAAAAATAAAACACAGATTCTCAAATGAGTAGCTATGATGTATAGAGATATTTCCTTTCCTATCGGTTCTTTTATTAGATAATTACTAGGAAATAAACTGGAAACACAATTATTGAAACAATATAATGATGACCTGGTTTGCATTTTCTATTTGTAGATCCGGTAATTTAGAAAAACTTTATTTTTGTTCCTTGTTGTCGAGTTAGTCATCTAAAATGAATTCTACCTCAATAACATCACGAGTATTTTTCTAAAAAGCAAAGGTTTGAAAACTTTATCGCAATCTGGATGATTCTAAAGCACTATGAAATAGGATGTTAGCTTTCAGGATTGATCCTAAAGAAATGAAATGACAAGTTCAAGTGACAAAAAATTTAAATCAATACGTTGAAAGAACAAAAATGCATGTCATATTACGGTTTCAATTTAAAGAGAACTTCTATCTATGTGTGATTTTAAAGTTTTCCCATTTTATTAATGACACTATTTTAGAAATATTATCTGGTTACCCCCACCCTTGATGGATGACTAAACCAGTTTTTATTTATTCACTAGCATAAATTCCTTTGAAGTGTTTAAAAATTGTCACAACTTATTCATTATATTGATAGTTTTATTCGAAATAACTTTCCTTGGTTAATATCATGTATCAATATATCTAGGACCATTTTACATTTTCTTTGATCAAAAGTTTAAAAAAGCTCCAAACACTTGTAATTTCGCTTTCATATATTCATAACAACTACTTGATAAACAGCGTATATAACACACGTAAATATACACCTAGATTTAAAAAACAACAGCAACCAACAATCGTATAACCCTTTAACCTCAGGTGAACAAGAGATCTCGTAACCGTTCTTCAATACCCAACAATTTGACTCATCTGTTTGCTACTGTTTCTGCCACTTAACGCCACTTTATGACATAACAGCACCCATGACCCCCCCATTTTGAGTGAGTTTAACAATCTACCATAGTGTGACAGATTATGTGTTCGACTTAATGACATTGTAAACTTTATAAAAAGGTCTCTGAACATCACTTGAGTAAGTGAAAGTACGTAACGACTACTGCAACTGCTACAGGGTTCAGTTCTAAGAACGTTTTAAAGGTTAAAACTCTTCTCAAATATACTGGAGTTTCCTATATATCTACTTCGATTGCGACTTGTGTGAAATTTCAAGTACGTCATAAATGTTTGAAATGGATCTGAGATGGATCAAAACATGTTTGATAGGGCGAGATTGACACTACGAGAAGCGAACATTCTGAAGTGTATCTGGACGCTAATTTATGTTGAAACACATTGTAAAAATTGTGCTGTGGAGATGTACGTGCATTAGTCATACCCTCCAAGTCCTTTACTATAATAAAAAAAGATCATAAATGTAATTTATATATGATACCCATATCGACGATCCACATTAAAATATAAGATGGTAACCTGTTAAAATAGGAATTGGTTTTCAGTCTAGGATATTAGCACATATTAAAATCTTACTTTAAGTAATCATTTGTATCATTTAAAAGAAAAATAAATAATTGAATGTTTTTTATTATTGAAACCTCGTTATCATCGTCCTTGATATGTAGTTCAAAATGTTACAAATGTAAATCTATACCCAGCGCCAAGTTATTTTCTTAAATATAGGAAGTCCTCAAATCGTAGTTGATTCCTCTTAGTCGCGTCATTCTGAGTGATCGGTCATCGCATATTCAGAAAATATAAACGCTGCTTTGTGAAATCACATATCTATATATACATCATCATTCTGCTCATTAACGATTAAATTATGATTTTGAAGCAATTACCGTTGTTAGCCATTATCAAAGCACTCTTTTGTAGGTAACTTCTGTATACTAGTAACATTCCGAGCTCTTTAGCTTACGTGTCAAACTTTTATCATATCATTATCAAACTCCTTAACCATCAATTCACACATCAATTCAACGATCCGCTTTTTATTATTCCTTTTCATACTTTTGGCTAATCATTTAAAATATGAGCATTTTGAAACCACCAAGCAATCCATGATGATTATTAATATAAATGATTTAGGAGATAAACCTATTGTGTTTTTAATTTTTTGTGATTCGAACGTAGATTCGAAACCTGTTGATTTCATTCGGAGCCGAACGCGTAGATTCGACGATGAAATAAACCAATCAAAAACAAGGATTTTAAAATGTCATGGTAGAATATGTGTTTCAACCCAGCTACGTATCACGCAATTCTATATCTATTCATTCATTCATATTTTCATTTATTCATCCATTGAAAATGCATTCATTCTTTTCTTTTACCCACATGCATCAACTACGCAATTTATATCTTCAACGAATCTTTTGTAGTCAAATTCATTTATTCGTCCATCTCCCACCAGTCCGTTCTTCAGTCTATCCATTATTTCATCAAACAGGTCCATCTTTTGGTATGGATCTCTTACAGTTGTTTACAATGAGCTTCTACAGATAACGCTATTACGGAGACGACAACGACAGTGCCGTATACCACTAGTTACTAAGCTGATGAAGGGTAACAAGCGTTGTCCTAGTAACCCTGGAATGTGATTTCCTTTATACAGTATAGGACCACGTCATGGTAGGATGTCTCTTAATGTTGTATGATATGGTCATTTAATGATGATATGAGCATGCAATTTTCAACATATTTGTACGGATTTAGTTTATAACTGAATTCCAATACAGTTTTGCCGTTGTCAAATGTGTTCACGATTTGACGTCATCAGTCGCGGGTATATGACATTACCATAATTGTGAATGACATAACTACGTCACTAGCGGGTATATAACATTGCGCATTGTCAAATGTGTTCATGATATTACTATCGCCAATCGTGGGTATATGACAACGTGAATTGTCATATGTGTTCAAGATAAAACTACGCCACTCGCGGGTATTATGGCATTGTCGTATGAGCTTTCAACTCAAGGAGCTTCTTCAGGCTATATTGAAGTACGGGTCACCTGTATGGTGAACTGAATAACATTTAAGCACTTTGAGCGTAAATACGCAATTTTCAAAATAAGCGTAACAATTATGAAAAAGTATGAAAATAATGACAGAGAAAAATCGGTTCGGGTGCAAATGTCAGTCTTCCTAATTATGATGAATTTTAACCTATCGATATCAGTTTAAGGTTCTTGATATTAAATATCCGATCAAAATTATTTCTTTGAATAAAAAAAAATACATAAAAGTATATGTAATGTAATGGAATATACTTTGATACCTACAATTGATGTATTCGAAAACTTGTCCTTGCAAACAATATTTGCAAAATGAAGAACCATGTTGGAAAATGTTGTATCATTAGAAAATGGTATAGAACTTTTGACTTGCAGTGTCACAATTCTCTGTTATCACAAACTTACAGGATATTGTAAATGACACGTGTTCGTATATGACTGGTACGGGGAGTCCTGAGTTGACCGCCCAAATTTCGGCGCTTTCGATTAAGAAAATGTTCATGGAATTACATTTGGATAACATATGGGGTATATAGATTAATATTTGACAAAACATTAATTATGACACGGACGGTCGATGTCGGGATCGCAGATATCAACAGTCCGTTCACCTGTACTAAGTGATCACATTTTCTGAATACCGTCATAGTTCTTTTACAGAGAAAGTTTGACTTCGGGTGTGAAATATAACGGAATTAAATAGAATTTCCCTAAACAGTATTCTCTTCACGGCACAGAAAAGATCACAAAGACGATTACTTAGTTAGAAAATTCGTTTAGTTGATTATTATAGTCCACGCAACGTTATCGGCCACATCACTATGTTACTCCGCCGCCAAAGTTTCAGCCGAATTGCGCCGGAGTATGCGGTATGTCTTAATCACTGAGAGCAACAAGAAACGTCCAAATGTACCATCCAGAACCATGTATTTCTTTACCAAGACTGTGTAAAAATTGATGTATGATTTCATGTACATGTACACACACACACAAAATATATAAAAAAATAAACGGAATTCTAAAATTCCTGCCATTTGATGCCTTTTGTTAATACATCTGAAAAATGTTCTTTCAAAATTATATATATTTAAGTAAACTGTGTCTAAGATGTATGATCTGTTATAGCGATATATATTCTTTTTCTCAGCAAGTATGAGTTTGTTCAAATAATGACTTTTCGATATTCATTTATGGCTCATTCCATCTCGACTTTGTGTACATGTTGAATTCAAATTTGGAATGAAAGAATGGAAGGAAGATTATCTGTTTGCATGAACCGAGTAAAGGACAAAAGTAAGCATTATAACAAGTTTAAATCAACAAAATTGTGTAAAAAGGCAGCAATTGTTAACAAATTAGACAATATAGCTATTTCCTGTTACAATAAATAACCCTTTCATTGTATGGATAATCTCAATTTTTGATTGAAACCTTTGTTTAAGGTTGTCACATGTTTGTTTAACGGGTATTGCAGTCTGGTCTATGTAATGAAGTTAAATCACGGATATTACTTATGGTTTTTGAAATGAGAGAACTATTGAGCCTTATCTCTAACGATGGGTCCTGTACATATTGATAAAGTACCTTTGATGAAGAATTTATACGATTACAACAGATACCATTCCTCTTTTATCTGACACGATGAATTTCTAATTTGTTTTCCTTTACTCTTAACCAAGCTTCTTCATTGTGAAGTAGTGTCCATATAAGGTCATACCAATAATTCATCTTTCTCAAAGGTTTATATTGCAGAGTGTGTTTACAGAGAGATGTACTTTTTTACATGACACAGTTTGCTTAAACTGATTTTATTAAGTTCAATTCATGTTAAGTATGATTACTTTTATAACATGTAAGCTGTCTTTTGATGTCCCGTTGAGCTAGCTCCTTCCTTAACAATAAGTATTGTTGTTGATAGTTTGTATTCTTTCTTTCCGGATGTTTTTCTCAGAAGAAGATAACATATATTCACACTTCACAATGTTGTTTTCTGAGAAATTCAATATGTTCGACTATCTTAAGAGCTCTTTGTATAACTCAATTTCACAATTTGGATTAAAACTTCATGCCACAATTCTACTCAATTGAAGAACAACTTTCAACTTTACAGGTCCGAAAAACCGATCAAAATCTTACCCTATAAAGGGTTCTTCTATCTCTTTGGTTCAAAATCTTACTTTTCCTGCTATATGTATATCTTTTCATCAGATTGAAGAACTATGTTATCATGGATATTTTAAATTATTGACGGTCGACGCATGCAAACATGCAACAGTTTTTTCCCTAAACTTATATATCTTCATTTTTACCTAGTATATTTACAACAATTTTACGTTTTTCTTCTCTCGCAAATCTTTTCAGAAATATAATTTTCGACTTTGATATTGTCTCTCCCTTAATTAATTTACTCAACACTCCCTGTGACGTAATCTCAATATAGTTTGTGTATTATCTTTATTGATAAAACGACAAATTAAATGCATTAACAGTATCACCGAACCCCTCTAAGTCAAGTACGGCGGTATAATTGAGACTATATGGTGTTTGAACGCCATCAAGTATTTATGTGGCTACAATTGGTATATTTGAACACCTTGGGTTTGAGATGTTGTATTCCTAATAGTATTTCCTAATTAGTCACGTGACAACACGTCCCGGCTACAGCACGACTAATGGACGTTGTGAGACATAATAAAGTGCTGAGTTCATTAGCTAACGAGGATAAAGTTCTGTCAGGACGATTTAACGACTTTTTCAAAGTTGACTTAGAAACTAATTTATTTTCTTTGTCTTATTATATATACACTTTCTCAGCTGTGGCCGTTTTATTATTGATGCATGCCGCTAATAGCTGAAATATTGATCTAGCGGCGCTCAACAATAACTCACTTACTCTCTTATTATTGGTGGTTTTGCCCCCTTAAAAATTGCCTTTATAATGACAGTTTTCATAATGAAGTGAGCGTTGCGTTTTTCCTTTTTTCAAAGACAAGAATAGCGCACTTTAACATAGTAAAACAGTGACCTCATGCTGCGTTTGTCTTAAGGCCACGATTCAATTTTTGAAAATATCGTGTAACATCTTCTAAAGTATGTAGGTACCAAGATAGAAATAATATTGATCGCAAGAAATCTCCATGAATATTAAAGGTGTAATATTTTGCTACGATCAAGCCGGTATTTTAGTGACCATTTCACCACGTGGTACTGCGCAGCGGATTGTAAGCGTATTGGAGCGTACAATAGCGTGCAAAAGCGCAATGTTACGTATCGAGATGATGCTAAAACATCATGTTAGATATTTCATTCAATTTTCCTACAATACTAACAACCTCGATTATGCTCTAGTTACATTGTTTTACGATTGTGGGGGAATAACAAGAAAAAAATTATGCAGTTTAGAAAGAAAATGTCGAACCGGAAGCAAATAATACCCTTTTTTAAAATGCCCTCTGATTTGGTGGCTAAGTTGTCTGCCCCTGCCGGTCGGAAAGATAATGTGAGCATTATAAGCTTCAAGTGTTCTCCTGCCTGACAAATAATACAGCGGAAATCTTGATGACAAATTAATTTGGCTTGCACCGGAAATGACAGAACGGCGTGGGACAAGGGAGATAATCGATACACGTCAATTAGACGCCGAGCAGCACATTGAAATGGGTACGGAAGGGATAATTAATTAGCGGCACTGATTACCTGAGATCGATAATGCTTTCCGGGCGACGTACCTTTCACCTTCACACGGTGTGCACGTAATGCAGAATCATAGGTGATGTTGGTGTATTAACATTAATACATTTACTTTAGTGATTTCTTTGCCCATTCGGTTACATTGGCGATATTGGTGCTGTGGATATAACTTCACTCTCCTCGGATTTTTCAAGAGTTATTTTTCATTCCATTTCAAAAGAGTTGGCGCCCACGTTTCTTGCGACTATGACGTTCCAATGACGTCGCCAATGAGGTTTAATTGGCGTCGATTGATAACATACGGGCACATAAACAAGGGTAAATTGGCATGTGCATTATTGCACATATATGACATTATGATAATGGTACTGTGGTTTATCTGCACAGGACTCTTTCTTGTCCTCATATGACTTTAAAAAAAATGAATGAATTCGGCTACTTTCTAGGTTAGTTTTCCCCATATTTTTCTAATTCCGATGACAGGAGTAATTTATTTTAAAGAATTGATCTAAATTGTTACCATTTAAAAAAAAAAGAAGCTTTTGTTTTATTTTGTAAGGATAATTATTTGTAAACATAGCTTTCACAATCAACTTAGACCCTGGAGTGCACAACACTGCAAATAAAAAAAAAGATGAGGAATCTAATAAAGCTTATGTTTAATTTACCATATCAATATCTGAACAAAAAACCCTCCAGGTGTAAGAACGGAAACAAATTTTGTTACGAGCTATTCTAACTAACAAGTCATCTACGACAAGGTATATCCGTAGTTCAAGGGTTTGGTCTCAAAACACTCCAATGCTTTTATTTTTTAAATCATAGTTGAAGTAGTGGATTTCTCTTATAACAGTGTTTATCCTGTGATCGGGACCAGCTTGTTCAGGGGCTTTACAGTGTGTTGACCCATTAGTGTTGCTCAAAAGGTGAAGGCACGGCCTATGAACGGTTATCACAATTATTGCTCCTCTAAATCAAACCATGTCAACAGAGCTTCGCGAATGCCAGGTTAACGGAAAGGTTTCCCACCGTACCCAACTTGCTCGCTCCGCTGAAAATCAAAGGAGGAATTTTTAAACAAAGAATAAATCTAACTCCAAATTGAGATAAGAAGCACGGCGATAGCTTTATAGCCTCACCGAAGGTTTCTATTTGCAAGGATTAAATCTATCAGGCTTGAAACTAACACGGTGCCTGGCTACCTTCCGACGCGAAGCAGTCACCAATTGTTCAGAATATTTTCCCTTTTATCAAAATTATGACATATTTATGATGAGTTTCGGTCCCGAATTTTGTAATTAAATTAGAAATATCTTTGATCACCGGACAAAAAGCATTCGTCAGTCTAAATCTTTAACTCATAAACTAGCCTCAGTCTTTGAAGTAGTTCTGACGACGTGAAATCCAAGATGGCGGTCTGATGAATGACCCGGATGAAAGAGGAGCAGAGGGGCTCATAGAAACGCAAAAGATTCCTTAAATCTTCCGGGGTTTTGATTGGACAGGCCGAGATAATCGCTCCAATAACGAGATAATGAAAACAGAAACATATTGTGTGATTCACATAAGCTACGAGTCCATTTAAGTCGAACTGTTGACATGCTATCAGGTGTGAATTAAATATGGTCTCGCTCTGAGATATAGACAAGCTTCGTCAATGTCAATGAGACGCCGAGACGACTTTTAAATCACTTACGTCAGTTGAATTTCAGTGTCATTGTACTAAAGAAAAGTATGAATTTGTTTATACAGAGAAAGTAAGAAACAACAATGCATTGGACATGTCTAATAACCATCCGAGTTCTTACCACAAAGCAGACTTTCTTAAAAAAACTCTGAGGTCTGGAAAGTTTTAGAATTGATAAATCCTATAATAAAATTGACGGTGGGTGTTCATATCATCACATGTTTACGAACGAATGTCTTGAAATTGTTATTACCCAAGCGAAGCAAGTATGTGTGGACGACAGTGACACAGAAGAAGCACACCAAACCTACTCCTTATTCCAGGTTTATATGATATGGGCATAAGCAGTTCTTCATTTGAGTCAGAGTCGAACCATGACGCGATAGCATTGATCATGACAGTGGTCAAATGACAAGTATGTGGACATGTATATAAAATGTGAACCCCGATATGACTGTCCTTGTAGATAAGACGGACTTCACACAGAACGTTCATGAAAGACATGTACTATTCGTTTCTGGAATATCTACTTCTACTGTGAATGATCATCCCCCCCCCCCCCACAAAGAACGGGTCTCAGACATTTCCCTGACATTAAATTAGAGATAGGATATATGATTTAGGATGTCTAAGCAACTACGAAAAAAGACTTATACGGGAAGAAAGTGCTCTAAACAAACAAGTACAAATAGATTCTTAAAAATATCCTTTCTATTATATTATTTGGTGAAATAATATCCGTGCCCTTCATTTGTCCTTGGCCATTTTCACATATAGCAGTAGCTGAAAGGTCCAAATGGACAAACATAACTAATCCAATTTCAAAAGGTCCGTTATCGTTTATAGTCCCCCTCATTGCCCATGGTAAAATCTCTATATTGAACGAGATCAGGGCATATCAACAAGCACAGAATAAAAGTCTCTAATAGAAAGTACTAGCCATACCTTCCAAAGTAATCTTCAATAACCACATGAGGAATGGTGCATTCAGATGCCATCAATAAATCGGGGAACTTGGCAGAGACCGAACCATATTATTAGGGCAAATCTTTCATCAATCAACCAATCAAGTATACCTAAACATACAGTATGAAGGTATGCACGAATTAACATGGCTGACCCCCGCTTGTCGAATACGTGATAATCCAGCGTTTCTCTGAAGTCTGTTTGATTTTGGATTAAATCAACCAAGTGGATTATCGGAATAGTCAAGAGGGATTAGGGTGGATAGCGTTATGAGATAGATACGTTCACATTGTCTCGGGCTTGTCTGGTATATGAGATACTTCAGGATTTCCAGTTAATCAAATTTAAATTCTTATTGTTGGTTAATAGTTCAACAAGCTGATAAGAGTCATCAAGTGTATAAGGGGAGATAACTCTTATCTGTCAGGGGTATTGTGGCATATACGCGCGGCTCCCGAAACTTCCATAAAGAGTTTAAACATTCAGTAACGTTCTGTATTTTTTAAAAACCCTCGAGATTTCTAGTCATTAACAGAACAACTCAAACATAGAATGGTTAGAGTGACTATATATGATTAATGTGTGGGTTGCAGCTTTTATATAGAAAGAAGCATATTTCAAAGTTGTAAACCGAAATATGAAATATACACGTGAACTGAAAATTCGGAACTATAATCTATAGCAAGAAACTTGTGATAGAACATAGAACATCACAAGTTTCTTGCTATTTATTTACACATGCATGAAAGACACATAAGAATGGATGAGCGTCTCTGAATTGTTTCCCCTGGGCACCGATGAGCGGACCGGTGCAGATTATAGATTATAGTTCCGAATTTTCAGTTCACTTGCATACTTTTCGCTTGAAAACATAATTCGACAAGGGCTTTATCCAAGCCGAAACTCCTTTATATTTCACTTTCTCGTGTATTTATCTTACGTATTTCATATTTAGAATTTTTTCTCTCATGTTCCCAGATTCCGACTCAATCCACACCGGAAGCTCCGATTCATCGTACAGTGACGTCGTGACGACGGCTTGTGACGTCATCACTGTCCCGAGGGTAGGCACGGATCTGCGCATCAATAGAGACCGGGATTCACATCTCCAAACTGAGAGTTCAGGAGTGAGAGATGTAGGCGACCATCTGAATGGCAGAGAGACCAAAAGGTCTCCAGAGAGAAGTGAGTTGTGTCTGTTCTATCATCTGTATATTGAATGGTCTTTGGTCGAAAATATTGTAGACAGCTTGACATTGGGCTTACGTATGTTGACCAAAGAGGAACTACATATAGTTCAAAATACTCACAAAATATATATAGACTATTGCCATTTATGGTTGTCAACTCTTGAATACTTCACGATGTTTGGAACTTTCTTCATAATTACAATATTGCATGGAGAAGTTGTTCTATAATAAAAGTTCATGTTGGGAACGAATAAGTGGTGAAATCAATACAAACAATGGAAGTCAACAGGCAGGCAATTTCTAGGCAGACTGAATATAACATATTACTCCAACATATGCCTACATGACTTGAAGGATTGCTATATAGGGTCCACCAAAATCATTATGCACATTGACGCCATGTCATATTTATTGATGATTTTATTTTAAAAAGCGTTTGTGCAACGGATGAAAGGTGAGAAGATTAATGACTTCTTACAAAGCAGAAGGGCCCATGGCGGGGGTGGGTCCATGTATGTGCTCGCATTTACTATTACGTTTAAAATTCTCTTGTAATGTTAATTTGAAACGTCAATGCCGCAACAAACAGATTTACAACGTTGTTACCACACGTCGGAGGATGTTCGGCAACAATATATTACTGTTGTGTTCAGCCAACCTTCTCAAAGAGCACGGTTAGTGCTGTCGTTAATGCATGAAGAAATATTACTGTAACACGTGTGATAAGGCGGGATACTACTCGTACAAAACGCAAGAGTTCCACGTGTTATAATTATCCATTCTCAACAAGTCAACCTGTCGCATATTTCCATGCATATCAACATATGTTTGCATATCTTTATGTAATTTCCTCTTTAGGTAATCCAAAGATTTATTCATATGTAAAATAAATACTTCTCAATGTACGTTGAGCTTTTCTGTCAGTAACTGTTAATAGAATTAATCGAAACTCATCTTTTGTTATTTTTGTTTAATTTTAGGAAATCACCAGTATAAAAAAATGAAACAGTTAAGTGTTGGTGAACGATATTTTTAAATTTCCACATTATCGTTGAAGGTGACAACCATTATTGGCAAAGTCGTAAACAGAAAGATGTCTTTGAAATATATTGCAAATAATTAGTGAGTGAGTGAGTTATTGTTTAACGCCGCTTGGGCAATATTTTAGCCATTAGCGGCGTTGCAAATAATTAAAATAGGAAATTAATAGCCGCTAATGAAAAGACTTAAGAATTATTATTAATGTTTTCATATTATAAAATTATTACGAAGGTAGAGGAAAATGTTTTGAATTAGAGTAAGGATATTAAGAATGACGTTGATTACAATAAGTGATGGTATAACGTTAAACGTATCCTCACAGTGTGGTGATGACTATCCTATCATTGTAATTACCATTTGCTTTTCCTCTGTTCTTAAAAGCAACTAAGGTCAAACCTTGTAATATCTTTTCTCGGCATAGGGTCTGGAAACATTCCTCGCGTTTCCTAAAGCCAGTCCAACTCACAATTCCAATATTCTTCCTAACATCCCTTCATCAGGTCTAAAACCATGTTTCCAAATAGCGACGGTTCGGAACGATTTCTCCTATGAACTGTTTGAGTGGCAATCTAGAAGTTGTCAGTATATAAATATGTTCCATACTGTAAGACTTCTATCCATCTCTCTAGCAGCTCCCGAAGGTCCAGTGTCCAAGAAGCGACGCTTCCGGACGACCTTCACCTCTGAGCAGCTCAAGTCCCTGGAGCAAGTGTTCCAGATCACCCATTACCCGGACATCAACACGCGGGACGAGCTCTCCAGGAAAACAGGGCTCTCCGAGGAGAGGGTTCAGGTAGGCCTCCACTTCTTTACAACGTGTGTAATGAGTAATTAGCGTTTTGGTAAAAATCAAAACAACAAAATAACGTTTTTATGGCAACACAGTTTGATAATTCCGATTCCGTGTGTGTCGGATTCCACGTGTTAGCATGAGGCAAGGGCAAGATCATACACAACAGACGTAGGACGTGTAACGTAGCAATATGGCACAAACTATATTATTTTCAAAGTTATCAACCGTCCTTTTAATTTATATTTTTGGCACTTTGGTAAAGAGGTTATTTGAAATGAGAAACGGTTTTTAGGAGGGATCGGGGAAATTCTGTTATTTACGAAAATTTGAATCCTCAAATGCGGGTTTTGAGCATTTACACGACTCGGCACACATGGGAAGTTGTTAGTTTGTCTCCCCTCTGGTCCGCTTATTTCTAAATTGGCCTATTATGATAATAGGAAGTTTTAGTTATCAGTTAAATCATTTGATTAAATAATTGATTAATCAATGAAAACTTTTACTGGCAAATAGTGTAAACTTTCACCTAGAATTGATAATTCCATTGTGTATATTCAAGGTCAAGTTACAAATAGATTGAGAAGGTCGAGTACGAAATATTTTCGCATGATACCCATTCTCCTTACCACGAAATTGTTTACATAGATCTTGGTCTTCTAAAACATTTGTCTATTGGCAGATATTCTGCAATTCTGGTATTTAATAAACACCTTCCATTCTCTTCTTTAATATATGTTTTTGGTTGTGGCAGATCTGGTTCCAGAACCGCCGCGCCAAATGGCGAAAGCACGAGAAGCTGGGGAACTTCGGAGGTCTACAGGATCTGAAGGAGGTGGACTTTGTACCAGCGCCGAAAACTGTCATCAGGGTGGACGAGGAACAGGTAATAACGGGATATAAATTAATAAATTACACTCCAATGCCCTAGATTTTCGAAGCTTTCTTAGTGCTAAGATTATCGTAAGCCAATGTTAATATATGGCAAATTTATGGAAATCTAGGCCCAGAACAGTTAAAGATTTGACCTCTTCATTCTGTAAAATTGCCAAGCATTTCAGAGGTTGACTCTGTACTGCTCTCTAGACCATTATGAGGGTGGACGGGGAGTCAGTATCTTACCCAGGTCTCCCATACCCATGGTGGTTTAATGTCGCGGATTAACAGTTGGACCTGTCCTATCAAAAGGTCCTATCTGTTTTCAATATGACCGTCATGGGTCATCACAGTTGGTGGTTGACTTTGTGTCAGTACATTTTGCCGTGGCCATCTTAATTAGTATTCACCGCTGATACACATCGTCGGAGACTCAAAGGTTACTATCTATTACACAGTTACTTCTCTGCCTCGGATGCTGTAACAGTTGACAGCAATGTTTTAATATGAAGAGATGTTTTCTTGTTTTGTTTTGTTTCCGCAAACAAGATTTTGATATGCTAGTACTATATCATTGTGGAGTGCAGGTACTTGATAAGATTAATTCATCTCGATGAACTGAGAAAATATCAAGAAATACGTCTGGGGACAAAATTGATGATACCATTCATATTTATTTTGAAGTTGACAACTTAGTTCAAATGCTTGAATTAAGTTTGACGGCAAGTCGAATAATAGTCATTTACACATGTAACTTAAAATGGATAGAAATTGTAGTGACGCAAACATTTATTTTCTCGTATTTCTTTTTTTCTTCCAGACGTCCCCTCGGAAAGGCAGAATTGGCGAAAAATCTGGTGACGAATCGTCCGATGCTGAAAAATCGCCGCCGCTGAGTATAGTTCCTCCACCATATGCCCTCCTTCAGCCTTCATTTGGGTTTCCGCCATTTTTCTATTACCCAACATGCCTTACCACTCCTCCAGCCAATGGGAGGCGAGCTGACAGTTTGACGTCTTTGCGACTGAAAGCGCGGGAATATGAAGCTGCTCTCGAGATGCAGTATTTGTATAAGTAATGGTACTGACTACTGAGCATGCGCAAGAATGCTATTGTGCGGCTGTGGTGACAACATATGGACGAACATATTTTTTCATTTTTGAGAAAAGGGCCGTTCTAAACAGAGAGTCACTTGTCAACATGTAGTTGAAATATTCTCTCTGAAACGAGGCAACTTTGAATTGATCGTCACTGTGAATATCGACATATGCCTTAAGTGATGGCATTTCTCACTAAGCGTCGTTGAAACGCTTATAGAAACGGACCCAAACTTATGTTGAATATATGATATTATAAATGATCAAACTGAATTGCGAATGGTCACACTTCTATAAAAATTCCAAGGCGACATTTTTCTTCAGTGCTATCAAGTTTAGGATGACCACCCCTGTTGGTGTGTTTGTCGGAGGTTGACTTCCTTTATATTTGTTTATTACCAATATGTACCTTTTTAACACCGTTATTTAAGTGCTAATGTTGATTGACGGTAAGACAAACACTTCTCGACCTCATTAAAACCTTAAGCAGAAAAAGTAAAACGATTCATATTGTCTTATTTTGTCTATTTCTTTGACGATAATCGTTCTTTTGAAAAGGTAATGAACTGCAATACTGTTGTTCATTAAATTCCATAAAAAATGAAAATGTATTTATGCAAGTGTTTACATTTTTCTACCCAGAGAGCAAAAGAACGATTTAATACCTCATGGCGAGCTTATAAGATATCTCAAATATTATTTTGATGCAACTATTTTATCATATTTAAAAAAAAAATCAGTTTAGGTAGCTCCAATTAATTTGGTGGGTACTTTTCATATCTTATCAATCGAAAATCGTATCAGTTTGATCAATCTTCATATTTGCAGTAGCTTGACGTTACTTTTTCAGATGTGTATAATATTCCAGTTTGCAGATGCTACAAGCTTGCTAAATTGAATGTCTATGTAGGCACTGTCCTAACAATCTCTATCTGGGGACTCCCGAGCTTAGGCAATATCATTGAAATCAGTCGAAACTTGATCTCGTACCTCGCAAGAAACGCAGCGAGGTACGAGGGACAAGTTTCGAGCTGATTTCAATGAGATTGTAGTTTAGGTTTCACGACCAAATTTGAATGAAATCTAATTGCGTATTTATACTTTTATGCAGTCGAAGGAATATTGAAATTACTTACAATGTGAAAGCTTCGATAAAGTACATAAAATATCGTTTATTCTTTTGAATACGTTAGTATTCATCTACAATCACTTGATCGATCAATAAGAAATAAAATGCTGGAAGTGTTAGCTGCGACGGGCTTAGCATCACTTGCTTTACGTTACTATCTTGAATTTTGTTTTCAATAGTTCATGATTTATCTTAATAAAAGCATAACGTTAAATTGTTTTTATTCATCATGCACGTACGTCTTACTTTTGTGGGGAAAACTTTTGCTTTTGCTTCAGGCATTGCTGAAATTTTCTGTGACTTACTAAAAGTTATATTACAAAATTAACACCGGATATCAACGCAGCAATAACTCAAATGTAAACAGACTCGCCATAATTTAGTCCCGATTAAACGTATCGTTTAAAAGCCCTGGCAATTTGAAAACTTCAGTTGACCTTAAACTTTGGTTTTGAATATCATTGACACTAAGCAAACAATTCATTGTCATGTATGTTGATTTCGATTAGTTTCTTTGATTTTGCGACTTCGTTAATAAACAGAATATCATATTCGTGTCCCTGACATACTATGTTTACGACACTCGTGCCTGAATATCAAAAGATCTAATAATACTAATATCTAGCCACTCGTGTCGTAAACATAGTATGTCATGGACACTCATATAATATCCTCTAATTATAAGTAGTGAAGTATTTTACATATGGGAACATGTGCACATATCACTTTTGCCTAGCAACGACTGTGACGTCATGCAATCATTGTTCGTGACGTCACTGGAGCGGAATGTGGGAAGAGATACAGGTCGTTTTCTAAATATTTTCATTCCTTTTAGATTGAATAGAATCGGTAATAAAGAAATTATTACACTCGGAACTGTGTCACATGACTCGCGATATTCGTGCGACTTTGCGCACAACCCGCTCTCTCTCTCTCGTTCCGTAAAAGTTATATGGCAAACTTCCTCAGTTAATAAGCTCTATTTATAGTCAGCGCAAACATAGTCAGAGCAGCACACTTGTCACCAACAGTGACGTCACGTTGAATAGATTGTCATAAGTTGTAGACGAAAGGTTCGAGAACTTGTGAGAGACAATGGTTCCTGACAATGTGACACAATATGATACTCATGACAGCGCTTTTACGCTTTTAGTGATTGAAGATACGTCAGCAAAACATTTCAATCTGATACTTAAAAGGTTAATAGAAAAAACTATATAAAACGTTATTTGATAAAGATTTATAACCGGAGTACATAAGAATATAGAGACAGTTACATGGTAAAAAGTAATTGTTAGAATTGTAAAATTTTAAAAACATGTATAAATACTAATATATTTCGGGATGAGACTTGGTTATAGACGTATTGGAACTATTTGCCGTTGTTCTTGTGGTTGTTGATGATTGGAAGTTGGTTGTTCAAGGATTTCTTATCCGAGTTGAACACCTGAAACACAAGACGTGAACTGGATTGAGTGAGGTGTAGTGTTAAGTTAAAAGCTCTTTCGTTAAGATTTGATTATCTCTTAAAGTAAATCTCATATCTACTTACTTAATATCAGAGTGAGGCATACACTATCACTGAATACATTATTAGGGTCATAAGACGGTAGGGTGTAATGAAGATCAAACATAACAGAGTAAAGCATAAGTTCTAGAAAAATATCAACCTCGTTGAAAATACACAGAACCCATCACTCATAGGTCGCCGCGTTTCCGATCTGAGTACTGCTCTACAGGGGTCAGCTCCTCAGGTGACCTTTGCACTCCAGCCAATCAACGAGACTAGAAAGCCATCGGCACGCATAGAAATGTTAGCGGGCCTCTGATTGTTATATTTACAATATATAAGAGTCCGCTAGTGAGTAGTACTCAATAACGCAGCAAGATAGCCTAGAAGTGATAGTTGTGGCTGATTGATATGATGAAAAGAGTCAGAATCCATTGTAGAGAATATATTTACTTGAAAAGCTATCTGATTTTTGTAACATACAAAAAGGATGAAACTCCATAACTTCAGTGTGATTATGTTTGATACAAAGGACATGAATATTGATAAATATAATTCACTTATGTCAAACAGATGCACGGTCGGAGATTGCGAAAGCCTTGTTCACGCTGTTTTGCTTGGTTAGTTATCATTATTCAAACTTGACTTTAGGACTTAATACCCTGAGAACGTTTGGCCGGAATAACGCATTCACAGAGACACTACTCCAATCAACATAGCAGTTTGCCTATTGTTTAATTGATTATCAAGAAACACTTTCAGATGGAGGAACTATGGACTTGATAACCGTGTTCAGTGACGATGAGGATAGAATTAAAAGACGCAATTTTCCAAGGACGTAGGATACGGAGTATGGTTACTTGGAAAACGGAAATAAGTCCACTTGACCGTATTGCTACCGTTAGTCGAAGACAGTACGCTATGCCTCCCGTATCCCGACTGTAACACATCTGCGTGGTGAAATATCTAGTTGAAGTTTGTTGAATAGAAATAATGTCCATAATTTAACAATTAAATGAGGGGCGTTCAATATAGATTCCCTTGACCCACTATATAGCAACCAACAAGAGTGACACATTTCTCCCTGCGTTTTACACAACTTACTTTAGCACGTCCGTACTTTGCTTTTCAAACCATGACTTCCAAAATCAGTTATTCTTCATATGAATATCATGTTCCCTTCAAACATGACTTCATGGTTCGAAAAGATAGAACTAAGATGGCGCAAGGTCAGCTGAGTAAGGAGGATTAGGAAAGATTTCAGAGGGGAGAGGGGAAGGGAGATAACTCTCACCTGCTCCTTGATGCGCTTATTGGCTGCGGCCTGCTGCTGTTTTCTGATCTGGTATTGCATCTGTTCTGCGCGCCAGTGGTGCGGGTACTTGGAAATGTTCATCATGTACGACTGGTTCACCTGGATAACACGATAGCAGGGTAACCATGGAGTAGGAACAGGGGGGTTTGATTCAACATTAACCATAGCCATTTGGAACAAGAATATTTTTCACAAGAAAAAAGGTGATCAGGTCAGGAAATATATAGGAATGGCGTTCAGCATCGGTCGTCGTGATTAAACGTTGGAAGGATTGCCAATAAAATTGTAACGTAGAACACAATATATGGTTCTCTCTAGACACTAGTGCGGCATGCTAGCTAATCTTTAAAGTTAGCAGTATTATACAATTCTAGCGTTCAAGTGGTATCGGCTTCAATACCAAGGGATTACGCAAAGGACCGCGCAACTGTAACTACTATGTTTCGATACATGGCAATGCAACAAAAGAGATGGAAATAAAAACCAACCTCGGAACTTTCGCAAGCTTCGTTTTTCTCAGAAGTTTTTATTTCATTTTCCCTCCACAGTATTGTGTTTTTTTTGTGTTTTCGTTTCTTGCGAGGCGCAGTGAGTTTCAGTTCTGAACTAAGATTTTACGAAACATCAGTACGTTCATTTTGAGAATGAGTTGAACAACTGACTATTACACGTATTCATATCTAGCCTTGATACTGAACGGTCAAACTGATTCATAGTGCTATGCATGTTTTACGTAAAAAATTTTGTGTGAAAGTATCACTTTTAACATTTTTTATCGCACTAAAATAAATTTCATCAAAATAATATAATAAGAGGACGTGGCTTTTATTAGCTCCTTAAGTCTAAGAGAGTTACAGGTCGATGTTTATGCCAATTTCATTAAACCCCCCAAGGAGGACGGACCATTCGTACATCGCTGCAGTGATATTTCGAGTCGATATATGGCGGTTACGTATATCTCCGAAATGAGGGAGTACATTCCATCAATAGATATTTCGGATGTCCCAGTCAATGCGCTGTAGCGAGAGATTTTACGATACTTTGACCTGTCATCCCGTATGAAATGAGTATGAAATGAAAGAGTCGCTTAGTTACGATAAAATCACAGACATTCGACAATAAACAGTTATTGACTTCAAGTGAGGTTGATCCAATGATTTATCGACCTTGGACATGTGATATTAACAGAGGCGAATCAATCAATCAATTGTACATAATGATGAACATTGGGTATTATTGGCGTTCATGTGGTATTTAGACATTTCATGACATCCTGCCGTCTGAATTTGATATGAGTTTTGATAGAAGGAGGATATTATATGAGTCCCCTTGACATACTATGTTTAGGACACGAGCGCCTTAACATTAGTATTTCCCGAGCGAGATCGAATGATTTACTAATATATAGGCTCGACTGTCGTAAACAAAGTATGTCATGGGCACGAATATG
Organism: Phorcus lineatus; assembly: GCA_921293015.1. Lineage (NCBI taxonomy): Eukaryota > Metazoa > Mollusca > Gastropoda > Trochida > Trochidae > Phorcus > Phorcus lineatus. The sequence goes on from OV121096.1 coordinate 41,118,664, forward strand.
ATATAATGGTCATCACCGAAGCCGTGAAATCGAAGGAAATTATTAAATAAACCTCCAAGCTTCGGCGGTTTAACCGCCGTCGTCACATTTAGAACGCGTCGCAATTGGGGAAAGGTGACGTCAAAGCATTGTTTATGACTTGACGTCACAATGAAAAACATATATTTTTGTTGTTGAAAATATGAACCCAAATATGATTGCCCTCGCAATTGAAAAGTTGAAGTAGCAGAGGAATTCTATGACACTTCCAGCAGTCATTTATTGTAAGCCACTCACATGATGCTCGGCGATCCAGCGTGCGTGCTTGTAGTGCGGCTCCTTGGCGTTGATCCGCTTCAGTATGGCCATGTTCTCGTACGTTATGCGGAGCAGCTCCCTCTGGCGCTTCGTCTTGTTCAAACTGGGCAAATCAAGATATACTGTAAATCCTTGGAGTCGAATGTAACAAAGATGATTGTTTTTTATCGAGAAGTAGTGGGTATCAGTTCTTTATAGTAACTATAAAACGGTGATTCGAGATCGAAACGCACAAATGACTAAAACTTATTTTTGATTGGATAGATTGAATGAAACCTCTATCACTTGGGATATTTTCATGATTTTGGAAAATGACCCATTAGTAACACACGTATTGATAAAATGATTGAGATAAATGTTAATCCATCCGCCATAACAGCCATATAAACAAACCGAAACGTCATTATTCTCATAACATCAAAACGAAAACATATTGGGACAAAGAGATATTTTCATTTTTTATCTCCACAGAGGTAAACATAATTCTTGAGTAATACTTGGATAATGATTTTGGTAATCTCTCAGTCTATGGGGATATAGGTGAATGCTTGAGTGTCATCCCAAAAATATATCCCATTTATTACCCATTTGGTTTATTATTAGCGGTGACATGTTTTCAATATGAGCACTTGTGCACATATCACTTTTGCCTAGCAACGATTTTTTCAGCGCGAGTAACCGTATTTCGTCGTCTGTGGCGTCATAAAACCATTAATCATGACGTCACTGTACATGACCGTCGCAAAGGAAGAAGGCCGTTTTTTTAATATGTCCATGCGGAATACAATCGGTATTAAAGAAATAATAATCCTCAGAAGAATAAAATAGGACCTTTGCGAAACTCGTGCGAATTTGTGTTTAACCCTCGCTTACGCTCTGGTAATACAAAAACTCACACTCGTTTCGTAAAAGGCACATGACACACTTCCTCGGGTGATAATCTTTACTTATTACCACTTTGGTTTATCATAATTGGTGACATATTTCTAAATTGAAAACATGTGCAGATATCATCTTTGCCTAGCAACGTTTTTTTTCAGCGCAAAATTATCGGATTTCGTCGTCTGTGATGTCATAAAACCATTATTCGTGACGTCACTGTACATGGCAGTCGCAAATGAAGCAGGCCGTTTTCTGAATATTTCCATGCGATCGGTAATAAAAAAAAGTTATTACCCTCGGAATTTTACAAAACTCGTGCGAATTTGTGTATAATCCTCGCTTTCGCTCGGGTAATACAAAACTTCACACTCACTTCGTGAAAGTCATATGGCACACTCCCTCGGTAATAATCTATACATATAACGGTCATCATTAACCCCTTGACGGCTGTACTCACCTCTTGTGAACGTAGTCGTGTTTGACGTTGTCCACATTCCCTCCGGTCCTCATAGTATGCGCCATCTTCTCCAGCAGGATACGGTTGTCTCTCTCCACGATAGCGAGGCGCTCTCCTTCCATCTAGGAGGCAGACAAGGGTAACAATGAGTCACTGGAGAATTACTCTTCATGTTAAAGGCACTATAGTGCACGCTTTTACGGTTTAAATTGGCTATTTTAAGGTTTAAGAGGACTTATGCATTCACTTAAACTTTCTATCGATGCAATGAAATACTAAACTTTCTTTACAATTTACCTGCAATCAACAATGAAAATGTTAAGACAGCCGCTGTCGGCTTGGACATATAAAAATCTATGGTTAACTGTGCACAAAACGGATAAATTATTGACACTTGGAAACGGCTGAACTAGTATTGTGTGCAGCTGTTGAATTTACCTAAACTCTGAACTGAGAACAAATAATGAATTATGTTTTATGAAAGCAATGTTGTAAATAAACCGATTAAATAACACAGCATTAGCATTGCTATTAGATTGACCAAAGCGGCTGCCGTTTCCGGTGTTTTGGTTATAAGCAAAATCTTATTATAGTTATATATAGATATCGTAGTTCATGCGGATTTATTGTAACGTAACATTGAATACTTTCGATCTTTAAAAATCAACTTTACTACCTGAATACGTAAATATTTGTTAAATAACTTACGAGGTAGATTACTTGAGTGAGGATCTTGAATAATATCGAGAAATATGCAGTATCTGTGCATTCGTTGTGTTAAAGAAATATTGGTGTGCATTAGTGCGTTTAAGGCACTGCCAATGAACAGTCCTGGCACACGTATTGAAGGGACGCACCCTATCGGTGTCACAAGGAAAACTATTGTAATGGTTACCTTTGAACATAGAATGTGTGTCAACAGGAAATAACCTTATTTACTGAATTAAAGTGTCATGCCCCACTCTTTTCTTGTATTTTTTTTTTATCATGTATGAGAATTATATCTTTCAACATTTATTTCTTTATATTTCTTTATTTATATTAAGAACTCTCTTGGCACGGTTCCGGCCATTTTTAGTGTTAGTACCTTTAAATCATGTAGGTAGGGAAGTGGTTTTGTATAGCCTAACCGAACATGTGTTCGTTTTAGAACTGCTTCTTTCATGAAAAAACAATGGCCTTGAAATTCGTCACATTTTTTCGTTTCCGTGAGATCACTCTGTACCTGAAACGTGTTATTACCTCTTATCACAAACGTTGCCCTTATCATGGGTGTCTATTGCGCTTTTTTTCATAACCAAATGTGTACACATATACATACGCATACGACTTTTGCCACCAAATTTTAAATTTCATGCTCACTTTGACAAATTTCATTCAGAGGATAATTAAAAATCTAAAGCATACAACAAATGACAGGATATGAAAACTCCTTGTGAGTGAAATGGATTTTTTTTTGGTATTATGACTAAGAGAGAGTGAAAAGAAATGATTAATTCTTGTTGATAAATATATAACGTCAAAGTGTATCAAGGTTTATCTAACGTTATAAATTTGTCTTACGTAATGTTTATGTCACATCCTCGTAGACTTTGCGTTTAGAGTATGTGTAACGGCCTTTGTGATTTGTCCTTAATTGTTTGAGTGTGTGATATAGCGTTACCTGCAGTTTCTTCAGCTTGATGTGTAGGTGCATATAGGTCTTTGGGGGAGTGTCGTCAATCACAGCTTTCGCTGAAAGAAATTTGTCAAAGTTATATCGTTCTACCTAGTGACAGGAATGCTTATAAAAAGCCTTTGTCTTTCTTACTCAGTTAACCGAAATAAACATCGTGATTTTTATTATATTTAATTTTTTATTATCAAATTATAAAAAAAACAAATTCAACGAAAAGAAAATATAGTTTTATGCTAGTCTATTTATTATCTAGTTATTATTGAGTGTACAATGTTATTCACAAATTTGACACTAATGGAAAACTATAGGCCTACCTATATCGACCTTCTTCCTGTGTTTTACGAAAGCATCTTGGTCCCACCGATGTTTCAGATATATATTGTTGGCCGGCGTCATTGGTTGGTATGCGCGATGCATCATAGTTTTCTTAAGGTACTTTTTCTTTGTTGGCATTATTCACATGTCTTAGCACCAAACATCTGATTGATGGCCGACCCTACCTCCCTAACTGTAAGTTACCTCTTCTATGACGTCACGTGTTTGTGACGTGATTCTATTGTGACGCAAAGGAGAGTCTGCAACCCGGCAGTATCGTGACGTCATGCAAATGCATCATGATGCATGCTAGTTGACATGTTTTTCGTCAGAAAAAAATTGGCGTATATGGCCGAGATAATAGGAATCAAATATCGTTAATAATTTATATAAGGAAAAAGTTTGATCTACATATAAAAAATCCTTCCAAAGTTTGAAAAACCGAATGCGTATAGTGAGATTTCAATTTAAAATTTACTCGCTACAAAATGTCTATGACACTAACTCCATGTTTATCTCCCACCTACCATGACGCCTTTATTATGAACTATTGTCTTAGCAAAATGCACTTGGTGAAAGGTCCTGACTTAAGGAATAAAAAATGAATGAAAGAATGTGCTGTCAATTGTTGAATGATTTCGGGTAAACAGCAGCAACATAAGGGCAATGAAAAGCCTGAAAATCCCAGTAGACAATCCCCGTGCCCCTCCCACTGAGGTTATAAAATGAGAACTGTTGCTGCCCTACTTTTGAAATTGTAATCGTTCTCTTTCCGAAGAGAGTATACATAATAAAGAGATAATAATACATATGTGTAAAACATATGATAATGGTTAGTAAATCAGTGACCGATTTATTTCTAGGACATAAACTGAACACCAAAAGAAATGGTACACCTCTTTTACTTGGGATATAATAAAAAAAATGTCCTGGGAGAATCTTGGTCTTATATTCTATCATAGTACAGGTAAAAAAGCTAAGAAAGTGAGACAAAATGTTATTGTCTACTTTGATAATGCATGCAATTTGTTCACTTGATGAGGATACTGTATTTCTTAAATTTTAAGAAATGTAATTTAAAGAAAAATTGTGCCTTTAATTAGCAGCGTCTCTCCTTCCACACATCAACAGTTCTTTGCTTCGAAGTCATCTTTAGTTTCTTACTAAGCGGGATGTTCATATGTTCATATGTTCATATGTGGGAACACTCATGAAAATCCAAATTATTCTCATAATCAAAGGGACACAGAGTATATGCGGTTGGGGTAAAAAATCACACACTTCATGAATGGTTCAATATCATCGAGAAGAAGTGGTTTGTTCTGAAAATCATCATATTAGTGCTTATAAGTTCAATTAATTGACAATAAACACGCCGAGGTCGTGATTTGTTATAGAAAACCGGACAATGGCGCGCGCCCATGACGCAAACGTCAACTATGAAACTTATTTACAGAAGACACAAAGACAAATATTGATTGTAAGTGTAAAGTAGGTCATACTAATAAATTTGGAAATTTGGATGCAAAATTTCGACTTCCTGAGATTTATACAGCCGTTTTTCATTAATCTTTGAAAAAAAGAAAATATCATATTTGAGCATTTTAGCGAGAAGATCCAATTTAGAGGGGCGATTTAAACTTAACTTAGGACATATAGTAGTTTGGCTATTGTTTAAGCCACAGAATAAATCATCAAACATTCTCTGTGTCACTTTGGGTCTGCAACTTATGCCATGTGTAGCTCTCTGTAATGGCGAGTGCAACACCGCTCAAGAATTTGTTGCCATCCCATCGGAGTTATAAGTTATTCTTAAATAATACAAAGAACATTTAAATGGAAAATATTTATTGTGCAAACGTTAGCTGTACAAATGGAGCGATATTTCGAGGATAACATTTTACAGATATTTTAGATTCTCAAGCAAGAAATAATGTACAAATAAACAACAAAACAACATAAACAACATAAAACAACATTGTGACTGAAAGCTAAGGGTTAAAATAAAGTGTTCGAAACACTGAGAGTAATACTGATGCGGTCTCAGAACTATTTGGACGAAAATATCGGAATAAGTAATCTGCGCATGTCAAATACGCATGCGCAAACATGCACCGGAAGTTCAAGGCAAGGCAGCGGGGCTGATCTTACGATTTGTATCGCTGGGGTGTTTCTTTAGCTTGACAAGAGGCTTTCACCATTTTCAAAAGCGAAGTTAGGATACGTTTTCATGTTTAAGCTAAACAGATTTTTGAGAAAGAAAAATCACAGCGTTGTTACGAATTGAAGTTAAAGATTCGGTAATACAATTTAAGCCAAAATTAAATATTATAAACAACAGTATGTGTTATGTGAAACAATCATTCTCTGGTGGCAAGATCTGGATAAGCAATACTGTTATGTATTCTGGGACACTGGACACAAATCATAGAACTCTACCGGCGACATTGGAATATTCCGAACACGGGCAATGGTTTCTAGTTAATGATAAAACTTCCATACCTTTCAAATTGTTAATAAGTGTTTTGTATAATGTTAAGGAGCTACACTAAATTGGAGATTGATTCGAGATTCAATCACAGCACACCAAACAGTAGTCAACAAGTTGAAAACATTCCCAAGAAGAGAGGCCAAGTTCACAGGGAGTCACGTCTGGATACAGCAGTAAATGAATAAATAAATAAGCTTTTTGGAATTAAAAACTCTTGAAACTGGGTTACTCAAAGATCTGACGAGTATCTGGATAATGGAGATGGTAAAAACGTATTATCACAGAGTAGATATATACAATGTTTCACATTCAGGATATAGGTTTTTACCAGCTGGTATGAACGAAGGTGTTGACCACAATAACGTAAGAGAACATTATTAGGAAGTTACTCTGGTCATTTGTACACAAAAAAGGTTCATATATGTTCATGGTGCTTACAGTGCACTATGGTACACGATGCAAAGGCATAAATGTTTTGCTGGAGAGTTGAGCACAGTTGATTTCAGAGTCCTAGATGGTGAAATCCTTAACACGTGGGCATCTGAAAGATTGGTCCCACTTTGGGGTCCATTGGGAATCCTTTCCTCATACCCATGCACCACTGGGAGTCGATACGGAGCGAGTTGTCCTTGACGGAGATGTCCAGTTCCAGAGTTGCCTTGGTCTTCATCAGTCGAGCCAGAGACAGCTCGGAGGACTTGAGGCGTTCCTTCAGGATGCGCACAGACTCGCGGATCTCGTTCACTTCTCGCTGCAGCCTGGAAGCCAGATAAAAAAAGATTTATATACATCACATCTTTCAAAATTCAGACAAATCACTGAAGACGAACTGAAGAATGTCCAAAATTCGATTTTTGAGGACTGGCAATTTTCGAGGATAGCCGAGTTCCTCCTCTTTGATCGACGTTTGATTTAACTAACACGACAATAACCATGCATATCAAATTTGAAGCAAATACTCTATGAAATAATGTTGGTCACACTGTTTGGGATGGATGTCAAGAATTGGCTAAACCAATTATGGAAAGGAAGCAGCTAAACCATTTTATGAAAAGGGAGCAAAGCGGACATAAGAAAGAGTTACATCCCTTTGTAGCAATACTTGAGGCGTGTCAATCTCTCCGATTTAAACTAAGATATTTTTATGATTCAAATGAAATTAGCCCCCCGTTACAAGAAGATAAAAAAAGTAAAGATAACGCCAAGACTTACGATTTCATTACAGGGTCGTTACAGAGCTCTACGTTGATCCTCCTCGTCCTCTCATCAAGACGAGTCTGAGCAACTTTCATCGGAGCTTCCTTGTCCTGGATGGCCTTCCTCAACAACTCGATGTTTCTCTCCATGTCGAAGATCTCTTGCATTGTCTGAAAGAATAGTTCGCAGTTTTACTGACAGAATTATGAAAAGCGGTATTGGAATATATCACCCTTGAACTCAGGAGCACGACATAGTTTGCAGGGCAAGATAGACAAAGTTTGATGATGATGTAGAGGTTTATCTGTTATCTGGCCATAATTAAGTGTCCTATTTGCTGCATCCAAACTGCATGAAGCTCTTGTAGCGTTACAAGCAAAATGCTGAAAATGCAACCTATATTCAACTGAAATATCTTACTCTCTGAAGGTGAGCCTGGAGTTTGTTCCTGGCATCAGTAGTCTCGCGGATTCTCGTGTTGAAGTTGTTGTTGACCGAATTGAAGTTGTTCCACATGATGTTTGCGCATGCGCGGAGGCAGCTGTCTATCTCTCCCCGGAGTCTCTCTGATGCTGCCCTCTCCTTCTGGGAGCGTGCGATGTTGTCTTGGGTGTATCGGGCCCACGACACTGGGATCGTCAACCTGGGATGTGAGTGAACATTGTAAGGGACGGCACATATTCATCTAAAAGTTTATATGGTGCACAGCATGGGTAAATAGAGTGTATGTTCTTAATGTTGACGTCAACCAATTAAACGGCAGCAATAGCAAGCAGGTTAACTTGCTTAGGAACTAGATACTTGATACATTTCCTACTTTTCAGCTGAGTAGGATATATATATATATATATATATATATACGTAAATAGAAATTCCAAATATTTTCTTTATTGTGAAAAAGCATCACATTTCGCGACACGCTATCAATCTTTCATCATGTAAAGATATTTTCCAAAATGAAATGTCCTTAAATAATAAAACAATATTATGCATAACCTGCGGTTAAAATTTCTCAGCAGAGGAGGAAAAAAATTATATTCGTAGTATATGTTAGCCCTTCTTCAAATGGAAAGTCTCCTGTCCTTTAAAGATAAAGAAGTTGTTATCGAGAAGGCGTGCTTTCAAAGGTTTTCAACGTTTGAATGTTTGCTTCCAGTACACCTACGTGTTGTCAATGGCCTCGATGCCCGGGTAGTATCCAATCCCAGCCGAGCTGTTCCTAATCTGTTGCATGCGATCATCCAACCCCTGAGCGTGGTGCTTGTCCTTCGCGTCGATCTCCATGGCGTGCTGGGCAGCGCGGTTCATCCTGAATGGCAGACAATATTGGCAATGTAACGAAAGCTGTGATTGTGATTTTTGTTATATCTGCTTTAACCAAGTTACAAAATTTAATAAATTGTAAAAAAAGATGTTTCATTCGTATGATATTTGAGATGAATAGACCTAACGTTTTCAACACTTAGCAACTTCTTCATGAGGATTTGCCGTTACTCAAAGCATTGAAAACGTGATTGCAAAAGATTGATCTGAACTATACCTTTACAATTAGGTTTTGTCAAGAAAGTTATAACACTCTTTTCATTAAATTCGTCAAGATATTTTGTTTGGTCGCTTGCATGATCAGAACGCAAATATGTGAGGATGGTTTTTCAATGAACTTGACATAATTGATGGGAAAGTAGTTTACTTTGCCATAGTATACTGTTATTGTTTCAGTCATGTGGTATTTAGTGTGTAATATGCAGTATTCACTCACTTGAGCTGGATAAACGCCTTCTCCAGAACCTTCTTCATCTTCTCCTGGCACTTCCGGATAACGTCTACCTCCTGTTAAGACGAGATAATGCGAGATTTAGAATGACTTATCATGGCGTGTAGTTCTTTGCATATAACTTACTAAGCATTAATTGGTACTATAGCTTGGAACTATAGAAGTAGAGGCTGGGGGTGATGTCATTCAAGTTACAAACAAAAGGATGATTAAAGTTTAACTCGACTGACATTTAACAATTTTTCATTGTGTCCAGACCTTAATCAAGCTCCTCTCAACTTCGTCGTTGACAAGGTCGATTCCATTCCTCTTCTCTCGGTGCATGAGACACTCCTCGGCTACGTGAAGAGGGTTGGCTGTGTCAGCTAGAGCCTTCTCCAGAGTTCGCTTGTACTCCTGATAAGCAGTTGACGAGTAAATATAAATATTATTATGGGACCAAACACACAGGATCTTGTCACAAATGTAATGAAATGAATGAGGTTTTTATAAAAATCTTCAATGATTTACATCATGAAACAATGGTTACAAGTGGACAGTTATTGAGCATGAACACATGAAAACATGAAGGTAACACGGTGACTTCAATGCACATTTGTTATTGGAGAAGAATTTATGGTTTAATGTTTGATAAGCTTTAAGATGTGACCATGGAACGTTATACAACGCACAGGTAAATCGGTATATTTCTTCTTTTTAGATGTTAAAGGCTACAGGCAAAATAAGGAACTCTCTATACAAATGTAATAAAGGGACACCCAGTGTTTTTAATTATTCGTTTTTGTTTGAAACGTACTAAACGTACTTGATAGGCCGTCATGAATTTTGAAAAAAACCATGCAGTCTCTTGCATATTTATCAAAAGGTAAAAATATATGTTAAATAAATTGTAGTTTACATCGAAATTCAAACAACAGTAGTTTATATAGGCATCAGCGAGGATCCCATCTACATTAATGTTGGTTTACAAAATATTTGTTCTTGTGTCCTTAAGATATGTCTAAGCTTAGGTACATGTTTTGATTTACCATAAAAAAAATCTAGACAAATACCTACATTGTATATATAGTCGTTTTTCTTGACTGATAAGAATCAGCAATAGTAAGTTAATATCGACGAAAACAAAACAGGGAGTGTCTCTTATATTATAATAACGTTAGAGATAGTTGGGTAATCTAACTATTCTTGTATATACACGGAGACTAAATATGTTTCTAGAGTTATACAACTAACTAAGTGAAGAGTTTACAGGGTGTAAAGAAGTGCTTGAAGTAATAAAAAGCCTATAAAATGGAACAAAAGGCAATATAATGATAAAACATTACAACAGATGCATTTATACGCTTTGGAACTATTTCATGTGTAAGCACATTTCGTACGCTCAAAGTACGAGGGGAAGGGAGGTAAGCGATGGATAATGACAGAAGCTGACAATGGGAGTTATCTCCCTCACAACACGAGGACAACGTACAAATCTGACAAAAGTGATCTTTCTTAGCGGATAGTTATGATTTCGAAATAAATCTCATTGTCCTTTACATCTACGAGTTTCATGACAAGGGTTACTTCCCTTTATATGACAAGCGTTATACCCTATAAAAGGTAGAACCCCTTTCTAAATAACAGATGAGGATAAGCCCTCTTAGCAACATAAAGACATATATGAACTTTCTTTTCAAAAGAGTTATCCTCCTTTGTAACAATAAAGTACTAATGCTATTATCTCCCTCACACAACAACGAAAAACGAGGGTTATCTCACTTTATAAGACAAGGACAAACGAGGGGTATCTCTCTTGGCAAGACAAGGATAGGCCACACAAAACCATGCCAACACCACGGGTTACAGGTTACCTTCAAATTCTCAGTCTCAGTGGCCATGGCATTAATTTCATTGTTTAGTTCGCTCTTCCAGAAGGTGATGTCATACACCCTTTCCCCTAGTGACAGAAACAATGTTATTGGTTATCTCGTCTCACCATCTTCAGAAGATGTCAGGAGCATGCGCAGAGTGACTACATACAATGTCAATACGCTGTCACGTAAAAAAGAAGTTAACATGGAATTATAAACCCTTTTTTTGAAGCATTCATTTCCAGATCAACATAATTTTCCATCATTTAAACTACTACTACACTTAGATGACTGAATCATAGTCGACCAGTTAAGTGTCTTTAATGTAACATGCCACTACCGACTTTAAACACACAAAAAATTTGTTCCCGATTTCATCGTTCAAATTGCTACAATGGGGAATGAACTCGGTAATCCTTTTCTGTAGAAAGTTTTTCAAAAAATCTACTCCATAGTTTAGGATGATAAATGATCCTGCATGTACTGTCAAATATGTATTCTGACATTCTGCGCATGCCCTTGACAGATGCTAGTGATGAAAGGAGAGGAAGTTAGAGCAAGATGGAGGAAAGCGACAGTGGCTCCGCCTAGCGGCTGATACCTTCAGACATTGGGTTTCGTTTTCAACACAATCTATCTCTTTGTTTAGCTCGCTCTTCCAGAACGCGATATCAACCACGCGCTCTCCTGTAGGATATTACAATATGCATGTTATTTCAATAGGCCCATTTTAATAAAATAATTCTTTCATTTTAATCAAATGGCACAAAGAAATGGTTTCAATGAATAACAAAACAAACTTAATCTTACCTACGTTTGAAAATCATTTCATGCTTATTTTGTCAATGCATATTTGTATGTTCCTTTCAAAGATTCATAAACAAAATTCTATTCAACAAACAAAAGTACGAAACTCTTAAGATAGTTGTCCTGCGTTTTGCAACCAATTGATTTTGCATTTTCAAAGGATATTTAAACATACTGTCAATCCACCATCTAACAATTTTGATATTTCCTATTTAAGAAAAATAACTACTTATGTAAACATACCAAGTCTCTTGGTGACGTCATTTTGCCTGTTCCTTGTCCTAGAGTCGGTCTCCTTGACGGCGCGCCAGGCGTCAGCGCGGAGACGTTCTGCAAAGGATCGTTCCTTCTCGGAGAGGTTAAAGTTCATGCTGTTGGAGTTGGACCAATCGTTGTGCGAGTACCGGGAGTAGATACTGCGCCTGTGGTATTGATGGTATTGAATTTCAAATTGATGTGACAATTGTCATTTTGAAATTTTGTTTTATTGAGCACTCATTTGTACATAATCAATTCACATTATGCCGGGTATAGGCAGTTGCAGTCAAAGTTTGGCGTCTTGCTTAAATTGTTACCATTTTCTCTCACCAAACTTTTTCATTCATTAAGTTTTTCGTTTTTTTTTGATAATTCCTAAGTTCTAAGTAACTAAGTTACTAAATTTCTTAATAGAAGACCGTTTAAGAAGACAATCTCTCATCATAATAGGTTTTCAAGATATATTATAAGAAATATTTTTTGCACAAAAATATTATTCGATATTACACCATCCCAGCCCTGTTGCTTTAATGTACTTTCTGAGAGAATCCAATCTGAGTACAGAGACAAACACTCACGTGGCAGGGTTGAAGTATGACCTAGCGTGACCCATGTCCATCGAACGTCCAGTAGCTCCAAGATGGCGAGAGATGGTCTTGTCTGTGACGTACGGCAGGATCTTGGACATCTCAGGGGTCATTGGAGTGCGCGTGCGCACAATGGCGGGCTGGTCGTAGTAAGACATCCTGTAGTAAGAAGATAGTCATTAGTGACGTTAATGCGATGAGAACATGTAAATACCTGAAATGGCCCAAAGGGAAGAGAGCACTCACCGCTATGCAAACAGGTAGTGCAATTGAAAATGTATTGCTTATGAAATATTCTATAAGAAGATAGAAATTTGCAACATTCTCCCGTCGAAGTCAAAGAACCGAACCCTTAATGAATGTTTGACATGGTCAAAATATACAATACAGTAACATTGGTGGGTCAAGAGGAAAATTAGACTTAATAATGATGTGATTAAGATATTTATGAAAGACGTGAGTTCTAGACCAGATGATTTCAAATAGAAATGGAAAGCCAGATGAACAGGATGAGGCATGCTGCAGAAAGCTCATCATGATTCGTTTCCATTTGTACTCTGTGTCCTAATATTTTGTACAAACAGAGGAGCAACCCTCTATGTATGTACTTAAATGCGAGCACAGTATTAAGTACATCTTATATTTCCCTATCATATTTTTACATGGATCATTATTAGTGAGCAACCGAGGCATTCAGGCCAAAATTGATGAGAAAATATATCAATATGAATAAAAGTTTTTAGAGTTAACATTTAATCTAGAAAATTTTAATTATGTAGCACGTTATTTGTATGTTTCTTTTCAAAACAAGAAAAAACTTATACTGAACAAGAAAACAAAATAACCTTCATCAATAATTTATTCTGGTGACTGTTTGGCATCTTCGCGAGAATAGATTAGGAATACACGGCAGTGATCGAATAATGGAGACCATGTTGACTTAATAAGATATATACATTGTCAGCGTTATCTCACTATTGCAAAGCTTATGTCAGCGTATTGGACTGGAAATCAATATCTAGAGGAACAAGAAAGTTAACATCGGACTGACAAGAGATAGTCCATGAAAATCCGCTGTCGAACATGCAAATAACCGTCCCTGCGATCACAAACGTAGAGATAATTAGATGGGTTTACAGCCATCAGCTAATAACTATGTCTCTATTGACATGAAACTATGCCATGACCCTCCCAACAGGTTTCACTAACAGCGACTTTTCACTTTCATATTGCTGACAGTGCAGTATTTGTTTTTCGATGATATTTCATACGTTATCTAGTTGCCATATTTTTTGATGTTCCAGAAAATGAACTTTTCAAATGTCACACTGACACGTTTTAATATAACCTTTATAGCAGAAAAACTAAAGTGAGAGTTTCGATAATAGATCACTTTACATGTTGGACGAAATGCCTCCACACGATTAATCCACAATGTAACAAAACAGCTCTGCTTTGTTACGAGTTGGTACATCGTAACCCTCATTTCGATAGAGCTTAACATAATTTCTCTGGAAATTTCTCTTACGAAGTACCTAATTCGCATAGTCAACAACAATTATAAACCGAGTCTTTTTCACCAACAGGACTTAACGTTAGATGACCCGCTTACATTATGGTAATAAAAACATTCATTCTCTTTTTTGTGTGTATTAATGTGACAAACTTTCTGGAGCAGTTTTATTGTGGTTTAAATGGCAATTCCGATTTTCAAAGCTATGTAATATTTCAGTGGTGTCATCAAAGTGGTAAATGCAAAACAGGGATGCAACAACTTTCATATTTGGACGTTTTGGTATAATACATCTGGGAATTGAACCCGACCAGCCGATGAGCAAAGACTCTACGAACTGAGAAACATCATCAATATGTATAACATAACGATGTATCACATTGACTGAAATATCGTATCCACGTTCTTAACCAAAGCTAAGATATTATATTACATGAGGTTCAATTAACGATTAAGTGATTATCATGATCATGATCGTTAGATCAGAAGTAGAAAAAAAACTATCGATAAAACAAACCAAAAAAGAGTAGGATAAGTTGTTACCTGACCTTTTTTCGTAACGACATATGTGACTTAAATAGTCTATGAATTATAAGATAACATTGTTAAATAAAGGAAACAAGTTTCAACGTACCTTCTCAAACGGTATGTGTGATCCGATATATGAAAATGTTACCAACTTACTAACATATAGGAATATCACTTGCAGCGTTTTTTTATAATTATCGTGATGGTATGAAACTATAAACAAAAGTATATATGTGAAATGTGAAATTATCATCATGAAATTATCACCTTGGTAACAGGATAAAACTTGTTTTGTCACTTCTTTTATGGTCAGTATAATAACGTGTGAAATTATCAAACAAAGGGTTCAACTCAATATGCCAATTTTAATTTGTGATAGTATTACTGAAATATTCTGTCTCTAATCTATACAAGTTCACAAATGATGAAATTTGAGATTTTGACCTGTGTCTGTAATATGTGGTTTTGATATTAAATATTCTAAAGAGAAAAATAAGGTGAAAATAATTCTAATTGTATATACCATGCAAACTGTAAACTATTGAAATGAAATATTACACCAATATGAATATGCACATATCATGTAAATTAAACAATATCTGCTATTACCATAATCTGTTGAAATAATAAAATCTCACATACAAGATAATACATGAGACAAGACAAAAACCGAAAATACGATCTCAACAAGACAACTTTATCAAATCCTGAAAAAAGAAAAACTTGTCATCAATTATGCCAATAAAGAAAGAAGATATCCAATGGCTGAAACCTTGTCACATTAAGTCCTACACCATATTAAATATTCAGAGGTAAGGCCTTGCAGCGTCATGCTCCCCTTTCGAGTAGTGTTCAGGCCGGGGATTAGTGTATTAAGCAAGACTTGCCCCGATAAACGTAAGTGCCTGGCCCAGTGTTAAGAAGCAAACCCATCTAAGGCGTGCTAACCCCACTGATAACATTGTTATACCTTAATTACACTCTCAGTTCAATCTCATCCACTTTCCATTACCAAACAGCTAAAACGGTTGTATAGCGCCGGGGAAATTAAGTCTCCTAGAGGGGATATGTAACCTTTATAAGAAATGCATTTTTGTCACCTATATTCAACATAAATTTTAAAAAGTTTTATAACCTAACCAGTTAAACGATTAAAGTTTGCCATGAACTAAAATCCTCTCAACTCCATATAAAAGGAATTTTGGATCGAAATGAATTTACTTTTGAGACATGTCTTGAGTTATTTCACATTATCATCATTTAACATATAACACGTTGTCAAGCGTTTGTTTGAGGATCGGAAGTAGTGCAAAACATAAGCGGTCATTTTTTTAATGAAAAAATGATGATAATTATCTATGAATCTGATAAGCCCACATGTGCACAACTGAAATATACGAAACTGGTTATGTTTACCATAAAACGTATAAAACAACTGTATTTTGAAAATCTGCAAATGAAAAACGAAATGTTCATAAATGTACAATTTGTTTACGAAACAGTATACAGAAAGAAAACTTGATCAATAAATCATGAGCTCTAATGCGAATAAAAACTTTGATAACACGTTAAGGTATAAAGGTTACTTTTACTGAATATACATTTACCACATATCATTTTAGGTCAGGTGATTACAAGGCAGTTACTGTTTACCTGGTTCAACGTTTGATTTATTTGAGCAATAAAAGGTAATTTTTATGACACTTCAGTAAGTGGCGTCTGGAAGATGTCATGTTAGAAGACAGGCTGAACCCTAGGTTCAAACATGAAGTACAAAGTAATGTAGTTTATGACTTTGGTCTTTATCAGGTACTGATATTCTGATTCATAGGGAATCATTTTATGCTTACTCAACAATAAATTTAAGACATGTAATCAGATGACTATTTTGGCCAAGTTGATGAGATTTATATATATTTATCGAAAAACCAAACGTTTTCGAATAAACCATAACATTGGAGGTAACGTGAAAAAAGGGAAAAGGGAAAAGTGGTTAAACGGTGCTGACAACTGGTGTTTACAGAAAGGAACGCATGTCCTGCCCTCCCGGTAGCCCTTGTATGGAAAGGCCGTTTTTACGGTACAACTCATTGCAAGAACTCTGGTTAATTGTTAGAATTCTCTATCACAATGTAGTTGTACGTTGAACTACACGACATCAACACATGAGGTGCTACCATAATGATATGATTTAAAGATCTTTCTTACGTAGATTGAACTAAACGTCATTAATAAAGATCTCAAAATGAAAGTTAAAGAAAGAATACTTTATTGTCAAATTATTCTATGAACTCGTTGAATGTTTATACTTATGAACTTTAAGCACAACTTATCTTGATATGATATGATATATGATTCATCCCTACATCATATGGGTGGACCAAGGCCAATTTTAATCAAATACCCTATAAAGAATTATATTGATGAGAGATAGTCAAGTATCATTTCTCAATATAAAAGATTAACTAACGTGAAAAAGTCAGAATTTATCAAAGGTGTACGTACAATCGGTAGAAACCTTTAACAAATCAAACTGGATGTACAACATATATTAAAACAACTAAAAAACACCATAACAGATTTCATCAAAACTGTAAAGAAAAACACCGAATCCTTATTAAGCGTAGATAATAATAATACGTAATCAATTCATCCAAACTACAGCACCCTTCTCTACCTATCAAAACAATCTCAGAGTTTTTATACCTGAAAATGTAAAAATAAAAGGATACGATAGTATTTTGAGCTTTAATCACATTTCTTAACACTTGGTGTTTATGTTTTTAGAACATAACTGTTAATAAAATAATAAATCCGATATATCCATCGTTTAGCCATTAGTTCCTCCAGCATCATAAAAAACCCCAAACTATTTCTTGTAGCTTCGCTACCAAGAATAAATAGATAAACTCAGAAGCTGAAGGTTTGAACTCCCTAATACTAAGTAAGTACTAGTCCACACAAAAGAAGTTGAAAATCCACCAATCCTTCATCATACAAAAAACTAAATTACAAATTACATCAATTAAAAATGTCAAGCACTTTCCTACCATGTAATCTACAAGTAATGGGAATAATCAAATCTTAAGTAATTGTGAAACTGAATGAAGTACCATAAAGGCTTGAGTAAAAAACTGACGCCTGGACTGTTAAGAAGCAATCAGTTCTAATTGTTCCTACTCGCTTTCTCTAGGGACATGTTATCTAAGATTAGACAAACAACCTTGTAGTACCTTTCAATGTAATCCATCAGTTTGACATCAGGTGTGTATACATGATAACAACATGGCGTGTTAATGGCATGTTGTCTGACTTGTCTTGTTTATGTAACCTGCAATCTATAATGGAGTAAGTCTTTGGCATCAGATCATCAGGGTATGCGACGTTTAATTACGAAATTTTCTAATGTTATATTTCGTAATTTGTTTTCATCAAAAACAAACAATTTTTTTATATAGAATGACAATGTCATATTTCGATGCATATTAAAAATATCATGTTAAATCTATAGCTTATTGTCTTCTGCTTATCTGATCAAATGGGAACCCTGTATCTACCAATCAATTCCTAATGAAACTTGTAGATGGTTTGAGGTGGACATGCTCTCATCTTTAAGTGTTGAAAATATCTTTCATAGTGAATGGCCACACCTCAAAGACACACGAAAAGTAAGTTGTCATACAGAATTAAGGAAGGAGTTCAATTGAATTCTTATACAAAGTGAAAGTTCTGAACCTCACACCAATGGTTTATAAGACGTCCACCACCAGGCACCATTGGTGCCAATGACTGCATCAATGGTAAATGATGCTCAATGAGATTGTATTTTCAAGACTTACCGACTCATGGCTGCTATTACAATATGTCCAGTTAGAAATATCAACAAGACGTCTGATGTCGTCTGCTGAACTCAAACAAAATGCTTCTGTCGTCTGCAAACTTAATCTACCTGAGCAACCATGTTGACATAGCGACTTCCTAGCAACAGGTCACGTGAACAGCGCGCGCATTATCTTTTCTACATCCGGTGAAAGTGATTTTGGAAATAACACGTTTAACACGTTGCATGGTCAGTATTGCTTAACATTCCAAGGATAAACACGCCTTATTAACTTGTCGTTTCTTAAGCAGCTTAGAATAATAACCACTTTTGATTTCTCTCGTGACGTCACCCTTCCAACTCAACAAGGCTTGTGATATCCCTCCCTCCACTCTTGCCGTAGCTATGGAAGGCGATAAAGTCTGCATGATTTATAGGCGAGGCCGTGGAGGAATCAACTTGTCATTTATCTTGATCGCAAGTTTCATTGATATTGAACACGGGCTTGTTACACAGTTACGCCATTTGATGCAAAGGGGTCTGGTTGTTGTACAAGTCAAGTGGTCAGTCTGCAAAAGAACTTACAAGACATGACCATTCACTCCAAGAATGGTCAGAAGGCTCTGCGGGAGTGACCAGAATTATGACATAGATGTATACATTTGAGCATCTTATCAATTCGTTCGATCGAGGCCTTCTACCGTGTAAATATCTACTTAAATGCAGAACTGCATCGATGTGATAAGAACATTCGTGATCAATTTCTATTTGAGCCCTTATGGTGTTCATGATAAAATTACATATATTCTAACCTTTTAATCTTTCTAAGTTCTGGTAAAACGTAAAACAGAGGTCAGAGACCAATAGTGAACAGGTTGAATCTTTTACAGAACAACCTCACTGACTTTTACACTCCTATCCTCATCTTTTGTCCCATGGGACTTGCCTATACACATCTACATGTACCATCGATTACAAATGTCGATGTCTCATTTCAATACATGAACACAATTTCAAAGGGAATTTAAATTGATATATCTAAAGTAGTATTTGTTTGACTGCTGTGGTTACCTGTACCTATTGATTACAGGTACGTTGGTTGCCATGAGAACCACAAAGCTACAAGTACAGGTGCGAAGAAGTCTTGAAAAATTAAACAGAAGATATGCTTGATTGCGTCCCTAATCTAGAATCACTCACTTTACAAACATCCCTTAAGCCTGGACCCAAATAATTACGACAGTTTTAACGTGAAGTAAGCGCTTTGGATGTTTGTAAAAATGAAACACGAGCTAATAAGGTTAATTACTTTAATGAGGTTTGGTCAAAAAGTACGAACTTTTGTTTCAGTCTCAAATGATACAAGTGCTAAGTATGTCTATCATCAATGAAGATTCGTCTACAGGGAAATGCTCTTGACCATTTATTATTGCACTGGTAATCGATTATCTTTATTATTAATATATTTACATGTATGGAAGGTCATTACGGTGAACCAAAGGTTATACTCCAAGGTACTGCTGTACTGTTGACGAGTATGATGCCGAATCAAACGTAATTTCTTATTGTAAACTCTGCTGATTCGTCATAGCGACTTTTGATCATTTATCACACTTTAATTTATGAATCAGACTTTTGATTTATAAAATCCTCATTTCAAAAACAGTCTGTGGCGTAAAACAAGTGCGTCATCATTTCCCATCCTTATCAAATCCTATATATGAAAAAATCATCACGCGTTGCATGCCATGACGGTTTAGAATAAATGGTGTAACATAAGTAATGAAATATAATAACCTAAAGAATATTGATACCAATGAAACCTCAGGAGTTTGTTGTATAATTTGCTCTTGGCGAGTGAGCACCAATAAATAAACGATCCCTATAAACATATTCTAAATCGTTTCCTGCCACCTTCACTGCTTATGAAGTCTGAAATATGTTTATTGAGTAATTTGGGCTGTGTATAGAATTAATTTCAACCAATCATGGACATCTAAAAGGCAATATAGCGGATTGAGAGGAGAGGTCTTTAGATAGGAGCTCGTAACACACTTGAGAGGGATATTGGTACTTCACTTTCTCTGAGGGGAGAAATGTCTGGCAGAGGTCCTTTAAACAGACACTTTTATCACCCAACTGGTTTGCCTTCTGTCAGGCGGCCGCCCAAGATCGTTAGAGGTGTTAAGATGTATGTCATTAAGGTCAAGGTCATGACATGCACGTTTCCGGCTTTCGGCCTTTGGTTTCTTTCACTTTAGTAGTACAGCAGATTTTTTAGATTTATTAACTTCAGATTATATTATTTTAAAAACACTTTGAAATTATGATTGAAAAATAAAAATCTATTTAAAACTAGCTTGAGTATTATACGCCCAGAAATCCGATATTACAAAAACGATTGGCAAGATCAACTCTATGCTATCATTTACTGAATATTTGTGTATAATGTAAAAAATATATCCACTTGAACCGAAGGAAATTCATCCATTATGGCCAGACAATCAAATAAATTTTAAGGAAAAATATAAACAAACGTAAGGCAAACAACAGCATGCAAAAGTAGCAAAGATGCCGAAGAATCTCCACTTTGATTGGTTCATAACTTACCATCTGTCCTCATTTCATTGGTCGGTTAAGAGTTTGTCAAATGTCAGCGGAACATTACCTCAACTAGTTATTCCCCATATGCAGTGAGTCGAGTGACGGATCATTACAGCTTGTTTTAGGTAGATAGGAAACATATACTTGAAATATAAGTGACAACAAACGCCTACAGGCTGAATATACAGACAGATTCATAATGTAGTAAGCTAAAACAGGAACCGTTTCAACGAAGACAGCTAAAACCATCAAGCTTTACATGTTTGAAGGAAGAGAATACGTTTCGATAAAGCCACAACTGTTAGACATTTGTTTCTTATCGTTGATATATGATATTTATAATCGTCAAGGTTATATCACATGGCAGTGTAAACTGTGCTTCTCACTGAATACTAATAACACTTATGCTTGAACCTGACATTCTGATTTATATGTACAGACGTCCATTGTTCAAAGGAAAATAACCTGATGATGCTGGCTAGATCATTCTGTCTGCACAACCGAGAACAAAGTTAAAATTTAATCAATACTAGTTTCCAGGTGATCATTGAGATCGATTCAAGAATGAACAAACGAAGGGCCACACGTATACTAGACTGTATGGGATATCTTTATAACATGACTACAGATCTTATATCGGATTTATATGATCTTATAGAGATCTCGCTTCACATAATCAAGAGACCAGCTTAAAATCAAATTTACATTTAAAGCCTTTCAAAGGTATCTGAAAACCATCCCCAAACAGTTCATGATAAAAGGCAGTATCCATTGGGTTAAACACTAAAGACAGTCGAAGAATTGGTACACAGTCCCCCCAATTACCCACCCAAACAACAAAACCACACCTACACCAAAAGAACGTAACCGGGTTACATAATTCATCAATAGATTGGTTGGTTTTTATTGAACTTGCCATATAACTAAAACAAAGTACATAGAATTGATTCAGAGTCTTCCTCCGGATTTTCGAAGACAAGACAAAGACAAGTCAAAGATTATGATGCATGACAGCACAGTTTCGTTTAGAATTGACAACCGGATTTGATTACCCGTATTAAAATATTATGATATTATCTCTATCAATGAAGGGGGTCCTGTTCCCATGGTTATAACTCCCTGGGGATGACATCGTCTTAACTTGCAAATTGAGTCAAAGACCGGAGAGATTACTGCACAATGCGTGCTAACTTCCGGTCCCAAGAGACTTGCGCATAAATTATGCAGTACCTCTTCCGGTTGTATTGCTTCGGAACGATGGGTACTCTTTCAGAGTAAATCTCCTAAACAAAGTAGCGTTGGAGGAGACTAATTGTGACCGTGATAGCGTGACTGTTTGTATACAGAGAAATCAGGCAGTGGTTATAAACCGAAGCTTATATTCCTCTACGATTATTTCTTGGATTTCGAACATGGTTGAAGGTTTTGAACAAAGTTGCGGTAGCGTGTAAGTAAATCTATTTTCAGATTAATCTAATTAACTTAAATCAACTTTTCGTTATTTGTTTACAATTTAAATTTTAAAAAAAAATGTCGTTAAAAAATTAAGTATTGTAACCTATTGAACTAGAGGGAGAAGAGATATTATATTGTTCTCTATCGCCTATAATATTGAAGTGTAAGCAATATAAAATGACTAGAAACATCTCTTCAGCCTATATGTAAAAATGAAACCCTCTATGAGTTCTAATTAACAGGGTTTCGAATGAAAGTGATATCCCATTTGCTTGTCTCCGACGATTTTCATTAAAAGCGAACGATTTTCATGTATTTGGCATTTTGGGTGAAATATGTTAGAAGTTTTAAGATTAGTATCATAAGTAGTGTTTTTCACTCGTATGAAAACTAGATATGACATAGTGTCTGGAATCTCTCTGTCATATATCATGTCTTAAAATGGCTAACCTTATCATTTGTTCCAACGACTTACCTGGGCGAAACTGTTCTTTGTATCAGGTTACCTCGGCGTACTATTTGTTTTATCATTTTACCCAAGCAATGTTGGAACGACGGAGGTACGGTTATCTTGTATCAGATATGTATTAGTTAAAGGGAAAAAATACAATTTATGCATAATGAATCATTTTGAAATATGTTGAACTAGCTTGCTATTGAATGAGTTCAGTCTATGGAAGCATCGTGATATGAAACCATAATCCTTCTTGATAAGCTTATTACGTATCGAATAAAACACGAGGGCGAGGTTATAATTGGGATTTCAAAACCCGAGGAACGAAAGCTTAGCTGAAAGAAATTTTTAATAAAAAGACAACTGACAAGTCACGTGATTGAAACCGTAAGGGGGTCCTTAATATTTATCACTGGACATAAAGGATTAACACTTAGATTATCTATGATGGATGGTTCTAAGGGTATTTACATATATCTTGATATCAAATAGTGTAGCACCACAGAAACTAACTTAAATCTGAACCTCAACCAACAGAAGATCTTTAGATAGTTGAGCATAGCAAAGCCTCCCGTCTAATCCAATAGAGTAGTGTGAAGGGTGCTTGCTTTCGGCTCATATGGTTTAAGGTTCGAATCAACCTTGAAAATAGGAAATGAAAAAAGGAGATATTTTTCAATAGACTTTCGACTTTAGGTTTAAAGTTTGACCTTTGAAATGTAAAAAACCCTTCTCCGTTGTCTAGCTTGCAGGGGGTTATTACATGAAAACGAGAAAACTCCGAAACAATAGACAAAAGCCCTGATAATTGTCGAAGATGTTATAATAGATCCTGGGATCATCATGTAAATTTATTTAAAATCTGAAAAATAAATTGACAACATAAATCTGATCTTTCAAAAAATGAACTTACATTGGTTACAAAAGGGAAAATATAATCCTTTTGAACTTCATGTTAAGACTATAGAGTAACATATTGATTTAGAACAAATCAAGTTACAATCTTAACATATCGATTTTATTTACCCACGGTCTGAATCAACACTTCTACTGCCCCCGCTGTTTTTAACAGCAAGCTTGTCGGCTACCATATATCACAAAGTGTTACATACACGCAAACGTAGAGGCGAAATGTTCTAACAGTTATCATATCTTACCAACCTGCCACCCCTTTACAATACCTTTAAGAACTTGGGGTATATCTACAGGCTTAGTTGTAATAAAGGTGTTCACCTACACGCTTAGAAACAAGTGGGGATAATAGGTATGTACTTTGAGACAGTCGGGTTGAGGTCGCGCTATAACGGGGTGTTGATCTCACGATTTGCACGGGTGAGGGCCCTACAGAGACGGGTAGGAATTGGGGTCAATCAGAACAAACGAGGGTGACTCACCTTACGGTAAAATAACCGTTCTAGTGATTAATTTGTCGTAACAAATTGAGTTTGTGTATTTCTTTTCGATGAATGTATGCATTTTATAAGGTAATACCTACATTTGTGTCCTATGGTATATATTCGATATAGTAAAATCGTTCTTCTTGATTTGACAGTTCACAGTTTGTGAAATGTTACCGTATTGTTGTCGATCTCTTTTAGTCAGCTACGTGAAAGTTCTTATGGTTACCTTTAACATGCTACAGTTTGAGTTTTTAATTCGATATCAATAGCAAAGAAGTCACAACCAAATCTACGAGAATTTCTCGTAAAACCATACAAATTTACGTTGACTAGACAGTAGAAGAAAACAGATGACGTGAATGATCATACATTCAAAGAACCATTAAAAAAACATCTTAGAAAGAAACCAATACAAATGATTAAATTCATTCAAATGTTTTCCACAATACGATTTGCAGGATACACCCTGCGAAATACTAAATTCGTAACAACTATAGTCTATGCAGTGTAATGTTTAGTTCAAGAAGGTCACATCTGTACCCTATACAGTACTGCGTCTAGCAAGTCAATATCTACATTGCTTCAACGCTCTTCTCACGAGGTACCGACTTAAGTGTGACAGTACAAATGCAATGCATTGAACAGAATGAAAAGAAAGTCGCTAGTTTACTCTTTGAAGTATATTACAGTATAATGTAAGGCGTCAAACTTCAAAACTATATTCAGTACGATACAATACTGTAAGTAAAAAGTTAATATCAGCATAGCCTCAAATCTCTATTAATGGGCTTCTTTATGCTTACTATAGATTCAGTTTCTCTGTACTCCAGTCACAGGGTTGAATGAAGTACACTTCGATACTTCAATTCCTATTATACGCTTCACATTCTATTACTTTCTGTGTAGATAAAGTGAATATATACATGCACACTGCATCAAACCGTCTACATATCAACTCCTCCCGTGGGCCGATTGTATATTCAAGTAGTAGGCGATAGAAATAAGGGACGTCAAACAAATGCATTATATAATAAACATGTTCTAAAAACTGATAGATAAAGAAGTACTCTGTACAAGCATTGTTAAATGCTCATTTTCTTTACAAGCCGTGTCTTATGAACATGTTGTGTAGAAACAGTGTCTAATGATCAATTATGTACAAGCAGTGATAAATGAACAGTTCTGTACAAGCAGTGTCAAATGAACATGTTATGCATAAACAGTGTCAACTGAAAATTTTGTTTACAGTCGATGTCAAATGACCAGGTTCTGTACAATTAGAGTCTAATGACCACGTTCTGTACGAACGATTTCAAATGAACACGTTCTGTACAAGCAGTGTCAAATAACAAGGTTTTGTACAAGCAGTGTCAAATGATCGGTTCTGTTCAAGCAGTGATAAATGATCGGTTCTGTACAAGTAGTGATAAATGATCGGTTCTGTTCAAGCAGTGATAAATCATCGGTTCAGTACAAGCAGTGTCAAATGAACACGTTATGTACAAGCAGTGTCAAATGATCAGTTCTATACAAGCAGTGATAAATGAATAACTCTGTACAAGCAGTGTCAAATAAACAGGTCCTGTATAAGCAGTGCCAAATGAACTGGTTCTGTTCAAACGGTGGCAGAGGAAAAGGCTCTGTACAGCCAGTGATAAATGAACACAATCTGTACAGCCAGTGATAAATGAACACATTCTGTACAAGCGGTGATAAATGAACACAATCTGTACAAGCGGTGATAAATGAACAAGTTCTGCACAAGCAATGCCAAGTTATCATCATTCCCTGCAGTTTAACATGTTACCCGCCAGCATAGGGGGAGCGTAACTTTAAGTCGTTTCGTATCAACGAACCCATTCACAGGGCTTAAAGAGGCCTGATTACTGCAACATTTCTTTTGAATAGAACCATAATGCGATATCGAACACGCTCTTGGCTTGGGTAATTTGTTATGTGAAACATGTCTATGCATTCACTTAATGGATAAAGTTGTATGGATTATGCATTATGCTACTTGCTGTACGATAAAGCACAGTGTAACATTGTGTTTTGCTACTGTTCAGTTGTACCTCACACGAGAAACGAATAGAGAAGTCAATCAAAATATGTTCACTCACACCAGTTGACATAAATATCCATACTAATTTCATGCAATCGCTTATCAAAATTGCATTATTGTCGGTATAGAAAGGAGGAAATTAAACGGAATATTTCTTTCTCCAACAGTTATATATGAAATTTGATTTGATAGTACCTTGATAAAAGAGCTAGGTGCCATAAGACCACGTATGTTCTCTGAAAATAGCAACACCGGCATGTAATTGAAGCAAAGCGAAATACAAGTCTAGGGGAAGCAAATAACTCTTTATATTATTGATGTATAATGACTTCTTAAGGGAAATTGATTATGGTCATTAAACGAAAAGAATGCATTACAAGGGCGATAACTCTAGAAAGAGATTAGCGACGCCGATAACATGTTAACACACTGTGGTATTGTTTAGCTAGGGGATAGCCTATTTCCTATATTGTATAGGAACCGACGTAAGGAGACTCGCTATGTCTCACGGGTCCTTGAAAAGTTGAATTGCGTCTAAGAGATTTTGTCTGCTGCAAATTTGAACATTAACATTACTTATTCCATATAAGTCTCAGTTTGATATGATTTGGAAGTAAAATCAGCAAAGTTATCTAAAAGTAAGTATTTCCTTTATTTCTGAAAAGAGTTAAGTGTGTTATCAACAACCTAGAGCACAAACTGAAAGGAACCGGAAGTCTGGAAAATGTTGGCAAGTCTATCTGCCCAAGCTTTAGCCTGAAATTGAGTGTTGTTCAGGACTACTTTTAGAAAAAATAATTATGTATCAAAATCTTAAAAAATGAAATGACTCACAAAAATTTCATTGACTATTATCGTGTTTACAAAGAGCTGAGATAATTTAATGGTGCAGTGAGCATATAATAAGAAGGACAGCACCAAATTAAAAAAAAGTTTTTGACCTTAACAAAAAAACTATTGAAAAACAAGTCTAGATTTGGGGGAGCCGTTTCTCCGAGGCTCCTAAATTTTGAATATCCATGTACTCATGCAAAGACCGGTTATTCTTTATTGTATGAATCGAGTGACATGGTACCGACAATGGCGTATATCTGTTAGTGTAATGTAACTCGTGTCTCGTAAGCCATATGGCTTGATGCTATGTTTCACCGGTTTTTATGTGGCAATATTATATGAATAGCATGTTACACGTGAATAAAACATTTTTCTTTCTTCTTTTCTTTATTTCTGTAAGTGTTGTTTTACTGCATTCTTTAATTCTGTAACTAACATTCAAGACACCAATATATCAAAGACGGATTCAGTTTGCATTTTTGAAAAAGTACTTACGTTTGTATGTTGATTATATATTTTTATTAATGCAATCTATAGGTTGAATTGATCTTTGCGATCTTGTTGTACAATACAATATTGTTAAATTGGGATTTGAATTATTGAATCACATGCATAATGTATGCTTCATACCAAAGTTATCTCACTCTTCCTCATATAATACATGAACAGCTATATCAAGTTTATGTTTATATTTGAGTATAATAAGACCTTATATTATACCTTTTATTCTCAGTTATCCTGTCAATCAGAAGCATATCACAAATTAACACTCATGATCATGTTATAATTATTTTTTCCTAAATATA
The DNA here is from genome assembly GCA_921293015.1 of Phorcus lineatus. Taxonomy (NCBI): domain Eukaryota; kingdom Metazoa; phylum Mollusca; class Gastropoda; order Trochida; family Trochidae; genus Phorcus; species Phorcus lineatus. The sequence continues at coordinate 41,146,736 of OV121096.1, forward strand.
TTTCACCGGTAATATTCCGTGATTGCATAACTCCGCTTTATATCAGAATTTAAAATTAAAAGAAACTGACGGGGAAATGATAAGCAGGCAGTCTTAAAAGAGAGTCTAGAATTAATGAAACATTTGTCCGAAACATATTTCCTATAGTAGATGCATGAAAGAAGGTCTAAAGTGTACAGGTATTTTATTGACATTGCATTTAATCGGAGGAAAACAAGCTGTGTAATTGCAAGTTGATCTATCGATCTGGCAACAACCTGTCAATATTATTGATTGCAATCAGGTGCAGGTAACACTGACATAACGCCAGTCCCCCTGAGACAGGTATGTTATTACAGCAATTTCTCAGGTGGGTTTCCATACACCAATAGTCACCCACACACCTATACCTGTGGCCCGGCTGCTATCGATCAACCTTATCTACCGACATGTACATTTCCCCAGAACACTAGACAAACACACTCATAATGAAAAGTGAAGTCTGAGATAAATGTTTACATATAATTTAGATACGGCCAGGTAAATCTGTGTAATAACCCTCTTTCCAATATGGTTGCTAGGGACAAAGCGATCGGTTGCTATGGACATATGACATGAACTAAGCTTTCTGCAACATTCAAATAAGAACTTCGTAGCATTTATAATTAAAATTCTTATACGATATGTATGAAAATTGGATATATTTGAATACTGCAGGTATTATTTAAATATATGCTTACCTGAATGTTAAACCGTTTGGGTCCGTGCACGGCAGGCAACTGAAAGCCAAGAGCCTTTGTATCGTGATCGTTGCCTCGATATTTCCAGCTATTTTTATATCGCCAATCACATGGCCGCTTAGTTCAGGTAAAAATGTTACCTGGCCGTCTAAATTGCGCGTTCTCACCTCTCGTGGTTAAAGGGATTATTGTTACCGATGATTATGAAATGATCCCTAATCAAGAGGCTATTACCTGAGTATCCATGTGTTGTCAGGGCCATGGTTTTCAGGGCCGTATTGTTAGAGAAGTTTTCTTATAAAAGCAAAATGTCCAGCGAAGAAAGGGCACACTCTCTCTACTTCCTATTCAGAAGACTTCATCAGTTCCCTCTAGACAACCAGGTGAGAATAAACATATTTTATGGCCACGGTCAATGCCAAAAGAACCTTAACAGTAAGGTAAATATAATCCCTGAAACCATCCTTTGAAGATTACTTTAGGGATTTTCACAACGGTACATATGAATTCTTCGAATTCAATTAATATATATCTTATTTTATAATATTCTCTATAAGAACCACTTCAATTATTTTGTACTATATAGCTCTCAGATTGACAAGTAATTGTCAATTGTTCTGTATTTTTATGAATTGCAGACATCATGTTTTAAGTTATCTGAGTACGACCTATTCATAATTATAAAGAAAAAATACGTGAGTATTAAACTGCATACATGCAAAAAAAACATAGCTTTAGCAATATTTGAAGGTCCATTAACATCTGAGTTGATATTCATATTTACTGCTTCCTTGAATTATGAGTAAAAATGAAACGTAACCTCGTTAAGAAACCAAACTATCATTTAACTAAACCGATTGCCTGTCATAAATATCTCTCCCCGAGTCAGTAGTATCCTCTGTGTAACTGGTTAAGTTTTGAATAATTTATCAATGCACAAAATATGCTCAGTATATCTCGTTGCGATGTTCTTTATTGTATCAAAGTCATTTCAATAATTCATCATGTTCCATAAAGAAACGCTTCGCTACAAAACAAAGAGACATTTGATATTCAATGCAGGTGAAAACTGAATCTTTAATGAACGTGCCTACTGGTATTAATGTGCTATGATATCTGATTGTTCTGTTGTAGACTTTCATAACAGCCATAGTATGTATATGTCTTCAGATTATACAACAAACTGTCAAATAAGATGAATGTTTCAATTGATAAAGTACAAAGAATGTGGTATAGACGATAGACACTCTGATTTCCGTTTCATTCTCAGATAAAGTAAACTGTGAAGTTTAGCAAAGGTGTAGAAATTGTAAACTTGTACTAAGCACTTGGTAACACATGTAACACAATTGACAGTAAATGAAAAGGCACCGTTGAGTAAACAAGTCACATGACCTTTGGAGGGTGATTTCAGTTTCCAATATTCTTTATGAAGATAAGTATTTTATTTTCCGCATGGCCAACCAAGCCAATGTACATTGACACAGATGAGTTGACTTCTATATATGTCCAGGGTTCATGGGAGGATTTACAGGGGATTATCCAAACAATACACGTTATGATATGTGATAGCGTTTACCTGGACTGTCGAGAAAGGATTGTCCACGGTTTATCGACTTGTGTCTGACAGAAGCTTATAAAAGGGCCTTTGAATTCGTTATGGCTACTTGAATGCATACATAATGTTTAAGATAAGGGTTTTTATATGAATTTTTATTTGAAGGAAGTAAATGATATGAGCCTCACAATTTGTTATCGCTATTCTGAACACGTTTTTTTAATCTTAAATTTGAAGAAAAAAATCATAACTGAAACTTAGAATTTCCTATGTATCTGATAAAAGGTTTGAACTATTGTTTTTGTTAAATATAGATTTCATGGTTATCAAAGTGTTTTTGAAAAGGTACTAAGTAGGGTGAATTGAGGGTAATATTTATTGTTTTTATGTTACTGTGACCTATGTTCGGGACACGTACTCCAAACACACGTTCGAGGCAAATGTTATTGGCAATTTTAAAAAGGTGATTTTTAAAATTGAGGAGATTCATTGAACTTGAGAAAATAATCATGAATAGAATATGTCAAAGCATGTACATTGTTAATTTTACATTGATACAAGAGCAGACACAAGAAAGTACAACTATTTGACTGTTACCTGAAGAACATACTATGTAGCTTTCGTGATGGCAAACAATTTTATTTAATTACTATCTGCAAGGTTACGCAGACTATATTCTCACATTACTAGCTAATATTATGCCAGTCTATTTGATACCGTAACGGAATAAACCAATCCAAACTTTCTTTGTCGTGTATACCTCAATACTCCACACAATGCTAACACCGCTACAATCGCTGTGAAGAGTACCCAGTGCCAATGTGCTTGTTTATAGTGTTAAATCGCGTCGGGGTGAGACGGGTGGTGACCTTTACTCGCTCCAGAGCAGAGACATATAAAGAGAACCTTATCTATAACATTATTATACACATGCAATGGGCGTTACAACGTCAAATTATGTTAACAGGCATAGAACAAATTTCGTTGTTGAGCTTAAAGATATACACCAAATATTTGAATCCTGTCGGAGTGTTCTTCAACTTCTATTTAAGTGCATTCATTTGAGATTTGACATTTTAAAATCAATATTTTGATTATATCATTTTCATTATATATACTTCCTATGACTTCGTTTTCTTTGAGTGATTTTTGAAGATTTAGTAATTTTAGTTATCTGTGTCGTTATTGAAAGGGCCTATCATTTTTTAACATAGACTTTATCATTCAATCATTGATTACCGACAATGGTGTTTTTAATAAATCAAAACTTGCATTAATTCAATACAATGTAATGTAAAGAAAACGTGTAAGTAATTGTTAAAGGTTTTGAAAGCATTTGAACGCTTAACCTATTTTTAAAAATCTTTTCATATGAGCTCTTAGATGTTTTCAAGTATAGGCATTATTCTCAGAACGTAAACAGTTATACGTACATGTATCTCAATAGACGTTTAATATACATTAAATAGGACACAATAAACGATTTGCAAAGACTGGTATAAGTACTGGCCAGTCAATAAAGAATTAAAAAATTATGGTGATTTGACAATAATCTTTACATCCAACATGGCAAATAAACATGATTTAAAAACGCCTATCCATTTCATATTTTCTATTCAAGAACACAGTGTAAACGTCTATTGAAATAGATAATCGCCTTTAATCTGAGAAGGTAAATAGATAAGTTTTTAAAATCACTATCCATTAGACAAGTTCGATTTAAACAGACAGTGAATGGCGTCATGCCGCATATCATGACCCATAGTACGCTTAATAAATCTTAATCGTCCTACATTCACGTTGACATGCTGAGATTGTGAATTTCTTGTTAGATGACAAGGGATGGAAATGATTTATATCAACTTTAAATCAGTTTGATTTGCTTTAAGATGACTGAAGCAAACCTTTTGTGTCAATGATTCATACACGTGCCATTAATTTTCAATTTAATCAACTAAAGTTAAAATTTGTCAGTTGATCTCTTGAATTTGAAAGAAATTGATAATTACAACGTTATGACATTCTTGTGATTTTTACGTCATTATCATTGTTGATTTACATAATTAAACGAAAAGAAATAAGAATGAATAAATAATTTCAACCACACCATATGCTTTACATAAGATCATGAATCATTTTATTTTCTTATTTTCACAATTTAAATCAAACCAAACATGCTGAGGATTTAAATAAGTGCTATTTTACAATCATTGGTCTTTTAAAAAAGGGTATTATTGAAAAAAAGTAATATTTGATGTAGATCTAGTGATGGTTCACACGATCATTCCTATAACGTATTATCTGTCATTTCAATCCATATATCCATATATGTGTCTTAACCAAAGGCTTAACGTCCAGTATAAAAACTAGAACATGGCTGAGCCCACAGTGTCTTTGTTGTTAGCAACTGAGTTCCCTCCGTCCAGCTCGGCAGGTGAAGTAATAGTGTTGTGAGATTAAATCTCTACACTTTACACACACGGGTGGAAGTCGCATGAATAAAGGTTACTTAACAAAGCTTGATATTATCTGGAGTCTTTCAGGCGCTATGAAGATCAGTGTCTTATGAAGCCGTTGATAGTTGTCTTGCAGAAGACATTTTATGTTAGCATAAGGTTAGAGGTTACTTGTTGCCGAAAAAAAAGTTCTTTGCTCCAAACCATTAGTTCGATATAAGTTTCTGTTAATGTTTTTACTGCGACCTTACACAAATTATCGCTAAAGATGCATTAAAGTATCAGATGTAAAGGGTTTTACCTGTTTATGTCGGAGCAGATACTCTTCCCCTGTGATTAGTTACAAACACTTATAGGTAATCAAAATTAAGAGTTAAAGCTCACACTATATTTTCTGAGCGCGTGCCTTTATACTGTCTTCTGTGAATATGGACTCGACTGTTATTCAATAATTACATTCATTTGTTGTATTCATGACCATGCTGTTTGCTGGCAACCTGTTTTCTAGTGATACATAAATGTTACTCTACAGAACCCTGAGGATCTGTATATTTATTTGTCTATTTTTATAGAAGGTATTCAAAACATATTTGGATTTTTTGTTTCGGATTATGCTTTACGTATAAATTCTGTAACTGTTGATGATATAGTTAGAGAGCAAACCATATACCTGTTTGATGTGATGTTATTTTACTTGGCATCTGTAGGTATCAACTAATGTCGTTTTGTACAGATATCTGCTGATTATTTGTTTATTTCTGCTTTGATATCTGACAGAATTTCATAAGTTAACCTAATGTATTTACTGTTCGATGTGATTGTCTTCTCATATCTTCATTGTCTTTCTTAGCATGTCTTACACACCCCTGACCCCCGGAAAATCCAGCATGCTTCCCTATGTCGCCGACAAGACTGTCACCCGTCACCTGGGGGGAGCTGGTCACCCTCAAGCTTACTACAACTCCGCCAGGTAAGATTATTCAAAGCTAAGAGTCAAACTAGCGAATAAAGGACAATATAAGTACATGCCAAATATGTCTACATAAAAAGTGGCCTTAAATAGACTTTGTCAATAATGAATATTTGAATGCGAAATAATACATACATTTCGTCTAACGTTTCGTCTAATGTTATAGTGAGAAATTACATGGAAAATAGAGAAACTGCTTTTGTGTATTTTTTCATTATAAAACTCCGTATAATAGCGAAATTGTTACACTAGGAATGAATGTTGGTCTAAATAGCACAACTTTTTCATCAAATTTTCTTATCGTACCAATGGTAATAGCGGTAACGTTTTAAAATGAGCATGGTTAGATGGGCTAAATAACTACCAATGGCCTATCACAAGGATTTATATGATAATCATAGGATGCCATGTCCATTTATCCATTGCCTTAGATAATTACGCTACACCATCATACAAGAGGCATGGCATGGTTAACATACGAGCTAAACAATGCTACGGTGGAAATCACAAGAAAGAAAGAGTGTAAACTTAATGGGTGTAAAACATGGACAGATACACATCTTGGGTATGCGTTTTACATACCTTTTCCAAATTCAATTTCATATATCAAATCTCAAACCTCAACCGTTGCATCATCAGATCGAGACAAGTCACTCCTTTTACGAACCCTTAGCTTAACCTACACCATTTCTCTGAGAACCATATATGAATGAAGTTCCCCAAATACATTTTTATTCTTATTTCTCCCTAGCCAAGACGTGTACAACCGGTTCTCCCACAACGACTGGTCCAGCTCCAACAACTTCAACTACAGTCTGTCCGAGAAGGAACGAGCACATGCCGAGAAGGTGCGCGCTGATACCTGGATGGCTGTCAAGGAGGCTGACGCCAGAACCAGGAACAGGCAAAATGACGTCACAAACAAACTCGGGGACAGGGTCCAGGACATCACCTTCTGGAAGGCAGAACTAAATACTGAGATTAACGCAATGGCCACTGAGACGGAAAATCTGAAGGTAGATCGATAATTTCAGTTAAGATTTTATTCAAATCGCCATATGATACTTGTTAGATGAACTAGGAAATTGATTATCAATAGAAATGACGAAGTTGTGTACATTCCTTTGCCTATTTAAAGACGACCAAGAAAAGGATTTCTTTCAGCGGATATGTCTTTTTGGAGTCTTCATTTAAACTGACATCATATGTTTCTTTATTTATATCGGATTCTTTAAAGACTTGTAAGCCCTCTATAGTGGGTCTAAAATTGATTCAATTCAGTTTATAACTTTCCTCGATCATGCGAACTTCTTGAGGCTATCCTTCTTAGGGAATGAACACGTTGTTCTATTCGTTCGATTCTTTCTAATTTTGTTCTTACATTGCTACAGGAGTACAAGCGAACTCTGGAGAAGGCTCTAGCGGACACAGCCAACCCTCTTCACGTAGCCGAGGAGTGTCTCATGCACCGAGAGAAGAGGCAGAGAATAGATCTGGTCAACGATGAGGTCGAGAGGAGTCTTGTAAAGGTGGGTTAACAGAAAATTTAATAAAAGATGAAATAATGAAAGTTGTGGGGAAAAGAACAAAAATGGTTTTCTTTGTCATGAGAAAAGTATTTAATTTTTAAAACATTCCGAAAAAAATAATCTTAAATACCATGACAGATTTTACTTTTCAAGCTACCTTCTATCTTCTTCCAAAGTGAGTTATTTCAAAACGACGTTTGTAACTTTGAGAAAATTTTGGAAATTATGCATCATATATTTCAGGAAGTGCACCAGATCAAGAAATGTCAGTCAATGATGAAGAAGCTTCTTGACAAGGCCTTCATGCAGATCAAGTAAGTCCAATAATGGATGAAATCCAAATTATGACACATGTAGAAAGCAAAAGATTATGATTTCCTTCATATAACTTAGCCTCACGAAATGAAACTTTATAGTTCAAATATGATATTAAGGAAGTATTCTGTACACCTAAACTCATATCATCACCCAGACTGGAATGAATCACAAATTGCACTTGGAAACCAGCTTCCCGAAATGTTAAAAACTAAGGAATCTGGTGATATGAAAGTGTTCAAAAAATCAACATAGACGAAGGTTTTTAAGAATTTTGATAGAATATGTACCTTTTTAGGTTGAACCGCGCTGCTCAGCACGCTACTGAGATTGATGCGAAGGACAAGCACCACGCCCAAGGGTTGGATGATCGCATGCATCAACTCAGGAACAGCACTGCTGGGATTGGATACTACCCTGGCATCGAGGCCCATGATAACACGTGAGTTTTTCAGTTATCTAAAGAAGAGGAAATACGATATCAACAATAGTTTTTTAAAAATATTTTTGGAATCCCCATACAATAAAGAACTATTCTTGCTTTAGCAAATGATTATAAGGAACTCATCTTCAAAGTTTTGTGAGGCATTATGGAATTGAATAGTGATGATTTCGAACCAATCCATTAATTCAGCTTCAAAGAATAATTGGAAATAAAACATAAGAAAATAACACATCCAGTTTGGCTTGTCTGAGAATAGAATGAATGTATCAACACAGAATCCTGAACGAGAATGACCTGATTGGTGTAATTACGAAAGTTCCAGAAATAGAAAGTAAGCATTCATTCCATGGTTCCAGGATGACCATTCCCCAATCGTGGGCCCAGCACTCCCAGCAGAACATCGCCCGCTCTGCCAAGGAGAGAGCTTCATCTGAGAAGCTGCGAGGAGAGATCGACACGTGTCTGCGGGAATGTGCCAACATCATGTGGAGCAACTTCAACACCGTCAACAACAACTTCAACACGAGGATCAGGGAGACAGAGGACACCAGGAACAAGCTGCAGAACCACCTCCAGAAGGTACGATGTTTAATAAATCACATGTATACTTGATAGTAGATAAATAGAAAGTAAAAATAAAATTTGTTGTGGGAAATGATTAAGAGATACACAAGCCATCACGAGAGACACATAGATTCGACATTGTTTCGAGAAACTTTACTTGAACAGAAGAAATTGAAGAAAAACAAAAACATCCGTAATGCATGTCTTTTTCTTACAGATAAAGCACGAATTAGAATTAAGCCTTGAAAACCCCCAAGATAAAATTGTTCTCACGAGCATAGCGCAAGATATTGACGATACAAGATGTGATTCAATATCCTTATTTGTTGCAACGATTTGTCGGATTATTCAATGATCTTAACTATGTTCATGGTTGCCTATCAGATTTTATTGCAGTGTAACATTCCAATTCAGCCTTAGATGAATGATGTTCATATAAAACAATATACTATTGAAAGTAAGGTCAATTAGCTAATCACATTCAACTTACTTCATATTATAAATGGGATCAGATAAATACAAAACTCTGAGGTGAAGGGTAAGTTTAAATAGTAACATCGCGTATCTGTTCTTCCAGACAATGCAAGAGATCTTCGACATGGAGAGGAACATCGAGTTGTTGAGGAAAGCCATCAAGGACAAGGAAGCTCCGATGAAAGTTTCTCAGACTCGTCTTGATGAGAGGACGAGGAGGATCAACGTGGAGCTATGTAACGACCCTGTCATGATCACGTAAGTGTCCTTTGACATATCTTCATATGTTTTCTTCTCTCTTCATTCATTCATAACATCTCATGGGGAAATTCTAGGCTTTGTACTTTAAGTTTCAATGATAGATCGTCAGTGGTTGTTTGTTGGAACTCAAACATTTACGGTAGACTAAGTGTTCCTCAAGACTTTTCTTCAGTATTCTATGTAAATATAAATGCCAGACTGTTATCTGTGGTTGCCTCTTATTGCGGAAATATACTGATAAGAAGTAAAGAATCTGAGAGTTTAGGTTCAAATGTGAAAATTCAACGTTTGCAAAAATCAATCTAAAACTGAATATGCATGTCATCCTTCAAAGACACTTTATTTCCCCCGTACATTATAGGTACCAATCGTCCTATTTCTGTAGCAATGGAATATGTCATCTTTATGCCAAAATATCCCATGACACGTTTCTTATCTGTTTTGAATCCAATCCAGTCTGCAGCGAGAAGTGAACGAGATCCGCGAGTCTGTGAACATCCTGAAGGAACGCCTCAAGTCCTCCGAGCTGTCCCTGGTTCGACTGATGAAGACCAAGGCAACTCTGGAACTGGACATCTCCGTCAAGGACAACTCGCTCCGTATCGACTCCCAGTGGTGCATGGGTATGAGGAAAGGATTCCCAATGGACCCTAAAGTGGGACCAGTCTTCCAGATGCCAATGCCTCGTTAATCTTCACGCCTGAGCCTAGATCCGACACGAGAGAAGAATAAACCCATGACAGATGTTAGCTCTAAGAAATGTTGCAAATCTCAGATAAATTCAACCTTACGCATTGTAGCTATGACGCATGTCATGTTTACAGGTTTTGAAACTTTGCAAGCAAAATCTGGTATACTCATTCATGCTACAGCTTTCTGCAGATTTTTTTGTAAATATTACTGTATATATGAATAAAACATCATGAGATAATCCAATGTTTCTTTTCATTGAACTAATTTTAAACACATCTAAGCATATTCAATGGCGATTCATTGATTTTCTTTATAATATCCATATGACGGATAGCCTTTTCAGACTTAACTTCAATCTAAGTAACATTCTGTTAAAAAAAACTGTTTTATTTGGAAAAGATCATACATCAACTTTGACAACAGTGGAATATATCTAAACACTTTAAAGCTGTTTAGGGATAAGACACTTTGAAGTCTTTCAGTGGAATTATAGAAGTTGTGTTGGTGATAAAGTATAATATTTTATGGATGTTCAAATCCTTTATAAACAGATTGGCATAATTATATTACATATAGATACGTTAACAGCTTGAAAGGCAGCAGCAATCAAAATAGAATATACATGAATAAAGTGTGACGAATGCATCAATGAGAGATGATTGAGAGTTATTTGGAAACCAATGAGCGGGTAGATGAGGAAGGCAAATTGGGTTGAGATAAAGGAAACCAGTAAGAGCAGATTCTGCTGAATTTTGTGATAAACTTGCGACAATCTCTGACCCTGGATGTATCTTACAGGGCCACAGAGTATGTTGTTGGAGTCAATCATGTCAAACCTCATAAATGGTCGTATTCAATACAGAAATAGTGGTTGTTTCTGAAAATAAGAATCTAAGTGCTTATAAGTTCACCATAATGCAAAAAAAACGTAATTTTGGAATCTTATTTACGACAGATATCAAACAAGAAGGGGTTGATTGGGTTTTGTAAGTCATATCATATATAAACATGTAAATGGGAAGCAGAATTTCGACTTCTTAAATTGTATATGGCCCTTTTTCGATTATCATTGAAAACAGGAAAACATCGTAATTTTGACCGTTTAGAGTTAAAAATGAATCTTTAGAAAGGCGATTTGAACTTACCTGAGGGCAAATGGTATTTAGGCTCTATTCGAGCCACATACAACATTTATGAAACATACTCTGTGTCACTTTAAGTTATGTGCTGCTTTCCCTATTGAAACAGTACAATTATCGAGCGAGCGATACACCTCTGAAAGGACTGTTTGTCTTCCACATACACCAAGTACTCTCTACGCGGATTCACACGATTTGCACATCGGTTTTTAAGTTTATACCTCCATTAACTTAATAAATGTTGAAGTCAATTCTTAAATGCAGTACTGATGGTCTAATAGTCTTAGTACGAAAAATATCTCGGGAAGTGAAGCGAGTCGATGATTTGGTTTTATGATAGAGCTGATCTTCCACTTTGAAGCAATGTTTGGCTTGGCATAGAAACAGGAAAATACAACAATATACACATTCCTGACAGCGTATGTTCTCACTGTAAAATAAAAAATATTTCCTGAATTGACGACGAATTGCACATTCTATTTATTGTAAATTATATGATGATGCTAGAAACAAGTATAGTACTCTTTCACTGTTAACAACCACAACTTAATCTACATCCTTAACAGTAGAAATAGAACTTTTATAAGAATGTCAATTCCTTAGCTGAAATTGGTAATGCATGAGAACCCATAACCTTTTATGTACGCTTGTATTGAACTTGTAATGTAGTTTTATTGTGGGCCTTATGCCTCTATACTGAATAAAACATCTGTCTGTCTGATATTCCACTAACAATAATCATTCCTTCACTTTTTTCTAGTATATAACACTTGGAGGGATCGTTCGGGTTTCAAATACATTGTAAACTGAATGGTGATATTTTAACCAAGCAAAGCTCGAAAGAAAGCATATAAATATTTCGAAAACTAGTAACAATGACATAAAACCAAACCCCTGTACGATGTGTTATGTGTAACCCAATTCGTTGTTTATACATATATGACTTGCTTCCTCAACATATTGTATACATACATTGATGTATATTTCATCTTTCACACCATTCACCTGACGAAGAATAAGGAATTGCCCAGAAACGTTGAAAAGGAAGTTGCTATCTATAACATTTTGACTTTTACTTGAGTACACCAACTTCTAATTCCTAATTTGAATTAAATGTAGGCCATATGGAATGCAGGCGAAATGAGGTGTAGGCCATGTAAGGGCATGCCAAACGAATTCCCTAAAATTCGAAATTTGGACACTTCAATTTCAATACTCGTGTTCGTTATTAAATGAACTGAATGCTTGTGATGAAAGCAAAACTTTTTTCACAACTTTCATAAAAATAAACTTATATATGCCTACAGCTGCCGAACAAGAGTTCGTTTAATTGTTTATATGTATATATGTATAATAATCATTTGGGAAATGTTAATAAAGTATAATTGTGGATCAACCTGTTCATGGGTCATCTCAACACTACACGTACACAAGAGGTCAAATGTGGTATACATTTTTCTAACAATATCAACTAGAGATATGGGGTCAAAATCTTTAAAATGTTGATTTTCTTATATTTGTAATAAAATATCAATTAAACACATTTTCAAATGGAAAATATTGGTAATCATTTGGATATTTCTTATGTTTCTTGATGAAATAGTGAAATTAAACTGATAAAGAAATTTTTGTTTATGAATTTGTTCCCTACAAATCTCTGCCAAAGTACTATGGGTATCATCTCTAAGTACGTGATGAAAATGAGGTTTTTCTTCATCTACCCCGATAACATTATTTTTGATGGTTCAAAAAGCAAACACCTAATTACATGTACATTATATTTGCAAGTTCGACGGCTGCATATCAATATGGTTTTTATTTAACAGTCCTAAGTAGTCGACAAAGGTATGTCATCATAGTCATCTGGGTTTTTATAGTTAACAAAATTAACTTTCGTAAAGGAAAACAAATCTTGTGTATATAGTGTCATCCATCACATTGAAACATAACTATCCTGTTCGACAGCTTTCAAGAATGCATTAAAATGTTTTTATTGTACACAATTAACTAGATCAACCATATGTAGAAATGTATCAATATTTTCACAGAAAAACAATAGTTATACAATCTAAATACATTTGAGTTAACCAACAGCACAGAGTTTTGTCTCGTCTTTATGTATGATGAAACTAGATCGAGGTCTGTTGGAATGGAAATGAAAACAGCACAAAAGAAGCACATCAATACATATTATTGCATGTATATTTCATTTTTCACACCATTCATCGCATGGCTACGTACTCATTCTTGCCGAAACAGAAGTTTACTTTTATCGTTGAAATATATAGTGTTGCTTAATTATTTTGATTATATTTATTTTTAATGGTAAAATAAAGAAGGAATTGTCGTTTGTGAAAATAGGCAATTTCAGAAATAGTAAATGCTTTTGCCTTAAAAATATGACATATCAGAGAATTGGCCCCATTAGTAATAATTTTGACATCGAAACTTATATGTATGCCAAACATTTTACCTGTATCTTAACACATTATCAATGATGTTTTAATTGCCAAATAAGTTAACAGTTTCATGATTAATAAGCATGTATTATTTAATGCATTGGATTGTTATCTTCAAAATATTCATTGTTTCAGAGACTATAAACACCGAATATTATCATTTGAGAGAAAATTTCGGATGATGAAAACAAATAATAGTGAAACTACACAAGTCGAGTGCATAATCATTTGAATTTTACATGAAAAAATCCCCAAAGAAATATCTTGGTCTCTCTGCCTTTTTCTTGATTCCTGCTCATTTCAGATGTTAAACTATGAACTCTTGAAATGCACCGCCAATGTAAGCTGCCATAATGTAATATATACACAATCATACAACATGAATTTCCCATTCTTAAAAACGCTCCTGACACGTTTATTCTTCACAAATCATTTCACAAACACGTTACGTGATGCTTCCACGAACGCTGGACATGATAACATACGAATCTATGGCAATACTGCATGGTCACCCCTTACAGTAATTCTTCTCAATCTGTGTTAAAACTACGCTACAATCTTCAAATATTATATATAATAATCTATATGATAATGCAGCGACTTATAACAACGTTAATCCTAAGCGCCCAATCAAAAGGATTAACGGTAACTAGACGTGTGCTGTTTAGTTATGATATAATCCTCTCATTCACTCAAATCGCATTTTCCACTCGGCCGATGTCTCCAAGCGTCGTCATGTTGACAGGAGGTAGAAACAGATTGTTGCTACAAATGCTGTATATATACCTCTGATTGTTGAGACCAAATCACAGTCTCCTGTCGCTTCAGTCTTCAGCTTTACTTACTGGATATACCTACCTCCAACCATTTCAATGTGAGTACACTTTCAAAACAGGATCTTTATTGCAGTAAAACCGTCACATTATTTTCATCAGAAAGCAATGCACATTATGTATTGCTTCTAGAAGCCTATTTTGAAATTTCCTTTTATTCGTCGTTGGAAGCTAGCATCTGATTAAAGACATCAAAGTAAAGAATTGTATTTGACCTGAACCACATTAATGAGTAAAAGTATAGTAGTAAATGTAGTTAGTATATATATACAGGGTACTAGACATACAGGTGTGAAAGGTGCCTTGGTTTACAGCACCCATAGAAGTTTCTTTTCATTGTTCATTAAGATCAAAGGCAATTTAAACTTTTCATAAGACGGATCCATTTCCTGAATCATTTCTTATCGCTGCTATTTCCTAATACATCGTTTTAAAACCTCTTTTTCTTGAATACCTTGATTGATACATTAATGAATGATTTACTTATATCGCATTTGTTGTCTAATTTTTGAATTTATCTCTTTTGATTTTAGTAAATCATATTCATAGTCTTGTTTACTTACAGCATGTCTTACTTCGATGACTCCTCAATCGTCCGCACCCGTCTGGCCACACCCCTGACTCCCGGGAAATCCAGCATGCTTCCCTATGTCGCCGACAAGACTGTCACCCGTCACCTGGGGGGAGCTGGTCACCCTCAAGCTTACTACAACTCCGCCAGGTAAGACTAATGCATTCATTTATTACGCAACCAATCGTGAACTTGGGATACTACCATTACTTGTATAAAGAAGAATTAAACAATGTTCATCGTGACTTTAGGTGATGAATTTGATATCTCTACAGCATCTTTAAATATATCTAACACGCGGTAAGAAACAGTTTTCAAAATTTTGACACTGAAATGATTTCTTGAAAAGTTATCCTTGAAAATAATATAACTTGAGAACCATACATGAATGAAATTCCCCAAATGCAGTTTTAATCTTATTTCTCCATAGCCAAGACGTGTACAACAGGTTCTCCCACAACGACTGGTCCAGCTCCAACAACTTCAACTACAGTCTGTCCGAGAAGGAACGAGCACATGCCGAGAAGGTGCGCGCTGATACCTGGATGGCTGTCAAGGAGGCTGACGCCAGAACCAGGAACAGGCAAAATGACGTCACAAACAAACTCGGGGACAGGGTCCAGGACATCACCTTCTGGAAGGGAGAACTCAACTCGGAAATCAATACAATGGCGACCGAGACGGAAAATCTGAAGGTATGATATACTCTAAGAAAGTAATTGTACACACTTTCTTATCAGGGGTTACATCAGGCAATTGTTTTACACAATCTCTTTAAAGACATTTCTGATCAGCTAGTTCAGTTTCATTACTTCAAATGTTGTTTTCAAGTATGCTTCATCATCGGTTACTTTGACCAGATCTAAATCATGGACATGATCCTTCCATGTACATTCTATTTATAGAGGTTACATGTCAATCACCAAGTCCAAAACTCGTATTTTTAAAAGCGTAGTTGATTTATCGAAAATACCCTTTCATAAAGTTACAATATATTAGTTGCACTTTTGATGGACATCTAATATTGACAACATCTGCATTTTATCAGGAGTACAAGCGAACTCTGGAGAAGGCTCTAGCGGACACAGCCAACCCTCTTCACGTAGCCGAGGAGTGTCTCATGCACCGAGAGAAGAGACAGGGGATCGATCTGGTCAACGATGAAGTTGAGAGGAGTCTTGTCAAGGTAGGTTAACAGAAAATTAAATAAAAGAAGAAATAATAAAATCTGTAGGAAAGGTAGCAAAATTATTATGCAATTATTTTGCTTGTCAGAGAATAATATTTAAATATTCAAGAGAAAAGCTGCCAGAAATAATAACATTTGAAAGACAATATAAAAAACCATAGCAAGCAAAGATGACTATTCAATGCAAAAATCCGATGATAAAAGATAAAAAAAAAGACAAGGAAACGTTATCTTCGCAAAGAACAGGTTCATTACCGTATTATGCACGCAAAGAATGTATTAACAAATTTATCATCACATGTAGTGTTCTTATCATCTTTTCACAGGAAGTGAGCCAGATCAAGAAATGTCAGTCTATGATGAAGAAGGTCCTTGACAAGGCCTTCATGCAAATCAAGTAAGTAATTGGAAGATTATATGAAGCTTATCATCGATGCCATCTAAATTCATCGAAACGATATGATTTGAATTTCATCACGTTTCATAAATTCCGATATACTCAAGGTAGATAGAAAATACATTTCGCAAGACTATTAAATGATGTTTTCCTTTAAGGATGAACCGCGCTGCCCAGCACGCTACTGAGATTGATGCGAAGGACAAGCACCACGCCCAAGGGTTGGATGATCGCATGCACCAACTCAGGAATAGCACTGCTGGGATTGGATACTACCCTGGCATTGAGGCTCATGATAACACGTGAGTTTCTTTCAGTTATCAAATGCAGAGGAAAAAGATACCAACAATAGTATTGTTATCTTTTTGGAATCCCAATATACTGAAGAACTATTCTTTTTTTGCCAAGTTATTATCAGGAACTCAAGTTTTTTGAGGCATTATTAAATTGAATAGGGATGATTTCGAAGATTTCAAAGAATAATTGGAAATAAATTATAAGAAAACCACACTTCCGGTGTAATGGTTAATTTCAAGTGTATCGTTGGACAAGAAATCAGCAAGCCCGCTTGAGTTGTGATGAACTAAGATTCTAAATATTGAAGGGCTTGTTTTGTAAGTTAAGGATGACTGGTTCATTTTTCAAACCACAACCCTTGCTTGGTTGTAAGGTCAAAAATAAATTTCGGACACTGAACAAATTCGAACAAAGAGAAGAGACTGAATGTAGTAACACATAGTCTTTAACAAAAATGTCCTACTTGG
The DNA here is from genome assembly GCA_921293015.1 of Phorcus lineatus. Taxonomy (NCBI): domain Eukaryota; kingdom Metazoa; phylum Mollusca; class Gastropoda; order Trochida; family Trochidae; genus Phorcus; species Phorcus lineatus. The sequence goes on from OV121096.1 coordinate 41,164,072, forward strand.
TGTAATTACAAAAGTTATGTCCAGAAATAGAAAGTAAGCATTCATTCCATGGTTCCAGGATGACCATTCCCCAGTCGTGGGCCCAGCACTCCCAGCAGAACATCGCCCGCTCCGCCAAGGAGAGAGCTTCATCTGAGAAGCTGCGAGGAGAGATCGACACGTGTCTGCGGGAATGTGCCACCATCATGTGGAGCAACTTCAACACCGTCAACAACAACTTCAACACGAGGATCAGGGAGACGGAGGACACCAGGAACAAGCTGCAGAACCACCTCCAGAGGGTACGTCCCTTCCTTAATACTGATTTTTAAGTTAAACAAATAGAAAATGCATGGTCAGGTTAATTGTCAAATAAAAAAGACGGCTACTTATATAATGTGCTCTACTTTGGGATGAGAATAGGCAAAATTTTATGGCGAAGCACTCTTTGGTTGCCTATTAGATTTTATTGCAGTATAACATTCAAATTCAGCCTTAAATCAATGATGATAATGATGTTCATATGAAAGTTATATGCTATGGAAAGTTAGGTCAATTAGCACATCACAATCACTTCACTTCATGTTATAAATGGGATCAGATAAATACAAATCTCTGAGGTGAAGGGTAAGTTTGAATAGTAACATCGCGTATCTTGATTTCAGACAATGCAAGAGATCTTCGACATGGAGAGGAACATCGAGTTGTTGAGGAAGGCCATCAAGGACAAGGAAGCTCCGATGAAAGTTTCTCAGACTCGTCTTGATGAGAGGACGAGGAGGATCAACGTGGAGCTCTGTAACGACCCTGTTATGATCACGTATGTTAAATCACAACCTTCTTTACCACCTTCCTAAATACCTTCTACTAATTTACTAACTTTGTATATTCCCAAAACGATTTTTAAACGTTTTCATTTTATTTGCTAATCGACTATTGATTTCTATCTTTCTAAGTAGTAAGAGAACAAAGTCTTATAATGCATGAAGCACTGTGTTTTAAAACTGACCAATTCTTGGTTCCAGCCTTCAAAGGGAAGTGAACGAGATCCGCGAGTCTGTGAACATCCTGAAGGAACGCCTCAAGTCCTCCGAGCTGTCTCTGGCTCGACTGATGAAGACCAAGGCAACTCTGGAACTGGACATCTCCGTCAAGGACAACTCGCTCCGTATCGACAACCAGTGGTGCATGGGTATGAGGAAAGGATTCCCTATGGACCCTAAGATCGGGCCAATCTTCCAGATGCCAACTACTCGTTAAATGTTTTCACTTGAATTGATTATCAGAGGACCAGAAGACGAATCAGAAGAATGCCATAATTTGGCATTCTGAGTTGACGCATTTCCAGATCTCTTATTCATAAATAGATCTTCGTGATTCGCCAGATTTCGAACAATCGCAGTTGATATCTGGTTGATACCTTTCATGCATTCAGCGATATTTCGTGAGAAGCAAAATGCCAGGAAATGTCCAATTAATGTTTTGTATTTTGATGTATAGAGTATGATTCTTGTTTACTTGAATAAAATTCGTCTCACAACATTCAATTTTATTTATTTGAAATATGTTACAAGTATTACACAATACATTTACACCCAAAACCCAAAAACTGTCTTGTGGGCCATATTTGAAAATCAAACGCATTCAATGGTGAAAGAGACAAAGAAAGAAAGAAAGTTTATTTCGGTTTTGTAGGCCATTGGCCCATGTACAAAGTAAATAATATTTATACATTTTATATGGCAATATACAGACATCTTAAGTTTCAGTTTGTTACATATCGACAATTAAGAGACAATTCATTAAGAGAACAATATCATTACACATTAATAACTTGATCAATTTACAATTGTTCGTTAGTTTATTCCATACAGGTAGATAATTATTTCTAAGTATTACATATTTATTACATTCAAACAAGAAGTGGACTTCATTTTCAATACTTCCCGTATTACACATCTTACAAACAACATCTGAATTAGTTTCTTTCAATCTAGTGTTACATCTTAATGGCAACGCATTGAATCTTAGTAGGCATAGATATCTCCTTAGGTCTCTAACATTTATTCATAATATGCAATGCTCAATGGTAAAGGATAATATTATACTTTAGAAATTATTAAGTCTGGAAGAATTCATAATGTTGCTACTTATATCTTGTTTGGAGCAATTAACTAACCTCTGCTTAAAAGATGACAAGAATAATGATACATTGCTGATGTCCTGTACAATCCAAACATGCCTAAATCCATAATTGTTTAAAAGAGTACGTATTCCTGAGGCCCAAGTTACCCTACCAACAGAATCCAATTTAAGCATATAGTTATAACTTTGTTAAGGGTAACGATCATTATACATTCTTAACAATTTACACCAATATGTAATACATTTAAGATAATAATCCACATTCATACTATATCTACCACACTCAGCTAACGCTGCATTATTTGAAACATGCTTACCCACACCTAAAACAAATTTACAAAAGTTATTATGGAATTTAACAACAACATTTCTTTCTTGATATCCCCATACTTCTGCTCTATACAACAAAATTGGTTTAATTTTATGTCACGGGTTCAGGTCATTTGTCGTCCGTGGACAATATAAAAGACGGGGAACGTCGCTTCAGTTCTAAACCAGTTTATTGCCTGCAGAAAGACGATTATTCAACATTAGAAAGATGTTGAAAACACATCCGACATGGTCGGGTGGTGACATGAAAGTGTCACTCTTTACATATATGTTATGAAATACATATATAAAGATGCAATAAACAATACAATTATAGATATAAAAGCTTCATAAACGATTGTTATTCTATAATTGCATAATTGATAAAATATGAGTGACGTCACGCTTTAGCGTTAAGTCCGGTATATTTACAATTGAAAGTACGTCACGCATTAGCGATCGGTCAGAAATATATAAAAAACTGATGATTTGATATGTTTAAAATAATCATAATCAATCATACACTGCCATACGTGCTATGCTAGTGCTTAAGTTAGAATGTGCTACACGCGAGAATAAGTTTACATACGCGATCGCGATCAATTACTAACTTAAGGTTGTTATTAAGATTATGATAATAATACATTTACTAGCAAAGACATGAAAAGATATGTAGAGAGGGTGCTTACCTGCAGAAAGACGATTATTCAACATTAGAAAGATGTTGAAAACACATCCGACATGGTCGGGTGGTGACATGAAAGTGTCACACGTCACAGGCATGGAACGCACGTGATTTGGCGTGTAGCCAAATACGGGTAGCACATACGACTCACTACATAAAGACAGTGGAGAAACAACCTTCTGATGGAATAAAAGGCCAGGAAATAGAAGGCTGTCGGCGACATCTTCCCCCCCTTTGGAAAATGTTGTCCTCAACATTAAAAGAACAAAGGAAACGGCCAATGATGAGAATCACTGGGACAAGGAAAGGAGCCAAAACAAACTGAAATAATGTGAAAACTTGATGGGATAAGCTTCCAACGGTACTTCTAAGCAAGCAAAAGGGAAGTTGAAAACTTAAGTTCAATGATTTTGAAATCACTGAAGAAACAAACAAAAACTGACCAAACCCCAAAACAAACGAAATAAACTATATACAACGATTTCATACAAACACTTCTTCTTCTTCTTCTTTGTGTTGCAACACAACGGCTCCGAAGTTTGTAACCCACTGGTCACTCTGCATCCAGGCTGGGCGGGTTCTGAGTCGGGTAGGCCTCCCCGACTGCAGACAGTCGTACTGGGCAGGCGATGTGGGTTCAGCAGGTGAGACTTCAACATCTTCTGGTGCTTCCGGGGTCTCTATGGTCGACGTTGAAGTCGACCTTCCTGGAACAGACGTGTTGACAGGGGAGATAACTGCTGCTGGCTCCATGGTCTCTTGACGGCTTGCAGAAGATCCTGAGCGCTGAAATGGAGTTCGACCACTTGGTCTGGCTTGACTCCTAAGTCTCGGCAGCAGCATTATCTCGTCTTCATCCTGGCTGTCTTCTTCGGATCTGTCAGAAGCTTGAAAGTCTTTCACTCTGAGTGATACCGACTTCCTACTTCTTCCAGATTGGCGTCGTTCGGTCCCGGACGTGTCTTGAAGTAGGGAAACAGATTCCAGTGGCAGGAGCATGTTACGATGGAGAGTCTTCAATTGCCCCTGACCACTCTCTTGCCTCAAAGTGTAGACGGGAATGTCCTTGTTGGGTTGTTTTGCAACGATGTAGACGTCCTTTCCCCACTTGTTGGCAAGCTTGTTTCTTCCTGTAAGTCCTACAAGTCGCACAAGAACACGATCGTTGGGTTGAAGAAATGACTCTCTAACTTTCTTGTCGTACTGTTGTTTGTGGCGTTGTCCTGCCTTCCTGGATTCCTTGGAAGCTATGTTGTAAGCAAACTGTAACCGTTTCTTCAGGTTGTTGGCATACTGAGTGCTGGTAGCTTGTCCTTGTCCAAGGTCGAATCCTAGAAAAGCGTCAACTGGGAGTCGAGGGTGCCTTCCAAACATCAGGTAGAAGGGAGTGAATCCAGTGCTCTCATGCCTCGTAGCGTTGTAGGAATGTACGAGAGCAGGAACGTACGTTTTCCAGTCACCCTTCTTCTCTTCATCTAAGGTTCCCAACATGTTCATCAGAGTCTGGTTGAAACGTTCCGTCATACCATTGCCCTGAGGATGATATGGCGTTGTTCTTGTCTTTTTAATCCCAGTTAGATGGCACAGTTCTCTGATAATGTTGCCCTCGAAGTTCCTCCCTTGGTCACTGTGGAGCTTAGCCGGGAATCCATAGTGCACTAAGAAGTTGTCAAATAACACTCTTGCTGTAGTCTTGGCTGATTGGTTGCGAGTTGGAATTGCAATAGCGTAACGTGTAAAATGATCCGTGATCACAAGGATGTTTTCGTAGCCACCTTTGGATTCCTCTAGCTTTAGATAGTCCAGACAGACAAGTTCCATGGGCTGTGATGTGTGGATGCTTACCAGTGATGCAGCTTTCACAGAGGTCTTGGACTTGCGTCGCACACAATTTCCACAGTTCTTGATGTACTTCTCCACATCCTCAGACATTCCTGGCCAGAAGAACCGTGATCTCACAAGATGGAGAGTTCTGTCGCGTCCTTGGTGTCCTGAGTCGTCATGGAGAGATTGGAGTACATCTTTAATCTTGTCTCTGGGTAGAACTAACTGCTGTTCAATACCTTCGGTGTTGTTGACGTGTCTGAACAAGATCCCGTTCTTTAGAAACAACTTGTCCCAGTCCTGAAGTAATCTCCTCACTGTGGGATCCTCAAGTGACCGCTGACGTGCAGTGAGTTTAACTCCTTTGCTGATGAGGTGTATAACACGTCCCAGGTGTATGTCACCGAGTTGTTCCTTCTTCCAGGACAGCGAAGTAGGGGTCAAGGGAATGACGTCATCTTGGCAAACAACTTTTTCATCACAAGACAAGCTTTCAGCAGCAATGCAGTCGATGTGATGGACTTGACAGATGGCTTTGATTGAAGGTAGTTCAATTTGAGATTCCTTGCTATCAGCATAATCCGGTCTTCTTGATAGTCCATCAGCGTCCATGTTGGTATTGCCTGCACGGTAGGAGATGATAAAGTCATAAGTTGACAGAGCTGCAAGCCACCTGTGTCCTGTTGCGTCGAGCTTGGCGGATGTCAAAACGTAGGTAAGAGGGTTGTTATCAGTCTTGACCTCGAACTTATTTCCATACAGGTACTCGTGAAACTTATCTGTGACTGCCCACTTTAGTGCTAAAAACTCCAGCTTGTGTGCAGGATAGTTCCTCTCACCCTTTCTGAGTCCTCTGCTTGCATATGCGATCACTCTCATCTTGTCATCCTGCTTCTGATAAAGAACAGCTCCCAGTCCATTAGCGCTGGCATCTGTGTGGACCTCAAAAGGGAGAGAGTAGTCAGCATATGCTAGGATTGGTGGTGATGTGAGGCGCTGGATAAGGGCATCAAACGCTTCTTGTTGCTCATCATTCCACTTCCAGTTGGGATCTGGTTTTGAGCTTCGTCTCTTCTTCTTTGGCTGATCAGTCAAAAGATCGTTGAGAGGTCTTGCAATCCGGGAGAAGTTTTTCACAAAACGACGGTAATAGCCTGTGAATCCAAGAAATCTTCGGACCTCATGTACGTTGGTAGGAACAGGCCAGTTCTTGAGTGCTGAAACCTTCTCTGGGTCCGTCTCTATACCGTTGCAAGATACAACATGCCCAAGGTATGTCACACGATCCCTGAATAACTCACACTTGGAAGGCTTGAGCTTGAGTCCGTTGTCTTTGAGGCGCTGGAATACTGCTTCAAGACGTTCCAAATGTTCCTCAAATGTCTTTGAGAAAATGATAATGTCATCCAGGTAAATGAGACACTCCTTGAGGTTCAAATCTCCCATACATTTCTCCATTAGGCGCTGGAATGTAGCAGGTGCGTTGGTGAGTCCAAACGGCATTCGGTTACATTCATAGAATCCGAGAGGACCGGCTGAAAAGGCAGTTTTATGCTTGTCCTCTTCCTTTAGCTCCACTTGCCAGTAGCCCGAGCGCAGATCTAACTTTGAGAACATGGATGCTCCTGACAGACAATCCAAAGTTTCATCAATTCTGGGGATGGAGTAGGCGTCTTTAACCGTTCGCTGATTAATACGACGAAAATCCAGGCAGAGCCGGAGAGACTTGTCCTTCTTCCTCACAAGCACAATGTTAGACGAGAAAGGACTATGAGACTCACGAATGGCTCCACATGTCAACATCTCATGAAGGTGTTCCCTCACTTCCTCAAACATTCCGGGTGGGATACGTCGATGAGGTTCCTTGAACGGAGTGTCATCCATGAGGTTGATTTCATGTTGCACAGCTGTGGTGTGTCCCAAGTCTATGAGGCTCTTAGACATGATGCAACTCCATTTCGAAAGCATAGTCAAAGCTTCATCCTTCTGTCCATCTGTAAGACAACTAGTTGAGAGATCGATGTCTACAGGTGAGGGGAGAGTCTCGTGGTTGTTGCTGGTCTTCGTTGGCAAAGCATCGACAGGTACTCCACTTACCACGTGAACTTCGTGAAGTTGACAGAGTCTTGTCTTGGCCGGTATAGTGATGGTCCTAGCTGACATGTTACAAATGCGAACAGGAACTCTAGAGGAGTTACCCCGCTTACCGATCTCTACAAGTCGTGGGCAAACAGAGAGTCCTGTCCGGAGGTCTGAGTCCAGATCATGGTGTTCTGTAATAGCTGTGGCTAATCCAGGCTGGTGACGCACAAATCCATCGATGGTCATCATCTGGTTTGGCTGAATGTGGATCGGTGTCTTGTTGGTAGATCTCACTTGTCCGATGATTCCATTGGCTTGTGATCGTAGCGCTGTTACCCAAGAGGCTGGTATGGTGCTATCTACAGGTTCCATGAATCTCTCAACGAGGTCTATAACGTTGGTGCCTATCACTAATGGTACTCGCCTGTTATACTCTGTGTCTATGGTGACTAGCAGTACGATGTCCAACTCCTTGTTGATGAAGGGGATGTAGATCTTGGCCTCCAGGTATCCTGAGTATGGAAGGATGTTGTCGCCTGCTCCCATCACTTCAATCTCAAAGTCTTCAAGATGTCGTACGGGAAGGTGAGAGAGGCTTGATGCGTGGAATCCCTCCGATACAGTTGAGACCATCGACCCAGGATCAATCAAGGCAGGACAGTCGAGTCCCTCGATGTCGATTACTGCTTCGTTGGCCTTGCCTACCATCCGTTGGTGTAAGTCTGATGTGGGGCTAGTAGTTCCCTCAGCCTGTGCATGCCCCGCAGCAGTAGGCTGGATCAGTTTAAAGTTTTCTCTTCTTCCTTCTTGTTTGAGGATCCTCGGCCCCGACCTTGTCCTCTTCTTCCTCTACCTCGAGTCCTTTGTGGTGGCAGGGAGTACTGTTGAGGTTGTGTCTCCTTGGATTCCAACGTCTTCAGCCTGTCAAGAATCTGTTGGAGAAGATGACTGTCTGTGGACGGCTTTCTTGAGTCCACTTCCAACTTCTCAAGTCTCTTGGTGATGTCAGACAGCTGTCGAGCAGTTTGATCCTGAGGAGATGAAGATGGTCCTCCTAGTGGCTGAGTGGATCCCAAGGTATGAGATTGATGCTGGCTACGACTTGGTCTTGGCTTGACAGGTTGACTGCTGTTGATTTCCTGCTCAATCAGTCGGACGGTCTGTAGAAGTGTGTGGAAATCCATCGCCGAGTAGAAGGCATGGCGTGTTGCATCCTTCAATGCCGCATTCCTCAAACCTGTCCAGAAACGATTCCGCAGCATAGCCTGACTTGCTTGGGCATCCAAGTAGGATCCTCTCTCAAACACACTCTGTAATATGTCCTCGAGCCGTATTCCCCATGAAGCGACTGTCTCCGATTCCTTTTGAGTTGCTTGATGAAACTGTTGAAGAAGTTGCTCCGCTGTGATGATGGTTCCGTAGGGGCCTTCCAGACGCTGAAGTATATCTGAAGCTGTGGCGAACTCTCCTAGGGATATCAAAACACGAGCGGCACCTCCTCTTAGGGACTTCCTCACAGATTGCATAAGAGCAGACGACGTAATGCTGTCATCCTTCATCAAGCAACGGACCTCGAACTTCCAGTTTTCAAAGGTTGTCTCCCCTTTCGGCACCGGCTCTTCACCTGAGAAGGCTGAAATCCTTGGTGGCTGCTGAAGCGTAGTCCAAGGTGCAGGTGGAAAGGTGGGAGGAGGGAAAGGAAACGAACCTGGGGTAGGAACATATGGTGGAAAACTAGGTGTGTGGGTGTAAGAAGGGATGTGCCTAGAGTATGGTGTAGAAGAAGTGGGTAGTGAGTGGATGCTGTATTTTCCCGTCTTCTGAAGATAATCCAACATCCTGGCTTCATCCGCATCGGAAATAACCTCTGATTTTATTTCCCAATCTTCACCACCTTGAGCCATGTTGTCCACGATCAGTAATAATATAAACAACGTAAACACGAACAGTGCAAGTGTTGAATCAAACAGTAGACTAACAAAGATAAATGCAGTGTGTTCAAAAGTCTATATAACTACATGTCGACTCACTCAAAGAGTTACAGTAGTGTATTATAAACTTTGTTCACGCTATTACTCTAGCTTAAGTATTTACTGTGCACAATGATTAAACAAGATAAACCATGGATAAACATGAATGGTGATGTGATGAGATATTCTATGCTCTGATATTGCAGAGTGTGTGATACAGTGTTTGATGTATCATGGTGTGATGTAAGAAGTAAACGCAAGCGCAACTCTAGAGTGACTAAGGTAATTAAATACTAAGGGTATGGAAAAAGCATTGAATTTGAAAAGGAAAATTCAACGAAAAAAACAAACAAACTACATATATATATATGTCAATATTCAAAATATGTTCATATATATTGCAAACTTGAGCACCCAATAGCAACAAACTTACCAAAGGCAAAGAGCGAACAAAACCATGATAAAGAAACAAACACGACACAAGTTGATGTGAACCAAAGGGAGGTAATCGCCAAAATGATACAGCGAAGAAAGTAGTATAGAATAGAGAAAATGAAAAACCCAATTAAAATTTATTATCCTAACAATTTATTTAGTGAACGGACGCGAACGCGGAAATATAGAACGCGAGAATGAGCAACGCGAGTGCATGGCTGTATAATTAGTATAAGTGCAAAATGACTGACTCAAACACACAAGCAAACACAAAATGTAAACAAACAACTATTGCACTAAGTCAAAACACTAGAATGCTAATGTAATACTTAAGAATGCATTGTCGTTTTTACAGACAATATCAATAGCTTATGGTTTTATTCAAATAAGCTGTCTAATCAAAATTAATCTAATTAATCTAATTAAACTAATCAAGCTTGAGTAAACATCATGTCATACACAAACTTATGTAAACAATGCAACGCAATGTGAGCTTCAAAGCATTAGATTCATACACAAATTACATGAAAAGTAATAGCATTGCATGAAAACACAGGTTGATAGCACGTAAAGAAATATCACAAGCGTCTAAACAGCAATCAAAAGCATGAAAACAGTTGATCCATAAAGGTTTTCCAAAATGTCAGTTCAATAATAAGAATAAAGGAGGTCCATGGATATCAATCAAATGTCACATTTCATTACTGATGAATGTCTCCCAATGTCTCATTGATGCTCACAGATATCACATATCACGGTTATCACAGTCTTGTTTATAGTGTCACATGTATATATGCATATCACAGATCAATGGGTAAAATATAATAGATGTAAAGTGTCTTATCACAGTCAATGAAGAAGAAGCTGATATCACATACACATATTCACAAAATCAAAAGCACAATCTCACATATGTCGATCCTGGAAGATGACGGCGTGGTGAGCTGAAGTGACGTGATGGTGTAGTGATGGTACAGAGGGGTGGTCACGGTTCGTTGGCACTGGTTGACGGCGATGTTGTGATGATCCCCGTCCCTGTTCGGGCGCCAATTGTCACGGGTTCAGGTCATTTGTCGTCCGTGGACAATATAAAAGACGGGGAACGTCGCTTCAGTTCTAAACCAGTTTATTGCCTGCAGAAAGACGATTATTCAACATTAGAAAGATGTTGAAAACACATCCGACATGGTCGGGTGGTGACATGAAAGTGTCACTCTTTACATATATGTTATGAAATACATATATAAAGATGCAATAAACAATACAATTATAGATATAAAAGCTTCATAAACGATTGTTATTCTATAATTGCATAATTGATAAAATATGAGTGACGTCACGCTTTAGCGTTAAGTCCGGTATATTTACAATTGAAAGTACGTCACGCATTAGCGATCGGTCAGAAATATATAAAAAACTGATGATTTGATATGTTTAAAATAATCATAATCAATCATACACTGCCATACGTGCTATGCTAGTGCTTAAGTTAGAATGTGCTACACGCGAGAATAAGTTTACATACGCGATCGCGATCAATTACTAACTTAAGGTTGTTATTAAGATTATGATAATAATACATTTACTAGCAAAGACATGAAAAGATATGTAGAGAGGGTGCTTACCTGCAGAAAGACGATTATTCAACATTAGAAAGATGTTGAAAACACATCCGACATGGTCGGGTGGTGACATGAAAGTGTCACACGTCACAGGCATGGAACGCACGTGATTTGGCGTGTAGCCAAATACGGGTAGCACATACGACTCACTACATAAAGACAGTGGAGAAACAACCTTCTGATGGAATAAAAGGCCAGGAAATAGAAGGCTGTCGGCGACATTTACAATCAAAAAGTTTAAATGATATATTGACAGGAATATTCTTTAATTTATACTGTAATTGTTTAATAAGTATCAAAGCTTTACTGGCCTTTGCAACAGGCGTCTTAGTACAAACACTCCAAGATAACCATGTAGAAAACATGATACCAAGATAATTATAGTATGTTGCTGTTTTTAATTGTACACCATTAAAAAACCATTTTTCGTAATTACGAAGGTAGCCACCATTTCTAAATACAAAAATCTCAGTCTTATCCATATTGACTTGTAACCCCCATGACTTACAATAAGTACATAAGATGTCAACTTTTCTCTGCAAACCAACCACACTATCATCAAAAATACATAAGTCATCAGCGTACAACAGTAGTAACAACTCTACATATTCTTCATCGATAAATATACCTTTGACCTCAAATGAGTCTAACATATTTTGAAATTCTGATATAAACATTGAGAATAAAAACGGACTGAGTACACATCCTTGTCGAACTCCGCTAAAACAATCAAATACTCTGTGATAGCTATGCCAGATATTCTTACAGATTCTTTAATTTTCGAATACATATTTTGTAAAACTGACAATAACTTCCCATGTACACCTTTTTTCATAACTGAAAACCATAGAAAATTTCTATTAACCGAATCCAAAGCCTTTTTAAAATCTACATACAGATCCAATGGTGAGACTCATACCGAGCTAAAATGACCATCTTGTCTTACAATCTAAAAATAAGATATTAGAATTTTAATACTGAAATATGTTAAGCATTAAAGATGTAAACATTAAAGGTAGATCTATAAAACTAGTCTATGACTAAATTGCTCACATTTGAGAATAGACAGTGTGCCAATTTCAAGCACCGAGCCAAGAGGTAGACTGAGGTACAAAATTAAAAACAAACTTTACACTCAATTGTTTTCATTCATGGGTAAGAACAACGAACAATTGAAGTTCGAGTTAAGGTGTACATCTTGAAATTCAACCATTTCTTAAAACGACGAAACAATAAGATTTTACAATGAGCTGAACAGTGTTACACTTTAGAAAACTTATGTGTGCAGGGGTCATTAAAAATGCAGTCGTTCATGGTATTTCAAGTCGCTGTCCATTATACAGCCAAACATCTTTGATTACAACTGTTCAAGCTCCTGTAGTGCATGTTTGCATAGCAACCCAACCGACCCATGTAGTAGACCAACGTGACGTCACATAAAGACAGCGTATAAGCGGTGACCATGCAGACGTAATCACCGATGAGACACGTCTATTTCACACCTTGTCAAATATCCCCACACAAGTACATGAATATTGATGCATGAATCACGCCATTTAGAACTTTAATGACAGTACTGTGGTTATTAACTGCTGTGAGATAAGCTGTTTGGTATGAAAAGAACCATAAGGGCAAAAAACAAATGTAGCATCAGAGAACTTTTTAACTTTAATGATAGATTTTTCCTATCGTCTAAGATCCTGATAATTGTGATGAAGATGGCCAAAAGTGAAAATAACATTACTGTGTATTCAAATGTATGAGAAAGTACTCAGTCCCCATATAATATGTATGATTGAAAAGATAAACATCACAACATCTGAAGACGTAAAACCTCCACATAAGAAACGTATTGTTGATTGATGAATACTTGATCCTATTTTATTTATTGTATAACAAGGCTCTAGAAATTTGACGTTCTGAAATGTTGATCATATAAAAATCCCCAAAGGCTTAAAGGGGCAGACAGAGAGTCAAACACTCATTACTCAACTCGATCATCAGTAGTCGTAGAAGAAACAATCAAATATCAAATATTTAATCTGCTTCATGTTAGAAGTCCAAATGAAGACATATAATGAAAAGGTAAAATTTCTATATGCACCATATACATACTTCATGGACAATGATCAAATGGTTTTCCTGTCACTAAATCACAGCTCGGCTCATAGAGCATCACCTGACGACTACAAATAGTATATGTGTCATCTACAAAATGCAATGACATTTATGCATCTCCAAAACATGCTTCGAATACGCTTTTAACGTATACATCAAATTTACTCATGGCATTATTTTGGTAAAAATATATAATCGTCAAATTGAATGTAGTATATGATAAATATTTACGTGAATATTATCGTAAAAGAAAATTACAACAAATGAAACCTTTCATATTTCAAAGCTGCATGAAAGTAAAACACGGAACAACAAAATCGGCAAAGCAATTAACAATACGATGTTACCTAACACCAATCTGCAATGACCTACAGGGAGTATAATCCAAGAGTAATCATATTAAGGAATTACCAACGTGCAGTTTGATTATGAAATAATTCTTTCTTTATCTCAAGTCACATTTTCCACTCGGCTGATGTCACCAAGCGTTGTCATGCTCAGAGCTGGTAGATTCAGGCTAGTTGCTAACGCATCGTATATAAACACCTGAACAGGTGAGTCCAAGGCACAGTCTCAATCCAGTTCTTCAGCGTTCACCTCACCTGCAAACAACTCACAGGTGAGTCCTAATGCAAACTAATGAAATGGCGAACAGGTTTTTCTTCTTTAAATAGTTTCTAAAGTAGTTTAAATCTTATTCAAGTTTTTAGGTGTCGGTTCATATTATCGACACAAGAGTTGCTTCTGTGTAATATCGCAATAGCTGAAATTAAATTCAACTTTGTATCATTTGTTCAGATGGTTTAGAGATATCATAAGATTTCTTAAACGTAAACAAGAAAATAGAAGTTGCTAATCCGTTAAAATCGTCTTTATCCTTCATATCATCAACTTCTAGATTGATTATCTAAGAGGTTTTTAAGCGTGGATTACCACCATGTTTTTTTTACTAATCTTTGATTGAAATTCGATGAGACAAAGTTTGTCTTTAGAATAATACTGACAACAGATTGAATGATATTGATTTATGATATACAAAACCTTATCATATGATAGAGATCGAATCATATTTGACCGCAAATGATAAATATTGAAAGATGGGCCCAATTGAGAGCAGTAATAAGCATCTGTTAGAATCAATTGTCCCTGTGGAAGGTCAAGTGAAAGAAAACGATAGTCACTAATCCTGAAGAGTTACGCTGTGATCCTGATCTATCCGACTGATGTGTTGTTAGCAACTTGTACTTAAAGTTAGTCGACACTGGCAGTAAGAGGGTTAAGAGATCAAATCTCTACACCCCGTTCACTTCATACACTCATTACTAGATCAGTAATTTGGCTAGTATCCAAATTTACGATGTTACTTTTTTATGGACAGTTTTTTTTAAAGATGAAATTCTTCTAAATCATTTTTTGTTTTCGTTGCATATTCCATTCAATTATACCGTATATTTTCTTTCAAAACTGAACTTTGTTTTATTGTCAGTGTTGCTTTTATAAATTCCAACTTCAAAGTTCTGTCCACAATACCTATTATTCCTGTTCCTTGCTACAGCGTCATTCAATTGTTCTTCTTATTGAATTGTTTGATGTATTATTTTAATAGCTTCACTACATTTCCTTAATTTTCCCACTCAACTATCCCTAGACTAAAATTTAGTCTATGAAATTTTTAAATAATTTACTGTTCCTTTATCCATAATATTTTTTCTTTGGGCACCGTAATTTGTGTATTCAGTCAATCTAGATTTGCTGACTGTGGACCTAGACTGTATTCAAGGCTTCTATATATACACAGTCATGAAGCAGGATTAAGCTATCCCCCATATCTCTGTTACAGGATGTCTTACACACCGATGACCCCGGGACGCAGCATGCTGCCCTACGTTGGCGACAGGAGTGTCACCCGTCACCTGGGAGCTATGGGCCGCTCCATGGACATGGGACACGCCAAATCGTACTACAACTCTGCTTCGTAAGGGCACTCAGTTTATCACTTTTATATTAAATCCATCTGTCTTTACCAGGTTGGTGGCTTTCATTTTAATCATTTGGCATTTTTATTTTAGATTTTCACAAAAAGAATTGTCGAAACCAATACGTCGTGATGTTATTTTATCTTGAGATATGCTCGAAGCTTGGCTTTAAGTGGTGCTAAGCAATTGCCGCGGGACAGGATAACTCAAAAACTAAAAATGATTCATTCTTTAGATACACTTTCAATCATGAACAAAGCTGTTTATTGTTCTGGCACTATCATTCCTTAAGATATGCTAGATGCTTTGCAAAAACATATAATGCAAAAAACAAGACTCAAAAATATTTTGACTCAAACCTAAATATATCAGTTAACATTTGGTAGATAGACGATTTATAAAATGAAAAATATTTCATATACACCTATCAATTCTTAACGACTGCTTTGCTGTCTATCAATACCGTGTTCTCCCCCTGCAGGAAGAGCGTGTACAACAGGTTCTCCCATGATGATTGGTCGCTGTCAAACAACGTCAACTACAACATGTCCGAGAAGGAACGAGCCCTTGCTGAGCAGGTGCGCGCTGATGCCTGGATGGCTGTCAAGGAGGCTGACGCCAGAACGAGGAACAGGCAAAATGACGTCACCAAGAGACTTGGTGACCGAGTGTATGACATCACATTCTGGAAGAATGAACTCAACTCGGAGATCAACGCTATGGCTACTGAGAATGAAAATCTGAAGGTAGAAATTATTTTCGAAACAACAGGTTTACCAAATGTTACGTCAGGGAGGACCAGAACGAAAATGAACAAAATATGAATAGTTTAAATGTGCATACCTCACTGCTAGTTATTCTCATTAACTATCTTTAGCTTCTTTTACTGTTTACTTTACCTTCACTACAAAATACAGTTAATATCTGTGCTGTAAAAGTTTTCTAAAACGAAAGAGTATATTGAATGTCTTTAAAGGTAAGAGCAATAACGTTTATAATTTCCACAGGAGTACAAGCGAAGCCTGGAGAAGGCTCTAGCGGACACAGCCAACCCTCTTCACGTAGCCGAGGAGTGTCTCATGCACCGAGAGAAGAGACAGAGAATAGATCTGGTCAACGATGAAGTTGAGAGGAGTCTTGTTAGGGTCAGTGCAACTTGAGATAATTAAGTCTGGGTACATACTGCTCTTGGTAATTAGTAAGTCTATCAATAAAAAAACCCATACATTAAAAGGCATTAATACTTATTTTTAATTCAGGCTTTTATAAAAAAAAAATACTATAAAATGGTAGTGCTGTAGACTTAGCTCGGATATATATTCCCTACATTTTGTGGAGTTGAGTGATGAAAAAATTATCCAGCATGCGTTTAGTCTGATCGTAAAACAATTTCTTAGTTGATTTTATAAGAATCTACAAAATAATATAGGCCAGTATATTAAGCAAGATGTTCATAAATCCATTTATTACAGTACTTGAATTGATCTATCACAATTCTGTAAATAATCGCTTGTTGATCGTACTCTGCAGGAGGTTGGAGAAATCAAGAAATGCCAGGCAATGATGAAGCGAGTTTTGGACAAAGCCTTCATGCAGATCAAGTAAGTCATCATGGGACAATTTAAAAAGAATGGAATTGTCAATGGCCTTCAATAACTCTCTGTAATCTTAGATACGAATTGAGTCAAATCAATTGGGAACAGTTGCTTTTTATACTAAACTAAAAACATCAAACTGCAAAACTAATATGGCAATTGTTAAATCAATCAGCTGTAATATGACACAAACGAATGAATCAGTTATTGTTAACACAACTTTACAGTAACATTTCAGAAAACCGAAATTGTTGAAAAAACACCAATGGAAAATTAAAATTCATGAGAAAAAAGTCAAAAGTATTTTAAACTTTTAAACCATGACAAACTCTTTTCACCAGGATGAACCGCGCTGCCCAGAACGCTACTGAGGTTGATGCGAAGGACAAGCACCACGCCCAGGGTTTGGATGATCGCATGCATCAACTCAGGAACAGTTCAGCAGCTATTGGATACTACCCTGGCATCGAGACCCATGATAACACGTACGTGAACTTTATAACTATAGTTATCCATGTGGGCTTCTCAAAAGGCTCCTAACCTTCCATATCCAAACATCACAAAAATGTTACAGTAGTCCATCAATTAATCTTGTCATCTCGGTCTAATTTTATCAAAGACAGATTGTTTCTTACCATCTAATATCTCCTTTCACTCAAGTCCAACTGTTATCTGAAATAAATTTTTATTTGACTGTTATTTGATACCATGATTTCTTTACTTCATATTCTAATAAATTTCACATTTTCTTGAGAACCGAAGACCAATTCTTTGTTTCCAGGATGACCATCCCCGACTCCTGGGCCAGACATTCCCAGCAGAACATCGGCAGATCACAGAGGGAACGAGCAACCTCCGAGAAACTGCGAGGAGAGATCGACTCGTGTCTCCGTCAATGTGCAACCATCATGTGGAGCAACTTCAACACCGTCAACAACAACTTCAACACGAGGATCAGGGAGACGGACAACACCAAGAACAAGCTTCAGGCTCACCTCCAGAAGGTATCTTGTTTTACGTTTAGCTTATTCCTCACTTTGACTAGAAGTGTCCCTTTGTTTGAGTAATACTTTATATCAAAGTAGAATGTTTAAAAGGGAACAAAATGAAAAGGTATTATGTTTTCAGGACCTTTATAAAATCTTATCCTTTCTGTCTTAAAGTCATTTAGATAATAATGACAATCAAATTCGTTTTTAGTTGCCACTTATAATTCAATAGCCTTTTTCACTTCTAATTGTTGATTATGAAAGTGTAAGAGGGTAACTTGAAAACTCTGCAGTATAGAAAATCTTATTACTCAATGCAATTTAAGATCTTTGCTTCAAGATAGCCACAAAGATGGCTTGCACCAGCAAAATTAGCAACAGTTACGAAACTAGCTACGATTTCATGTCTTCGTATGGTTTTAATGAGGCCATAAACTTTTATCCACCTTTGAAGGTTTTTTAAAATTGTAATGAGTTCCATTTGATGATGTGTATCTATTCTTCCAGACAATGCAAGAGATCTTCGACATGGAGAGGAACATCGAGTTGTTGAGGAAGGCCATCAAGGACAAGGAAGCTCCGATGAAAGTTTCTCAGACTCGTCTTGATGAGAGGACGAGAAGAATCAACGTGGAACTCTGTAACGACCCTGTCATGATCACGTAGGTTTACACTAGGGTTGATATTGAACCTTATGAAATTTGTTTGTTGGCATATCAAACATGAAGTTGAGAAAAAGCGGAAAATCTAAATAATTAAATGTATATATAAAAACTTTGGTGAAGTGCTTGGTATTCAATTGAAACAATTTCATATCAATTGTCAATTAACTTAATGGCAACCACATTATTGCAAGTCTCAATACATGCACCTATATACAATTCAAGATGATGCTCTTATCATCTACTAACGTATTAGCATATTAGTAGTTGTCCTCTAAGGCTTCATTTCTAGATTATGATGGACGCAACACATTCCTGATTTGTATCCAAATTCATCCATCCATGTTCGTCTCCAGGCTGCAGCGAGAAGTCAACGAGATCCGCGAGTCTGTGCGCATCCTGAAGGAACGCCTCAAGTCCTCCGAGCTGTCCCTGGCTCGACTGATGAAGACCAAGGCAACTCTGGAACTGGACATCTCCGTCAAGGACAACTCGCTCCGTATCGACAACAATTGGTGCATGGGTATGAGGAAAGGATTCCCAATGGAGCCTAAAGTGGGACCAGTCTTCCAGATGCCAATGCCTCGTTAACATTCATACGGAATTCACATAAACTTTCAGAAGGCGCTGCAAGATCCTTGTACATAATGACATCCCCATGGCATGATGAGTGTCGTTTTCCTTTCGGGTACAAGTTTGATGAAGCCTTCTTTGGCAGTCTGTAGATGTACATAGTGGCATAGTCGATGTAATTAGTATCTAGTTTAGCAAATTTACATGTTTTAATTTTGTAGCTGTCAGAATTTTGAAATAAAATGATTAAACTTGCTTTGACTCGATTTATTTATCAATTTCTTGGGAAAACATGTTAACTGAGATACTTGAAGAAATATTTCATCGAGGTTAAATGAACGAACTGGTAATTCATGGCACCGAAGATAGTAATGCTACGTTTGATCATTCAATCTTATAGATGCCCAGAGGAGATAGATGCCCTGCCTAGTATAACTTTTTCCTTTCAAAGTATTTATTAGCGTAAGGGTACACTTAATGGTAGTCCTTGATTGCTTCATTAAAGATTCAATTAATACCTTCTCATTTTTAGATGACATGTCGATAGCTTGATTAGTAACATGAAGATCTAATTTAATATCACTGATATCCTCATGGCAAGTACTCTAGGTGTTGTGATAAAACATGATACATACTTGATGTTTAAACTTACATATAAACTTATCAAATCTTACTGCGTGTAGAACAGTTCTCTGGAGTTCTCTGGCAGGATTCAAACTCAAGACCTCTTGATCTTAAGCCAAAGGAGCCAACCATTTCACTATCATGCTCAATTTTTTTAAGTTCAGCAATAAGTATTGATTAACATTATATCATCTCGACTCATCTGCACATTCAATACTTTAATGTAACTCTTACATAAATGGAAAATTGAAGCTGCCTTCTGTAACTTAGTCTGTGCCAATTCTTCAGCTAACTGCAACTGAACTTGATAATCAAATCAGCAATCTGAAACTTATCTTTAATAAAAGTAGCATTCCAACCACATATACAGACATAATCAACAAAGTCATAAAGAACCAGTGATGAAGACTTAGAGAATTACGCCTATCAGGTAATTGTTCAATGAACATTGAGGTGAGGTGATAAAAGGTTTAACGCCGCTTTCAAGAGTATTTCACTTACATTGCAGCTGCTAGTATTATTGCAGGGAGAAAGCCCGCAACACCATTGTGGCTATGCAATGCAGTGAAACCTGCGAGCACCAGCTGAAACTAGCGAACCATGGGTGGTACTATGCTGAAATTCAGTGTAGCATTGCACCCAAATCTTACTGCGTGTAGAGCAGTTCTCTACTGCAGACAAAGTTGCCGAGCCCCTGGCAGGATTCGAACTACGGACCTCTTGATCCAAAGCCGAACACGCTAACCACTTTGTTATCCCGCCCCTCAATGAACATTGAATCAAATGCATACCGTATTCGACTTAATAACCGCCCACTCCCCTATAAGCGCCCATCCACCACGTTTTTGATTGAACAATATGCGTCCTGATTTAGCACCCACCTCTCAACATTGCTTACCTTGCATGTGGATTCATTGAAAAAGGTTTTTCAGTCTTGCAATAAGTCTTTTACTTCCACTAAAGTGAATAATACAGGATATTTCAAAGACATGTGTATCGTAAGAAAACACTTTCAAGACTAATATTGAGGACAATTTTTATCATTTTAATTAGCGCCCCCTTTTACCATTTTTTATCACGTCGAATACAGTAATTATTATTCTACTACTATATTTATATGGTGATAAGAAACTAGTGTAATACCGCTGCTTGAATGACCTCACAATGGTGCATAGTTGTGATGGCGCAAACATGTTAGCTTCAGAACACTGTGGGTAATTATGCTTGATTTTTAATGGCGAGTAATAAACAGAATACTATACTTTGTACCATTTATTACTATTTTCATTAAAAATCATGAATGATTTCATATAAAACGTGCTTTTGCTCATTTCAGCTTTGATTCTAAAAAGCTAATAATCTTCTGATCCTTCTTGTCTCGATGGACAAGATGCAATATAGCAATTATGAATGAGGTGAGGTGACATGACATGGGCTTTCAAGAGTATTACACTTACATTGCAGCTGCTAATATTACTGCAGGGAGAAAGCCCACAACACCATTGTGGCTATGCATTGTAAAGTATAACAAGCAGACAGAGTCAGCTATATCCCCCGCCAAAGGGAAAGGGTGGTTAAGGATACTAGTTGTGGAATATTGAACAGTGATCATGTTGTTTTTCTACAAACAACCTTTAAGAAATCCTGTGTTACGTTTCCATGAAAACGGGTAAAAATAAAAATGCAAAGAAGTTGAAAACCCCAAAAGGCACATCTCCGCATGATGCCCGTTGCACATACCAAGTTTCGTCGAGCTAGGTCTCACCGTTTTGGAGTTGTGCTCCGGAAACATTATCGGGACGGACGGAGGAACGGAAAAAATGCAAAGAAGTTGAAAACCCCAAAAGGCACATCTCCGCATGATGCCCGTTGTACATACCAAGTTTCGTCGAGCTAGGTCTCACCGTTTTGGAGTTGTGCTCCGGAAACATTAACGGGTAAAAATAAAAATGCAAAGAAGTTGAAAACCCCAAAAGGCACATCTCGGCATGATGCCCGTTGCACATACCAAGTTTCGTCGAGCTATGACTCACAGTTTTGGAGTTGTGGTCCGGAAACGAAATCCTATGTTACGTTTCCATGGAAACGGGTAAAAATAAAAATGCAAAGAAGTTGAAAACCCCAAAAGGCACATCTCCGCATGATGCCCGTTGCAGATACCAAGTTTCGTCGAGATAGGTCTCACCATTTTGGAGTTGTGCTCCGGAAACAAAATCCTATGTTACGTTTCCATGGAAACGGGTAAAAATAAAAATGCAAAGAAGTTGAAAACCCCAAAAGGCACATCTCCGCATGATGCCCGTTGCACATACCAAGTTTCGTCGAGATAGGTCTCACCGTTTTGGAGTTGTGCTCCGGAAACATTATCGGGACAGACGGACGGACGAATGGACGGACGGACGGACGGACGGACGGACGGAGACCATTTCAATATCCCCCACCAACTACGTTGGACAGGGGATAATAATACAATATTCCCTTCATTAATAGTTCACAAACACTGAAATTACTCAAGTAAAGCTAAAACAGAATTTGTTTGAAGCATTCATATAATCTCATGGTTCCACAGAAACGAGATGGTTTATGAGTAAACAATAAATAATAAGTAATAAAGGTGTGCATCCATAAAGTGATAGGAGTCAGAAAAACTTTGGTCCGAATGTTGAAAATCTTCATTCAGAGTTTAGGGACTATGATGTGCAAATGATACATGATACGGAATTGGAGTGTATATATTTTGATAAATATCCTAGAAAATGCAACATGTTACATCAGCGTATTTGTCTCCACATAGCTCCCACATAAAAAAGAAAAGATAAAAAAGGCTGATGGACCAGAACCCTGACATTTAACCATGAACATTGGAAATTGATTTTGACCAGAACAAAAACCATTCATTGTAACATTAACAATATATGAGGTTTAAAAGTTAATCAACCTACATCAATTATGATAACCTCTTTTACAACAACTTTTTCCTTTAACTTCAAATTAATGTAAATATAGATGGGTATATTTTGAGGGGTGAGGTGCTTTCGTGGTTTTATGTTGCTTAATTATTTCAGTTATATCATGGCTGCTAGTATTATTGCAGGGAGAAAGTCGGCAAAACCATTGTGGCTATGCATTGCAGTGAAACCTGCGAGCATCGGCTGGAACTAGTGAACTATGAGTGGTACTGCACTGAATTTCAATTTAGCATTGCACTAAAACTTTACAGCATGTAGAGCAGTTCTCGGGAGTACTCTGGCAAGATGATCGGAAGCCAAACGTACTAACCACTGCACTATCCTGCCCCAGTTTGTTTGGAAGGAATTTTAACAGTTAACGATATGACTGAATTTTAAAATCTCTAATCACCTTTGTTCAGGTAGACAAGGTGAATACCAACTAATAAAACAGAATTATTATATTTTCAATGGTAAAATATGCCATTTATTAGTGAAAATAAATCCGTAGTGTCACTGGGTGAAATAATAATGGTATTCTACTCAGTGAAATAACGCAACAATCTGTGACGTCAAGAAACAATTGAATGACATCAAGCAACGGCCGCGCTAGCGAAGCGATTTAGCTACTCCCTTCATATAGCTAAGGTCATTTACGGGGTTTTTGGAAACATAATAAATAGAACATTTGACATTTCTCGTCAAATACCATGTATATCTCATCTCGTGAAAATATCATTTCTACTTCACTCGATGAGATATACATGGTTTTGACGAGAAATGTCCTCTATATATTATTATTATAAGAAAGACTACAAGCCACATTTATGTTTATATTTTATTCATGTCCTTCACTTTGTTATTCACATTTTATTTGGATTTTCTTTTATTTCTTTGCAACTTGAAAGTCTTGGTGTAACAGTTCATTTAACTTCAGTTTTACTTTAATTCTGATTTCCTTTGAATACAAATTACGGTCTGAAAAGTTTGACTATTTCACTTCTTATAAGGAAAAAAGTCTTCTGATATAAAAGTATATTATTCAAAAGAAAAACATGAAAGTAACTCCACAATATTTGTCTCCATTCTTGCCAATTTCACATTTAAAACTTTGTCAAGCCAAGCGATTTATCCCAGATGGTCAATATACATTCTCTATTTACAATAAATTACTGCTTATTCACAACATTTCACGAAACTCTCAGATTTCCTTCCCTAGATGCGACAACTGTTTGAGGAACATTGAAGCATTAACCAAGTCACTACAACCATAGACAATCTTCCTTGGAGTTGTTGAAGATTTCGATTTGGCATAGTCCATCAGATTTTGGTATTCAATGTAATTTCCCCCGCCTACCATAAACACATAAGCCTCGTTGTAAGCGGACTTGTTTCTGGGGATTGAAGAACTGTCTGCTCTTAACAGCTTTGGGTCAAAGTAGCGATAGTCATCAGTCTCTTGGTGTGATTTCATTTCCATCAGCGCATCTACGACACGGGTCACAGGAAGATTGTGACGTTTTACTGCTAGATTCTTGACGCCTTCCATGACAAACTGTGACCCCTTGGACACCAGGTTGGAGAACATACCAATACTACTGATACCACCGCCGCCATATTGACTTGGCGGTGCAGACATCTTTGCGTAGGCCTTCCAACGTCTCATGTATTGAATTGCTGTAATGTCGCAGTTTGCTGCTTGCAGTGCGACGCAATATTGGTCAATCTCTGCTTCTGACATGTGGGGGCCGCAGATAAGTGCAATGATAAAGAGTCGAACTTTATCCTCTGGTGTTCCTGCTTCTGGGTCTGAAATCAAGTCCATCAATGTTTTGTCAAGTACAGACTTGCTCATCATTTTCTCTTCCGATTCAAAATAAATGTCCAGTTTTCTCACTTTGATTTGATCGAGTAAAGCTGTGGCTATATTTGTATGCATATCAATCAACCGTTTCTTCTCCAACAGCTCAGGTAGGGAACTGACAGCTGAGGTGAGTTTGGCAGTATTGTCAGACAGCATGCTGATGGCTGAATCATCCTCTCCTTCCAAACCCATTGCAGCTTTCAGCTTCTTCACCTCATCTTCCTGGGACCTGTATGCATCGAGTTCTTCTTGCACTGCCTCTGCTACTGTTGGAAAAGGGTTTCCTTTTTCTGTTTGCCAGAACTTGTCACCTGTACCCAACTCATAAACTTTCTTCTTCTTCATGGGTCGTGGTGACCCAGCGGTTGATCTTGCCTCTGATGTCTCTTCGATCTCACATCTGTTTAACTTCAGTTCAAGGACATCGTGACAGAGTGCTTGATACGTCCATGTGTGATGAAGCATGGTGGCTAGGTCTAGGTTTCTGTCAAGTAGAACCAGTAATGGACGCTGGAAACTGAATTGGCCTGGTTGAGAATCGGCTGTGAACAAGCTATTTCTTGCATCACGGATATTTTCACGTAGCTTTTTGTCAAGTTTTTCAGCCACCATTTCCGCTGCATTTCCTCGTGGACATCTGATAATGGGAACTGTTCCTAGTGTCACAAACACAGAAAACAAACTGTCAACAATTGTATCCATTATGTTTTCCATCTCCGAATCCTTCACGTCACCACGGTTTATGGCATAATATGATATCGAGTCTCTGTCTTGATGTCTTAGGGTGAACAGATTGTCTTCAAGTGAAATGAAGTTTAGGTACTGATCAAAAACTTTTGACACCTGTGTCACTGAATTTGTCTGAATCGCCGCGCTGGCGATATCTTCAAGTCGCTGACGGGATATAGCCGATATGAAGTTGAAATAATAATTCTCATACAGTTGATTCTGTACATCCCTGCATATACGCTGGATATTTTCATCCGTCGGCAGAACGAAATATATAGCCGGCACGTCTGGAATGGGGTCCCTGTCTGTGTGGAGTTGAAGATGGAGCGTCACTCCGATATCGCGGAGCTCTTTCACTGTTAGGAGAGGCGATATAATGTCTTGACCAAACCTGTCGTATACTAGAATCTTCCATTGCGGTTCTGCCGATGATTGTTTGGTCTGAGGCTGGCTGAAATTCAGCATACGCTTCAAAGCAGCGATCTGTTTTTCTCTCACTGAAGTTGCCATCTTGTCGGTGTCTAGTGCTGACCCCTACACGTGGCACTTCCGTTTGCTTCTTTGGTATAAGGGAGAGAACTCTATCAGCTCTAGCTAAATATATGAATGTGTCACTTGTGTATGACAGTTGGACTTTGTACTTCATTTCAATAAAACAAAACTATGACTTTACTTTATATTTGTATGATTTCTAAATAAACAGACGAGGGTGAATTGAGGATAGCATAAACAAAGAGAACCTATTATTTTTTCGAAAACATTCCAAACTTTCAAAAGTTATTCACATACATAAAACACTTTCATGTCAAATCTAAGAACATCTTATCAGTGTGAATTTTATGTGAAGAAATGAATTAATGGAGTTAATTAACGAACATGCAATATCTTATAATATAATGTTATTTATCGTATGTAACACAAAATAAATGATTTGCTTTTACAATCATGATTCATAAGTTACATTTTTTAATTTTGAATAAACGAAACCATACTAGTAAAACAGGAATAAATTACTCTCTTTCATGTAAAAGCTAAATGTAAGGAATTTATTTGAAATAAAGTTGGTTCAACCCGGTGGTTCTAAAAATCATTCTATATAAAAGAGTAAATGAAGCGGTAGTAAAATATTGACAAACGTTGCCTGTAAGAAGTTTTTTAAAAAAAGAAAGCGTTCTTAATACAAATTTTCTAAAACATATATTTGGTTTTATAACTACTGATTTTACATTATCGTTATTGCTTCAAGTTACATTCGTGACAATCCCTTGTAAAAAGTAATAAATGTTTGAGAGTAATTACGATATATTTATATAAAGTAAGAGATCAAGGCTGGAGAAGGTTTTTATCGGAAACCAACCGTCTGAGTTTTTCCTGCGAGGATCATTCTTGTTTCTGGTTCTAAATATATTTCTCAATATATCGAAACTAGATGGAACGGTAGGCAGATTAAGACTATTATTTTATCACTTTCTTTTAAAGATCGAACGAAAACGTCGTTTTTACAAAATTGTGGTACTTACTGTCAATCGCTTCTTACAACACTGTCCTACTTTTCGTTCAATTTTCTCTTAGTTTTAAACATTTAGAAGGAGGAACTTGCCAAATCGGTGACCTTGGTGTGTTTTTAAAACTCACAACTTCAACGGGAGCGTTCATTTCAACTTTTACGTTTTCCTTTCCCCTATTATGCGGACATAAAAAAAACCCCTGAAAGTCGTAAGATCTATATATAATCTTGCCTATTTAAAAAAATATAATTTTGATTTTGATTTATTTTTTATATTCTGTTTTGATTTATCCCTCTTTTAAAATTGACAGTTTACTAGTATTTTCTCTCGAAGAACGGCTTTCACTTAGTCTTCTTTACCTGTTTTTACCTTGTTATAATTTTGCATTTGCATCTTATAACCTGACAAGTTCAATTACATGATTATGAGAAATATTCTTAAGTCTTAAATTACTTTTAGTGTTTTAAGTTTAAGTTTGCCTCTTGAATGAATATATCCTGAAAAAACCATACCTGGTCGTTTTTCACTTTTTAAGAATTGTACTGCTGCATTTATTTTGAAAAGAGAGTCAGGCGTTGTAAGCCTCAGGTTTGCCCATACGACTCAGACAGGTAATGATATACTAGTACTTTTTATCTGCTCGATCCTTTCAAGAATGTGATTTTTAGAAAACTGTCATTCGATTCAATAGACACGAATGTACATACATACCAGTGGTAGGCTTGGGTCCACTTTCATACTGTTTTACGAGAGGTGAGAAAAATGGAGCGTCAGTAATCGAATTTTTGCTTCATTTGGTGAATAGCGAGTACACTGATCTAAATTCTTCAAATAAAGACCTTGTCAAGAAAAGCGTTTTCAGATTCAATTTTACGTCACAAAAGAGATAACATCATGCTACATGACACGAACCCTCCCAAACAACAGAGAATTCACCGTTGGGAAATCGTAACGGAAAGCACCACCGCAAGAAAATAGTGTATATTGAACTCAAAGAGTACTTATTCTTTAATTAGATGATTGAAGATGTTATAAGTTCGGTAAACTTTTCATTATTTATGTAGTTCTTTCATTTGGTGTTTCTCGGAGTATTATCTTTTTGAAAAGACTGAGATCGAAAATAGAAAATACCTATATTCTACTTCACCACTTGTATTTCATTAAACAGCTCATTTATCATTGTCTGTGCGGTAATGGTTATGTTTTGCCCAAAGAATTCTAATATTTCGGATAAATTAAACAAACTAATCACTCAAACATGAATATCAGCTCTAGAACCCCTATTTATAATATCTACAAGTGACCTTTCACTATCCACTTATTTAACCAATCAAATGCCTGCTAAGATATTGAATGATTCTAACACTTTTAATAATGTTCTTAGCCTTATTACTGATACACATATGTAGCATAACTCAGAATAAAGATACAATGAGTTGTGCTTGTTATATTTAATTTTGTATTTATTGAAATGATTGTGACCTTCATCCTCCATAAATTCAACCAGAATTAGGTCCCTCATATATTAAATGGCCCCAAAGATTTCCCAGCCTTAAATCTCATTGGCTGGAGTGAAAGGTCAAATGTGCTTACAGTATTTGAGCTGTATTTAGATCAGAAACTCAGCGTGAGACCAGAATCTATTCTTCATTTCTTAAATCAAATTGACAGATTAGGGCTTGATATCTTCACTTTGCATGAAAAAATACATATTTGAGATTCATGAGGAAACATTGTATGAATTTACAACTTTTTTTAATTGCAAGAGTGCTATGTTCTGCTGTAGATGCTAAATCTGTTCACAAGCAAATGATGATGAAAATGTTGGCATCTACACTGAAACAACACTCTTGAAGTATAGATGTTAAAAAAGATCATCCATTAACTCTTTCTCATTCATCCAGCTACTTCTAAAAGCATCTCACAGAAGAGATTCACAATTCCTTGACCAGTTGAGAAGGGATTCATTATTCCTTGACCAGTTGAGGAAGGATTCATATTCCTTGACCAGTTGAGGAAGGATTCATAATTCCTTGACCAGTTGAGGAGGGATTCTTCTTGTTGGCATCCTATTTTCCTAACAAGATTTCAGTACTGACCAAAAAGTACATAACACTTGACAAGTTTGATATCAGATTTATTTACATGCAACAGGCTGTATTATAGAGATATATTATGCAGTATAATGTGTTCTAGATAGGAGCATTCTGTGGTATAGCGTATATATTTGACATCTGTACAACAAGTGATGGGTATTACTCAATGACCAGACAGGACAATGCTTTAGCCATTTGCATACAGCAAAATACATTCACAAACACAAAATAAACCTCAAAATGGTTTCGAGAATGATAATCATAATGGTAGTCATAAGACACAAATAAAGTTTACTTTAGTGTCAAACAAAATCACATGTGGCAATGTTTATAATTTCCTACAAATTTACTTTCCTTAAAGCTTATTAAGAATAACAGATTATGAAATTCATTTTTTAAAATACTAAGTCATATTTTAAATTTTTTAATCTTGTAGATATTTAACTTAGATAGAGTCTGTTAACTGTTCTTGTCATACATTCATCTATTATTTATAAAAAAGTTGAACATTACAGTAAGTTCTTTCCAGATGAGGTTATCTTAAAATTAAATTTACATGTAACCCTACTGGTTACGTGTGGATAATTGCCAAAGATCAAAAGCTGATTTTTACAGTCTTTTTAGACATGATTTGCATATCAATTACATTAGTTATTCTTTCTCCCTAATATTACCAACATAATAAGATAGTTTAGTTCACAATTCCATGTCTTAAAGCTGAATTTAAGATAGTTGGGTGCATGATATAAGTAAAGAGTTCAACTTTCTAAGTTTCTATCCACTTTACAAAAAATACCTTTATAAAAGGTGACCTAAAATATAAAAAAACATAGGCATAAATGCATAAAAGTGTAGAATTTAAAATTGAAAATAACTCCAGGATATGAAACATACGACAATAATCCATAGAAAGATTTTCCTTCTTCCTTAAATAAAATAACAACAATCACTTTCACTTTAAATCAAAATTTGAAGAAAGGAATTATTTTCACAGTGGAATGAATACTTTTATAGTAAAATGTAACTACTTTTTAGACTGAATAAAAATAAATTAAAATTGAAGAAAGGAATTTATTTTTACAGTAGAATACTTTTATAGAAAAATGTACCAATTTTTTGCCAAAATTTGCATTTAATTTTTACATAAAACCACAACTGAGTACTTTTCCCTGGGGAATCATTTATAAATAACTATTGCAAACATAGCTATTAGTATTTGAATCTTAACATATTACATTCTATGACAACTTGGTGAAAGACGGAAATATTTATACAGACTTGAAAAATACTGGCGAACAAAAGATTCTATATCATGTAAACTACTAATTTATACATAAAACACCATTCACAAAGAAAAGTTAACTTTGACTCAACCAATCAATCCCTGTAGAGAGAGACTTGATCGACCTTCTGTTAAAAGCTGCTTTGTAGAATGGTAAAGTGACTTCTAATGCATTTCACTTAACAACCATTTTCAGCACTATTTATACTTGTTTAGATTCACATGCAAATTTCACACAAACACAGAATATTCATACAAATTTTAGCATCCCTATAGCAAGGGATCATTATCTTTACCGAACAGGTAACGTTATCTTGGTTATCCTGATAAATAGGTTTAAATATGTATTTATCATTTATTAGAAAATCAATTTCTTTATTTTTTACAAAATGGTGAAAATGTAATGAGGATGTCAATTTCATGAGTACTCAATGACTTGCCAAAAAATAAAATGGCCTATATAATGGAAGGCTTGATCGATTCCTGTAAAAATGATTATATAGGTCAAGAACAAATTCATAAAATCTGCACAAAAACAAAACAACAACAACATGCATCATGCATTTGGAAGCCATGATCTAAAAAGTTCACTTTGTGCTCAGAGAGAAAAAACCATCCCCTTTTCTCTTTGTTTAATTGCAGGTCAAATGTTATTGTCTTTGATCTACCCATTGTCCTGAAATTTGCAAACCCTCAAAGGATGCAATATTCTTCCTTTTCCTCTTGTGTCCCATTTGTCTCAGTGTCAAGTCCAAACTTTCTTGTGGAAGCTTACAACTCTGAGGTTACCATCAGCAAAGCACTACCTTAATAGGTAGAATACCTTTTCTTATAATCTCACCTGGTGCCATAAGGAATATATGATCAGCTCTCAATCTTTACCAAGGGGTTGTTGCATGAAAGCGTCCTAAACACTAAGCTCAACCAAGAAGCCATCATGGGACATTGTACAAAGACTACCTTTCTGATTACAAAAACCTCGGGCAAAATTTTTCTATTCATTCATGTTCAACCTCTGAGGGATCTCAAAATCTCAACACAAAGCAAACTCTTAAGATCGAAGTCATACCTATGTACAATTAAAGTAAGAGACAACAAGAAAGGATTATGAGAGTCCAGAGACACAAACCAGGACAGCATCCAAGATCCTGGTCAACAACACATAGCACAGAGGCTGGCCTTGACACACCACTGGCCTTGTCAACACTCGATTGCACTTTGTAGGTTTTGTTCTTTAACATGCAGTTGCAAACAAGCTATCCTTCCAGTTGGTTTCAATGCTTGCTTCAGACATGCAAATGTTGCCAGTTCAAGATGTGCAGCCACACATTCTTTCAGTTCTTAGACAATTCTTCAAATAGATCGTCTATACCAGACTGAGACATCTATGCAAGCATAGAGGAATGTGACTATCATGCTACATTAAACCATGCAGCCCCACATTTATCTATTCAATGATAACTATCACTCCAGTAGATCTTCAATGCTATATTGAGACTGTCAACTTCAATGCTTTACTTTACTCTGTACCAAAATCATCTTCTGGAAAGGGAGCAAGAAGAGGATTGATGTATTCACAATCACTGCAATAGGTTCTTATCTGCTAGATACAGACATGCAAGAATTCTACTGGATTACAATAGACAACAACGGCACATGACTCTTACAAGTGATGCACCAAGTATTTGTGTTTTCTGGCCAAAAATGAGATACTGAACAGTGGTAAACTGGCACATGTGTTCAACAAGTCACAATATAAATCCATGCAGATAGAATTGCGTAGCAAGTCATGCAATGTCTAGATTTATGCCAAACTCTCTGCCGGTCCGATCTGGCTTAACGCAAGGACAAGAATGTCTCGTTTTTCTTTATAGAATCTCAACTCCCGACCCGCAAGACGAGCAGCTTCCAGTTCCTGCTCCGCTATCTGGAGCTCCCTCGGGATGATAGAGGTATCCTCCTGTTCCCTGGCGATCCAGTCCAGCGCCATCTGTGATCTCATATCATCATCGAGGGCTCGGTGCGAGTAGTGAGCGAGCACTTCCTGTCGTGAGCAGTTGCGATCTCGCATGGCCTTGAGACTCCCGTTCCAGTGGAGAAGTTGGAAAACGGTCATCAGTTCCTGGAACTCGAGCATGGTGCGGCCTCGGTTTGCCTCCAGCATGAAGTGGAATGCTCCGATGCCTGTACACGGGTTGTCGATGTCAGTCTTACTGCCCTATAACAAACAATTCAAAGGTGAAGAAGAGGTACAGAAATTTTCCTAACTAACTAAAACGTATCACTCATTCCAGTTAGTTTTTCATGAAACAATACAATATCTTTTGTGATATCCATGGAAAAGTGTTCTAGCTTGACATATAAAATATAAAATAACTTTATCATGATGATGAAATATTGTCACAAATTTGGTCACATAAAACCTATAATGATAGATAAACAGTTTGTAACTAAATCAGAACTTAACAACTAGGTGAGGAATTAATTCTTTCTCCTGTCATAACAGTTAATTTCTTATTCCTTATTACTAATTGTTCTAAGTCTTCTTATTTCCAGAAAGATCCATACCTTGAAAGAGGCGAGAGCATCGCTGATAGCTTTCTCTATAAACTCATCTGATATTTTGCGGGAGGGATGCTCATTGAAGACGGAATTCATCAGAGCTATCTTAGCAGCACTTCTTCTTGCCTCTGCCTTGGTGGCACAGTTCTGAAATACACAAGACACATGTGGAGAAGATAAATACAATATACATTGCATCATCTCAATATATTTGATGAACAATCTTGGGAGGTGATACATAAAACAAAACATATTTCTGGATAGTGCATAGCGGTTCTGAGTAGCTAATGAACACAGTGATCAGCCTCGCTTTGAACAAAGGCTCAACTAAGGACATCCTGAAGAAGCAAAAGCTAAAAAGAATATCCAGAGGTAGTTGGTTACAGCAGCAAATGAATCCATTCTAAAACGAGACACTCAGTAAATGTTCATAAAAACTATCTAAGAGCAAGAAGTTGAAGTGCTTTTGTTCTTGTTATTCAGTTGATGGAACTAAATCTGTAAAGAGGACGGTTCAAGCGGATTTTTGTGGGTGTGGAAACAAAATGAACAATTCCAGACACAATCATCCATAAAAGTGCTTTATGTAAGTGTTTTCATTTCAAAAAAAATTATTTATGAAATGGAGCTTGTCAAAATAAAAGCTAAAAACCATATTCTAAAATCAATGAAATGAGGTAGAAGCACAAACATTTGAATCTAGCTGCAGAAGAAACAGAAACATATTTATCTGAAACTGTTCTTTTTGCAATTTGTATGGTTAATGTCTTTCCTATGAATACACAAACTACACCTTAATCCTTTAGGCTGTTCAAAAGCCTTTCTATCCTTTATATCAGGCCATTTAGCAACATTTGCACTACACAACTTATGTTTATGCTCTGTTAACTTTCATTAATGATTAACCCGCGTGCCCGTTTAATGGGTAGTTTTTCAACATTATTTATGCTACCACTGACTATCCATGCTTGAGCAAACATATAGAGCAATAAGCAAATGTCGATTTCATCTCAGCATGCTTGAATAAGCTCATAACAGATCAACTGGCTGTTGTATATATCAGCATATACACTTGTCAATAGCGGGGTATTCACTCATAACCAATTTCTGATCCCAGCTTTCACTGTCTGTCAATCATTGTGGGTAGAACCTATTCTTCTCCCTGTAATCTACAATAGATCTAACGCTAGAGCTTTCATGGCTGTTTTTCCTTACTTTGACTTTATCTATTCATGGTTGTCTATGTGGATTGTATTTCACCATGTTTACTTGGCCAAAAGGGGAGGAGGTGGCATAGACATATTTAAATGAACCTAATGTGTTTTGTGTTTTTTCTACATGATAACATCATAAAGGTGAATAATAAAGGTTGTTTTTTAAAAAAGTATTTGGATTGTAGCTTAAGTGGAATATATTTGTAAGATCTATATATCATTTCTAATTGTTATTTTACATAAAGAACATAAAATTTAATTTTAGTTATAGTAGTGAATTTTATAAATAAGTGCTTATCTTGGTCGATCAGAGGTACGATCTGAAACACACTGATCTGAATAAACCTTTAAAAGGACTGTTGCACGTTTTTTAAGGATAAATAAAGTAATCTCACAAAAAAGAAAATCAATGTTTCCAATTCAAATCAAATGTACCATGATCAGTTAAGCTATGTGTATCCATTCTCTACTTTACCCGATTAAAAAGTATTCACATAAAAATGGCCGCCAATGGGTTTTGTGTGATTATTTCCTTTACAACTACAGATGATGCTGTTGAGATGCTTTGATACTCTGAAGATTATACATATGACATAAAGTCATGTTTATTGGGGAAATTTTGAAGAATAAATCTAAAACATTGTCTACTGCCCCTTTAAAAATATCAATAAATTTCAAAACAATTATTGTCTTGACATCAAAATCCTTTTCTTAAATCTAAATTAAATTCTGTCCCTGACCCGATGAAAAAAATTGACATGCATATAAGATGTATACAGAATAACTGATATTCACTTTGTTGCTATGGAATACAAAGGTAGACATCAAATATTGATAAAATCTAAAGTAAACATGCTGAAATATTGATTAAACAACTTCTTTGTCCTAGAATGAATACTACAGCATAAACTGGGCCTATCCGCAGGACACAGATTCGCTAGGCCCTGTTAGAGCAATGACAGTTGCAACACACATAAGTTAACATTTATTTAACACTTTCTTTGTGTTGTAAATAATATTTAACAAAATCTTTGACTGGTCTGGGTCATCAAAAGGGAACAAAATATATCTTTCTTTGTCAGATGACTAGTTTTTCATGGAATATTTGTCTTGTTAAATCTGTAATAACATTTTTCTCAATCATTCATATAATGTATAACTGGAACATCAGATACATACATCATTCAATTTCAAAATAGCACATATCTCAATGCTAAGTGAATTAGACTGAAGCATGGATGGAACATCACAAAAAAACATTTCCTGGAAAGTTTGTATTACTAATTCAGTTACTCATCCCTGTATACAGAAATAAACATAGTGGGTGATACACTGGCGACAGTATGATGTTTTATCTATTCTTTGCATCAATAATGATCATATATCTCACTTCAAAGAGGAGAATGTATTGAGTGTCACAAAGATGTAACTGTTAGTTATTTACTCTTTACATGGAGTTGCCCAGGGACACAACACAGGATGAGACCCAAGTCACAAATTTTTTGTGTCTGCACCGGGATTCGAACCCAGGTCTCTGGCGTGAGAGGCAAGCATGCCAACCACTACACCACTCTGCTCCGTATCATGTTATTCATTTTTGAACCCTTCTGAAACTAACTTTCCTTACTGACTTGGAAATTATTATCTTTTAAAAAATGAGCAGCAAAATTTACTGGTATCATTACACTGTGTATTCATATTTAACAATTCAAACACATAATTCAATGCAACTCATAACCCTTATTTCATACAGCATATAATTATATGTTACTTATATAACTGGCAACAGTATTGCTAACTGTAATGACGCTCACGACGGTGATTCCCACATCGTGTCATTATGCGACGCTTATTCATATTTTCCCCATGAAATGAGCAAGATACTTGTACGCTGCAATCATCAAATACCTGGCATTCGCTCGGGTGTGACGGCGGTTCAAGGTGTCAATCAATTCACGCATGACTGAATCAGCTTGCACAATGCTAAGTAACACTGGCGTGAGAAACTTTAACAGGTGATCACAGATGGCAAATATGTGATGAAAGATTTATGACAAGTCTATCAATTTGAATGATATTCCAGAAACAAAGATTTTTTAAAATGGCTATACCAGTACTGAATAGTTACTGACAAATTTACTACTCTAAAAATGGCTTTGTTTTGAAATGATTAGATCAATCTCAAGCAGAGTTATGATAGAGGTAAAATAACTTTATTCATAGCTAATGATAGAGGTTGAATTGCTTTTATTCAAAGGTAGTCATAGAGGTAAAAATTATTTTTATTCATAAATCATAAAGGCTGGATTATTTTCCTTTCTCCCGTTTCTAACCACAAAGTACAATAAATGAATAGTTACAAATTGTTATATTTTGAAAGAACACCTAATTATTGGTAGGTGTGTAATATGATGTATAGATAAAGTTGGTAACATTATTCTAAGAGATCAGGCCAGCTCAAATCAAACAGCCAGTGGACAATGTTGGACATGTGATCATGCATAAATTCATCAAAGCATGCTAGAAACTATTTCCTGTACTTGTTATGAAGTTAAAAAAATCATAACTCTGAATGAAACCATAATGATTTTTTTTCTACTTATCATTATTTTCAAAACTATTTCAGGCAAGAATTGTCACTGATGTAAAAGGAGAATAATTCATCAAACCCATACAAATAATTTCACAGCATGACAGAGGCCCTTTACTTCTGAAAGATTCCTTTTCTTTGCAAAACTTACAATGTTAATGGCAGATTGTTCTGGTGAATGTTCTATTTTATAGCAGGCATTATCACTATTATTAGCTTGGTGTCACACTTGTTGACTACACAAGATGTCTACACACAGGGATCTACACAGAATAATAGGTGTAATCCAAACTCGTAGCATGACACTGTTTGTACAGACACTGCAGAGAGCTTGCACCAAGACAAGTGTTTGTGCATTCCAACATTTCAAAGGGCCACTTGATACAGGGTTTGTACAAGAATGTTTAGATTTGTCACAAAATAACACCAAAATTATTGCAGTGTCAAAGAGATCTTTTGATTTTAAAACTTAACAGCTTGAACATCGCATATTTTCTTGCCGATAAAGTTGATAAAATCAATTTATAATGTTCAACAAATATTATGTTTTCCAGAATTAATTCAAATCGCATACTAAAATTTGAACACTTCTTAAACATTTCAAAATTTAAAGTATGCAAAAATATTCATTCTATTCTTGTTTTACTTTTTCTTACTTAGTAACATGCAAACATGGAACTAATTAGCACTCATCTAACCTTGGTTGCATAGAGGAAATTTTTGTTATGGTCATTAAAGTTACTTAGACCCTACCAGGGATCAAATCCACAAAATACCGATCAGATAAACTATGTACCCTGCCCCTTTTAAGGGCAATTGATAATTCACAAATATTGTAATTTAACTATACAAAAAGATGTTAGGTAAGTTACCTGAAAGCTTCCAAAGCAGCTGCCACCAGGTAGGGTGACGTAGCAGACGTAGGGCGGTGTGCTTGACGGTTCGGACTCATACACCACCAGTGCACCGTTCTTGAGGTCGGCGCCGCGCTCCAGTTTCATCTGCCAGAACTCCTGCAGCGCTTCAACAACATTCACTGCAACATACAGGAACACGGTAATAGAGTACACTTCAGCATTGAGTACTGTAACATAAAGTTGTAGGTAGAAGGATTGTCTGTCATCATGTTGTTAAAGTATTATAACATAGTAGTAAATATTATCATCAAAATAGTAAATATTGTAACATAGTAGTAAATATTAATAACATAACAATAAAGTATTGTAACATAGTAGTAAATATTAATAACTCAGGAGTAAAGTATTGTAACATAGTAGTTAACAATAATAACTCAGTAGTAAAGTACTGTAACATAGTAGTTAACAATAATAACTCAGGAGTAAAGTATTGTAACATAGTAGTTTACAATAATAACTCAGTAGTAAAGTTTTGTAACATAGTAGTTAACAATTATAACTCAGTAGTAAAGTATTGTAACATAGTAGTTAACAATAATAACTCAGGAGTAAAGTATTGTAACATAGTAGTTAACAATAATAACTCAGTAGTAAAGTATTGTAACATAGTAGTTAACAATAATAACTCAGGAGTAAAGGTAACTCAGGAGTAAAGTATTGTAACATAGTAGTTAACAATAATAACTCAGGAGTAAAGTATTGTAACATAGTAGTTAACAATAATAACTCAGGAGTAAAGTATTGTAACATAGTAGTTAACAATAACAACTCAGTAGTAAAGTATTGTAACATAGTAGTTAACAATAACAACTCAGGAGTAAAATATAGTAACATAGTAGTTAACAATAATAACTCAGGAGTAAAGTATTGTAACATTGTAGTTAACAATAATAACTCAGTAGTAAAGTATTTTCACAGAGAAGTGAAGTATGTAAGTCTAGACTCTACACAGATGGTAAACTATCTACAGATTGAGTTGGTATTGAAAATAGAAAGTGGTGTAACAAACTAGTGATATTAAAAAGAATAGTTGCAAATTGTGTTACAAGTGTTGAACAGTGAGATAGTATGTAAATCGGAAGAAGTGATTAATGTATAGCAGTTTGTATCTGAGGTTTCAATATTATTTTTTTGAGTTAGTTTTGTTGTAAAGCAGACGTCCTAGTGTGTGTTATTGTATAGCACCTTGGGCAAGTATTCAGTAATATACATGTAGCAGAAAGGAGTAAGAATTAACACAGCAACATAGTAGCAAGTACAGGAACATACTAATGAGGTATATCTACTATATAGTTAGTATAGTTAAATTGGAACTGAGGTAATGTAGTGAAGCTACAAATATATATCTGTATGTGTGACTTTGTAGTACCTTCACAATTCAATACTTTAACACATTCACACTTATTGTAATTAGTGATCAAAAGGACTAATGAAATCAAAAAATAAAATCTCAAATATTTCTTCATGAAAAAAAGAATCATATTAGTATGTTAATGTGACATTATCAACAGTTTCAACACATGCTAAAGAAATTAAAACAAGTCTTATTTTCAGTACGCAGTATGAATTAACCTTGATGAGTGTAATATTGATTCCATGTTGCAATGTGTAGGATAGCGTATGGTTACAAACAGTCGGCTCTAACCTTTTCTGGACCAAACAGGACTTATATTTGAGTTAGCAATCAATATCTTTAGAATTCAAACGGAACAATTCAATGCAGTGTGTACATAGCACCCTCTGACGTTATCAACACAAGACATGTACACAATCTAACCTTCCATGCAAAATCAATCTTATGTCATTATCTCGCTAAACACTTCAAACAATAACCATCAATAGAGCAATTTCTCTTGTCTACAATCAAACACAAGTGCAAGCATATATACTAAATAAACATAGAATCACATTTTCTCTTCATACAGTTACATGTCACATTAACCCTTAAGGTCTTGAATATCATTTTGATCATTTTGCTTCTGTAGCTGCATTTTCCAGCCCTATACTCATTGCTGGTAATTTGCTGAAGTTAATAACGATATAGTTTCTAAATTGACTTGATATTTCCCTCGGATATTTTATAGAGACAACTTTCAATTGGATATTTGGTAGAATGCGCACCAATTTCATGATATTTCCTTTACAAAACGATTGAATATTCAAAGCGGTTATTTGCACATAGACTGCATGGAAATGATAATATACCCTAATACCCACGTAAGAACATTTCATAAATTTCTCCTCTAGAAAAAGTTCATGGTCCTATAGTGACAATCTCTTTAACATAGGGCAAGGCTGTCTCTCACTCCACTTAACCCTTAAGATGCGGGTCCCGGGCCTGTCCGGGTTGAAATTTGCTTTGACCGCATGTCCTCTGGGCGAGATGCGACATCCAAACTCTATTTTTCTCACGCTAGCTCATTAACGCCGAGGTTCACAGTAGCGAAGGACGGGCAATTGTTGCACGGCAGTAGTGTCAGTTCAACGCTAGTACTTTCCGTCCGTGTGTCGCTAAGCTACCGAATTTTGTTTCGTTGGTGTTCTAAATAATGCGCGTACATGTTCCGAAAATTATGCAACGATTGATAACGTTTATCGTACCGAAAATAAGCTTTAAAATCACTCAATTTTCCCCCACTCCCCGCCGCACGTGCTAATAGCCTGTGGGCACTTTCTACCCTCTCGCACGAGCTTACCGCCCCGCGCGTGCTATCGTTTGCTTACAAGCCTGCACTCACACCAAACGTACAACCTTATATCGCACGCCCTATGCTCTGAACCCGTGGGCGGATTTCAATACCGGTTTGATCATTTGAAAGAGCAGAAAATTGTCTTCAATTCAATATAAAATACGTAACTACGCTACCTGAATTGAAGATACAGCATGTGCCGCAAAAAAGGTGATTTTTACATATTTTTAGTTTTACACCATTTTGTCACACCAAGTTTTACATGATGTGCTCAACGTATTTTGACAATTTTTATATCAAAAGACAGAGAGAAAGATTGTCTTTCTTTCCATGTAAAATGTGTACATGCGCGATAATAAATAAAGACACAGCAAGCGCCGCACAAAAAGCTAATTTCTCGATTCAAATCATGTAAACTGAACGGCGATTTTGACATGTGCCTTTCTTTCGCTCATATCTTCTCAACAGCTAGGCGTATTTTGAAATTGATTACATCGTGATAAAGAAGGAATAATTGTCTTCGATTTGATATAAAAAAATTATATACACCATATAGAATAAAGATACAGCAAGTTCCGCAAAATTGTGACTTTTGTATATTCTTTACGTTTTTACCATTTTCTCGCACTTTATATCACATAAACTTCTCGGTAAATTTTGCAATTTCATATATCAAAATATAGAGAAAAGGATAATCTTTATTGCCATGTAAAATTGGTATGTACAAGAAAATCAGAAAGGACCCGGCGCGCATCGCACAAACAGGCAATTTCTCTATTCATATTTTGTTTACCGAGAAGCGATTTATTTTCAACTGCTTTTTACACTTCCTATCCATTTAACGGCAGAGCGCATTATCGACATTTTTATATCACAATAAAGAGGAAAGGATCGTCTTCAATTCTATATAAAATTTGCAAATTACAATTAGACAATAAAGGAGCGGTTAGTGATGTCGCAATTATCAAAATCTGTTCTAAAATACCCGAGGGTACCATCTTTGCAAACTTTATATATTCCAAACCAAGTGGTACATATTTATTATTTTCATATCATCGTAAAGCAGAAAGAAATGCCTTCATTTTCATGTGTAATTTGCCCATATTTGCATCAAAATAAAACGTGTGGAAACGATGCGACATATGTTGCGGTAAGGCGATTATCAAAGAATTTATTACTAGCTATACCCACGTTTCGTTGGTAATAACTTCTAATTACAGTGCAAAAGATTGTTATGATTTATTTCTTCGTAAAGAAGAATAAATTGCCTTCAATTCGATATATAATTTGCATGTATACAAAGCGAATAACATGATTTATAAAGTTGGAAATAAAGACAATTTATATTGTGTGTGAGTGTATGTTTCAACGGGGATACCCCGCCTGCACGCGCTGAGCGCGTGCGTTTTCCCGGGGCTATTAGCTTAGTAATATTACTGTGGGGGTCAGAGCGTTATCGGGATTTATCACTACCCTGTTTTCGTAATTTATATCTTTCGTTTAGGATGGCGTATCGTAATAAAATTTATCGTGAAATATAGAGCAAGAAATTAGCTTCAATTCCGTATATAATTTGCATGTGTGCACTCAGTGATTAAATGATTTTATAATGTTTGAAATGAAGACAATTTTTAAAATTTTGTAAAATTCGTTCTAAACATATTATAAAAATAATTTTTATATCGATGTGAAGAGGAACTATTCATCTTTAGTTTCGTTTTGATTTCGCGCATGCGCTCTTGGAATTTATTGAGTTACGGCGCCCGAATTGAAAACAAGTTTACTTCAGTTGTAGAAACCGTTCCAGGGGTGATAGAAATTTCATTCAAAGTGTCAAGTAAGTATCATCCATTTGTAACACGGGATTCGCCGACTAGCTTTGTATAAAACGACGATAATGTCCGTATTTCGCCATGTAAACACGCCATATGTTGTTAAAACGGTCGCATCTGGCGGCGCTGGAAAATTCGGCCACAGGGGCTAATTGCGCTATAACGGTAGCGAGGCGAGTGCTGGAAAATTCAGCCACGGGGGCAAAACTGGTCAAAATAATATTCAGCAACTTAAGGGTTAATCATTATATCTTTACATACATATCAAGACACCATTTGAAACATTTGATTTTTTCAAGATTTTGAAAATCTTAATTTCTATGATATCTTCAAATTTTACAATATTTATTCTTCAGAGACTGGTAGTCAGTCGAGTGTTGGGCTGCTCTACCACATCCTGGAGGTAGATCCATATCTAAGTATTTTCAAATGAACAGGGATAAATAAAGCTTTACAGACTTCACAATATCCTTGGTCCCTTGCCATCATCAAGCTCAAAGATCTACGTTATCAAGCCCAACCTGTTCAACTACATCTAAAACATCCTGCTCAATTTCTATACTTAATCCAATCTCATTTAGAACAAATGGTCCTTCCATGGACATTTTGGCTCAGAATACTTCCCTTTTATTTGTAAAAAAATGTTTTGAAATAAATGGTATAGTAAGTTTCTTCACAACCTAAAATTAACATTTTTGTTCTAGAATTAGCGTTTGGAATTGAACTTCATAACTTCAAAATGGCCAGCAATAGTCAATCATTGATGAATACAGACAATACTTATTAGTATCAAAATAGTACCTTTATTTTATTAATGTCCATAGCTAGAACGAATTTGTCATGAAAATGTGTACTTTGAAGAAAATATTCTAATATTTTTATTGTTTAAGCACATTTATAAACAATCATTAATTGA
The DNA here is from genome assembly GCA_921293015.1 of Phorcus lineatus. Lineage (NCBI taxonomy): Eukaryota > Metazoa > Mollusca > Gastropoda > Trochida > Trochidae > Phorcus > Phorcus lineatus. Next base: position 41,206,808 of record OV121096.1, read on the forward strand.
CAATCTACAAACGATAAACAAATTGACTGACTGGTGCCTCACTATCAAGAACTGTAATCTCCCTACAACTGTTTTGTCTGACTGCAGGTACAGTTTGTGTGATGGCTGCTGTGTGTCCAGTGTGTGTCAACAGGTGGGGGCCTCTGTGTACACGCAGCTTGCCCCTGTAGCCCCCTCATCCAGCAACATCCCCGACAGTCCACAGATCCGTCTCTTGATCCCCAATAGTCTTAGACTCTCTCAGGCTCCTAATCTCTCTGTGAATCATCTAAACCACTTCTTAACATTCTTCATGAATTAGACTCTCTCAGGCTCCTAATCTCTTCGTGAATCATCTAAACCACTTCTTAACATTCTTCATGAATTAGACTCTCCCAGGCTCACAATCTCAGTTATGAAATTATCACTCACAATCTAATTCATGAAATTAACATTCCTCATGAATTACTTTTATCATTCTGAAAATTTCCCTCATTCCTTCACATCAATGAATAGTTGACAGATCAACCTCTAAATTTAGCTCAGTATACCAATCACCATCCTCTAGTTATCCATTCTAATCCCCAGATAGTCCACTGGTCAGTATTTTAATCCTCACTCTTTTCCAGATACCCTCTGTCTTCCAATCAGTTCCTTTCTAGCATTCGTCATTCTTAAATGTTTTTCAGCATGCCTTGACCCCCTTGACGGTTTTTTGGAGGCCTAGCCCTTAATGTCAACCTGGTACTTATTTCTTTAATTCTTGAATAGAAAATTTAAGTTTTCATAATATGTAGAATGTTAACTAAGGGAACATTAATTGAATGGTTTAGACCCACTTCTTATTAGAAGGGGCTTATTTCTCAACTATCTTTAATCCCTGATGCTTATTATAGGCCTGGCGCTTATTTGAGACCTGTCTCTTATTTGAGGTTTGGCACTTATTTGAGACCTGGCACTTACTTCAGGAAATACAGTATCCCTTATTCATCTTCATCCCTGTATATACATAGATCCAGACCAGAGTTTGTCCAAATCATTTTAAGTCATTTAAACTGATTTTTAGATTCTGTCATCATCAAAGTCACTTACACAAAAACAAATCATGGCTAATTACTGTATTCTGGTTAAGGCTTATTCTATTTAACTTGATACAACATACCTATCAAAAGATACAGAGATAAAATCAGCACAGGTTCAGAGGATTCTATATCATTTGTAATAACTAAATCTAAGATAATGTTCCAAGAACATACAAAGTTTTAATGCTATGTTTAGAAATATTCCATTTTCAACTTTAAAAAGTTTTAGCAGACAAATGTCAGGCCAACCGGGTCGGTCAACATAGTCTCTGGATAAACTCAGGGTCAGAGGATTTGCTATGTCAGCAGAAACAGTGTTTAGACAGAGTATGTCAGAATGTTCTTCAATATTTCTTGCAAATACATATTTGTAGACATCAGTGCATTCAACCTCGGTTGGTTATCATAATGCTGAGTATAATCAACAACTTGAAGCCAGGTCATGTGGAAACAAAGGGATTTAAAGATTTAGAACATTCGTTGACAATTGAAAAGTTTGTATCTATTCACTTCGAATGGTTCACAAATTTTTTATAATGAATGTTTTAACTTGATACTAGGTGAACTTTTTTCATCTTGGGATATATGTTTAGTACTAAGGAAAGAATATCTAAATACGTTTCTTAAAAATGATTCGATACAAAAACATTACTTGTTAGGAGCAGTGGAATTTATTGAATTTTTAAACAATTTTGTCAGAAGGTCTTCTACTTCGTTTATTGCTTTTGAAAACTTACCGAGATTACAATTTTTTTTCTAACCTTTTTTTATATGACATGCAGTTTTTAAGAAATACAAGCATGAACATTTTTTAAGAAATACTATCCATAATAGAAATAGTTTTCTTTCTAGTATTTTTTAAATACAAAATTAGAAAACTAAAAGCAAGTCAAAGCTAGCTTGTCCACAAACAAAGCCAGCTGCGAGATCAATATAGGAATTCCCACTGTCAGCAGAGGAGGAGTTAGATGGAATGTTACGTTTTGAGATACTGATCTCGCACACAGGTTTGCATCATAAATATGTGACAACACCTTCTTCAATAACGACCACACCTTGTTGGTGTAAACAAGAAGAGATAAAACCTTCTAGAAAATGGCAGAAATACTTCTGTGTCATCTGTAATGGTGGTCTCTTTGTCTCATAAGGCTTTGCATTTTTTAATTATTTATAACATTTGAATAATTTGTTCAGATATTCTTAATATTCAACAGAATTATACAGAGAGATATGTTGTCATAAAGTAACTTTTGATTGACAAAATAGATGGTTTTTAGTAAAATAATTTTAGAACCATTTATAATTGAATTAAAATTTCAAACAGACTTTAAAAACATATCAAAGACACTGTCACACATAAAATCATCTTCTTCACATTACATCGACTTACATGGAGCCAAAAAATCTATCTCCCCGACGTTTTGAATTACGCAGATTGTAAAGCACTGCATATTATTCTGTTGACAAATTTGATATCAGAAGACATTTCAAATATCAGAGACATTTTCAGAATTAAATCATTTAATTATCTCTACACCTCTAGTAAAGAATCCTACAATCATCAATGTTGCAAAGCATGGTACCAATATTCTTATCACCAAATCTAACCATTAAACACACAGGTGACAATATCATAATCCTCCTAAAAGCTCTAAAAGGACAGTGCTTCTCCTACACTGTTTACCTGATAAGAAATTTGATTGTTCCCTCCGTATAAGAAGCAGTTTAATCACTTCATTGACCATCTGTCTGTTACTTCATAGATAACATTATCTAGTATTACAACAGATTACCCCTAATACTTCACTTCATCCCTTCAATTTATCTACAACGGTCATTAAATGATTAACGGCAACTTGAAACTGGTTTAGTAGAGACTGGAAATGCTGATGTAAGAGAAATGGCAAAGAGGGTTTAAATCAATGAGAAAACTTTGGAATTCTAATTTCTCTTTTGATCTCTTGAAACTAGAAATTGACAAAATAAATGGAGAGAAAAGTTGAGGGGACACTTTGGAAACTGAAATTTTGAGGCATGGTTTGAAACAGATACCTGCAAATGGTATTTCAAAAAACTATTTGATAAATATCAATTGAATAAAAAACTAGATAAAATATTTAGAAAATAACTTACACTCAGCGGATGTAAAATCATAATCCAACGGAACCATGGTGAAAATGTCTTAGAAGATTCTGCACAATATAAAACTCAACTAATGCACTCGTTGGCACGAAGGAGACACGTTGCAAGCTTGGAACAAATCCGACATCACAAGTTTGCACCTCCCTTCTCAGCGGTCGCCTCTCAAAACACTGATCCTCTTCGGCAGCGAAACATGCTCTACTAACAAGAGGTTTGCTTTTCTCAGCTAAACCTCATATTCAGCCCGACCCCCATTGACATCTCCTGCACTAATAACAATATCCTCACTGTATTACTAGTTAATTGCACAACTGTCAAAATACACAAGGTGTCAAACATCAGCCCTGTCTTACTCCTAGCTTGCCTCAGGATATTATAGTTAATTAGCTTCTCAATTAATTGGCAGATGTTGACTTAAATTGCTTTATTGTTTTTAATTAGTATTCATTGTTTACCTTGGTGTGAAACTTACAGATTTTATATAAGATTTAAATCTAATCAATCTTAGATTAAAACACCTTAGTGTCATGTATTTGAATAAGCTGATTATTTTAAATTAATCCCACTCTAATCTGATGCCAGTGAAGTATTAAATCATTTTCTATTTACAAATTTTTGTGATGTTTTTTTTCTCTTTCAGATTTGATTCTGCCTACTGTTTCTACTAAATAAAAATCAAAATATTAAATCTTTGAATTTATCCTTGTTTTTATTACAATACTCGATAATTACTCACAATTTTAAGAAATAGTAGAAGCCTTTTTAAAACAATTTATTCTTGGATTAAAATGTGCTAACTTGTCCCACAAACAGAAAACAGAAAATGAAATAATTCATGTCTCTTAAATTCCATATATCCAATGTTATCTGTTTGGTGTTTGTCTATATAATGAGCAGGGTGATGCTTGCAGCACAAACATTAGAGAGCTGTTTGTACACATGTTAATACACATGGTCTCATAATGATGAAATCTGTTTGCTTAAACAAAGAGAGAGGGTATAAATTTGATCTGTCACTATTAAGATCAGGCCTGAAAAATTTCCAATCTTTTATCATAATCTGGCATAACTGGGTATTTGGCAGTCAGTATGAGCATGTTCTGCTTGTACAGTGGAGTCATAAAGTTAAACATTCCTCAGATATCTTAAATCAAATATCTTCTTGTTATAGAATCAAACAACTGCATTGATCTTGATGAAGAACAATGATTTTTTCATGTTTCTAAATCAAGTTATCGGAATGCATCATTCGCAAAATATACCTAACCTGGACTTAAAAGAGATTGTTACACTGACAAGTGAGTCATATCACTTAGTGAAAGAATTATGTTTTATGTTTGTTTGTTTGTTAAGATTATGGAAAAAATTTCTCCCTTTTTAAAAGGGTCTGACATACTATCCAGTATAATATTTTCTTATCAATTTGCAAGGTAAGCAATGGAATGAAAGTGTTTAATTAAAGACAGTCCTGATCTGTGATGGTACAAGCAATAGATACACAGTGAATGAACACAAACAATGGTCGCTTCTTAAACCAGACACTTGCACATGTGCAAAAATGATATAGATGACACTGCTAATCCTGATTTATCTCACATGCAACAGAACAGCAGGAAGAGTTTGAAATTATAAAGATATAGCCTTAATGTCAATCACTCTCAGCTTTCTACCACATATTGTTGGAGTCGCAAATTTTGGCCAGTCTAGAAACTCTGGGTTTATGGTTCTATTTAATCTCATTTTATGGAATCCAGGTTTTTGAGGACAATTCTACATCGTCAGTCTATCAGTGACCTCTCTCTGCATCAAAACCTTGAAATAAAAGCTAAGAGCCCGACATACAGTCTAGCTAGGCAACTCTTGTAGGTCTAACTACACATTACATGCTCATGAAATGATGTCTAGTCTAAGACTGATTTTGGCTTACATGACTGGGTTATGCTTTACTATTCATTATTAACAGTTTGAATGTTTGAACATCTTAAATGCAATTGATTTTTCTTTTTTCAATTCATAGAATAAATAGATAACTTTACTAAACTTTCTCTACCTTCTCTCATGTGTTTTTAACAACTTGATGAAACAATTCTAAACCGACCACTTTTTGTTGAACAAATACGCTAGTGTTTACAAACTACTGTGTACAGACAGTATGCAGGACATTTTCATTCTATTGAGTTTTCAAATAAAGGTCTGCAAATATTTGTACTCCTATTTTTCAATTCAGCTATGTTTTTAATAATTACATTGCATTAACCCTTACGTTGCTGAATATTATTTTGACCAGTTTTACCCCCGTGGCTGAATTTTCCAGCACTCGCCTCGCTACCGTTATAGCGCAATTAGCCCCTCTGGCCGAATTTTCCAGCGCCGCCAGATGCGACCGTTTTAACAACATATGGCGTGTTTACATAGCGAAAAACGGACATTATCGTCGTTTTATACAACGCTAGTCGGCGAATCCCGTGTTACAAATGGATGATACTTACTTGACACTTTGAATGAAATTTCTATCACCCCTGGAACGGTTTCTACAACTGAAGTAAACTTGTTTTCAATTCGGGCGCCATAACTCAATAAATTTCAAGAGCGCATGCGCGAAATCAAAACGAAACTAAAGATGAATAGTTCCTCTTCACATCAATATAAAAATTATTTTTACAATATGTCTAGAACGAATTTTACAAAATTTTAAAAATTGTCTTTATTTCAAACATTATAAAATCATTTAATCACTGAGTGCACACATGCAAATTATATACGGAATTGAAGCTAATTTCGTGCTCTATATTTCACGATAAATTTTATTACGATACGCCATCCTAAACGAAAGATATAAATAACGAAAACAGGGTAGTGATACATCCCGATAACGTTCTGACCCCCACAGTAATATTACTAAGCTAATAGCCCAGAGCAAATGCACGCGCTCAGCGCGTGCAGGCGGGGTATCCCCGCTGAAAAATACACTCACACTTAACAGAAATTGTCTTTATTTCCAATTTTATAATTCAAGTTATTCGCTTTGTATACATGCAAATTATATATGGAATTGAAGGCAATTTATTCTTCTTTACGAAGAAATAAATCATAACAATCTTTTGCACTGTAATTAGAAGTTATTACCAACGAAACGTGGGTATAGCTACTAATAAAGTCTTTGATAATCGCCTTACCGCAACATATGTCGCATCGTTTTCACACGTTTTATTTTGATGCAAATATGGGCAACTTACACATGAAAATGAAGGTATTTATTTCTGCTTTACGATGATATGAAAATAATAAATATGTACCACTTGGTTTGGAATATATAAAGTTTGCAAAGATTGTACCCTCGGGTATTTTAGAACAGATTTTGATAATTGCGACATCACTAACCGCTCCTTTATTGTCTAATTGTAATTTGCAAATTTTATATAGAATTGAAGACGATCCTTTCCTCTTTATTGTGATATAAAAATGTTGATAATGCCGTTAAATGGATAGGAAGTGTAAAAAGCAGTTGAAAAAATCGCTTCTCGGTTAACAAGATATGAATAGAGAAATTGCCTGTTTGCGCAATGCTCGTCGGGTCTTTACTGATTTTCGTTTACATACAAATTTTATATGGAAATAAAGATCATCCTTTTCTCTATATTTTGATATATGAAATTTCAAAATGTCCCGAGAACTTTATGTGATATAAAGTGCGAGAAAATGGTAAAAACACAAAGAATACAGAAAAGTCGCAACTTTGCGGCACTTGCTGTATCTTTATTTTATATACTGCATATAACTTTTTTACATCAAATTATTAAGGGTTAAGATGCGGGTCCCGGAATATTCCGGGATGAAATTAGCTTTGCCCGCAAGTCCCCTTAGCGGGATGCGAGTAGCACACTCTATTTTTCTCACGCTAACTAATTATGACCGCGGGTCTCGGTAGCGGAGCCCGAAAATTTATTGCCTAGCAGTAGTCTCAGTTCAACGCTTGTATTTTCGTTCCGGCTCTCGCTAAGCAACCGTGTTTAGTTTCGTTGGTGTTCTAAATAATGCGCGAACATGCTCCGAAAATTATGCGAACATTGATAATGTTTATCGTACCGAAAATAAGCGTTAAAATCACTCAATTTTCCCCCACTCCCTGCCGCACGTGCTAATAGCCTGTGGGCACTTTCTCCCCGCTCGCACGAGATTACCGTCCCGCGCGTGCTATCGTTTGCTTACAAGCCTGCACTCACACCAAACGTACAACCTTATTTCGCACGCCCTATGCTCTGAACATCTGGGCGGATTTCAATACCGGTTTGATCATTTGAAAGAGCAGAAAATTGTCTTCAATTCAATATAAAATACATAACTACACTACCTGAATTGAAGATACAGCATGTGCCGCAAAAAAGGTGATTTTTACATATTTTTAGTTTTACACCATTTTGTCACACCAATTTTTACATGATGTGCTCAACGTATTTTGACAATTTTTATATCATAAGACAGAGAGAAAGATTGTCTTTCTTTCCATGTAAAATGTGTACATGCGCAAAAATAAATAAAGACACAGCAAGCGCCGCACAAAAAGCTAATTTCTCGATTCAAATCATGTAAACTGAACGGCGATTTTGACATGTGCCTTTCTTTCGCTTATATCTTCTCAACAGCTAGGCGTATTTTGAAATTGATTACTTCGTGATAAAGAGGAAATAATTGTCTTCCATTTGATGTAAATAAGTTATATGCAGTATATAAAATAAAGATACAGCAAGTGCCGCAAAATTGCGACTTTTCTTTATTCTTTGTGTTTTTACCATTTTCTCGCACTTTATATCACATAAAGTTCTCGGGACATTTTGAAATTTCATATATCAAAATATAGAGAAAAGGATGATTTTTATTTCCATATAAAATTTGTATGTAAACGAAAATCAGTAAAGACCCGACGAGCATTGCGCAAACAGGCAATTTCTCTATTCATATCTTGTTAACCGAGAAGCGATTTTTTCAACTGCTTTTTACACTTCCTATCCATTAACGGCAGAGCGCATTATCAACATTTTTATATCACAATAAAGAGAAAAGGATCGTCTTCAATTCTATGTAAAATTTGCAAATTACAATGAAACAATAAAGGAGCGGTAAGTGATGTCGCAATTATCAAAATCTGTTTTCAAATACCTGAGGGTACAATCTTTGCAAACTATATATATTCCAAACCAAGCGGTACATATTTATCATTTTCATATCAACGTAAAGAGGAAATAAATACCTTCATTTTCATGTGTAATTTGCCCATATTTGCATCAAAATAAAACGTGTGGAAATTATGCGACAAATGTCGCGGTAAGGCGATTATCAAAGACTTTATTCACTAGCTATACCCACGTTATGTTGGTAATAACTTCTAATTACATTGCAAAAGATTGTTATGATTTATTTTTTCGTAAAGAAGAATAAATTGCCTTCAATTCCATATATAATTTGCATGTATACAAAGCGAAAAACTTGAATTATAAAATTGGAAATAAAGACAATTTCTGTTAAGCGTGAGTGTATTTTTCAGCGGGGATACCCCGCCTGCACGCGCTGAGCGCGTGCGTTTGCCCGGGGCTACTAGCTTAGTAATATTACTGTGGGGGTCAGAACGTTATCGGGATTTATCACTACCCTGCTTTCGTTATTTATATCTTTCGTTTAGGATGGCGTATCGTAATAAAATTTATCGTGAAATATAGAGCACGAAATTAGCTTCAATTCCGTATATAATTTGCATGTATGCACTCAGTGATTAAATGATTTTATAATGTTTGAAATGAAGACAATTTTTAAAATTTAGTAAAATTCGTTCCAGACATATTATAAAAATAATTTTTATATCGATGTGAAAAGGAACAATTCATCTTTAGTTTCGTTTTGATTTCGCGCATGCGCTCTTGGAATTTATTGAGTTATGGCGCCCGAATTGAAAACAAGTTTACTTCGGTTGTAGAAACCGTTCCAGGGGTGATAGAAATTTCATTCAAAGTGTCAAGTAAGTATCATCCATTTATAACACGGGATTCGCCGACTAGCTTTGTATAAAACGACGATAACGTCCGTATTCCGCCATGTAAACACGCCATATGTTGTTAAAACGGTCGCATCTGGCGGCGCTGGAAAATTCGGCCACAGGGGCTAATTGCGTTATTACCGTAGCGAGGCGAGTGCTGGAAAATTCAGCCACGGGGGCAAAACTGGTCAAAATAATATTCAGCAACGGAAGGGTTAAGGGTTAAATACGCTGAGCTTTTCTGGGGCACTGTACCCATTATTTCTTTTCTGTTTGTGACTTTCTTACATAATTTCAAATAATTTAGGATAAACAATAACTTTGTGATTTTTCACAGCAGAAAAAAAAATTAAGATCTTATAACACAATCATAACTCAGATTATTCAACAAAATGTTTCATAGGACTTGTCAATGTTTATATAACCTAAGTGAGGCTGAGGTTTTATGAAACTTTTGCATAACTATCTACAGTGAAATCATTTCTTTATTTATCATTTATATCTATTTGAATAACGCTTAAGTTGTAAACTGCCTGTATCTAAAATGACAACCCCTGATGGCAGCATGATAGACTGTTCCATATTCAACGTCACAGGCAACAACATATGACAACTCATACAATGGTTGATAGGTGATATGGGCACATGCACATATGAAAATATGACCCTGGTTATGTTAAAACATTTCAGAGAAAGCACCAAAAAAATTCACATCATTTTGTTTTTCCTGTTTTTCAATGTTTTGATCAATGAAAACCTTTTAAAAACTAAGTGATATAAAGTCCATACAACTGAATGTTGGGAGGTGTTAACAGATAAGACAAGTGCTTTTCTAGCTTCAAGCAAATATGTTAAGCGAGTGGTGAGTAAATATCCACTGGGCTGTATATGCCAGGGCTGGGAGGCATTCCTGTTGACTTCAACTTTAAGTGCCTTTGTCACGTAGGTTCAGACAAACATGCAGTCTATTTTCCAGTGAAGAGTAAAAATATCACAAGATTTTCAAAAATAGGAAAATAAATATAAACTTACTGAGTACTCAACTGTTTGCAAGAAAATTTCTATGCTTTTTTAATATTAAACAGATTTGCTGAGTACTATGATTTCAATCAAATAAAAGTTGTCTAGTTTTAACAAATTCACATCAAATTATCAAAATAATGGCCCATGTTGTCAATGTATTGTTTCCACTGAGACAATAAACAAAAATGATTACAGCAGTGCAAAAACAAATCTTGAAAAGAAGCCAGCCCTGAAATGATTCTTTTTACTTTCAATGCAAATTAAAGCACAGATGTAGACATTTTTTTAAAAACAATAATAATACAAGTTCTTAAGTTGCGCTAGTCTCCACATGGATATGCTCAAACACTGAAGTGTTCTTTCATACACTTCAAATAATCTTGTTTATTTCTACTTCCACAAAATGGACATGAAGCTGATACAGACATCTCTCATCAATAAAATGATAAAGTTTTGCCACTTGACCATGTGGGTGATATGATGAACAACAAAGATATGTTGAGTAAAGTATGACTAATGGGCCAGAGATGTCGTGCCTGCGACTCATAAATGTGACAGCGAGCTAACTAGCTAATTTACTACAGTTTGAGATCTCTTGTCTTCTTTGCCCTCAGGTGAAGAGGATGATATCATGTATATTTCACATTTGGGCCAGCTGACAGAGAGTACATTGCATTTATGTTGTTTATATCATAGGTAAACTGGTGATACTGTGTTGATCTCATGTCATCTTTTACAATTGAAATGCTGATTTTGTGTTTTCCTATATTTCATTTCAATTTTAAAAAAAGAGAACGCTAAATATTTTTAGTACAAATTGACTTCATGAAAATAAGGAAATTTAGTAATTTCTTTAACTGTTTCATTCATTTCATATGTTAATATAAGAAATGATCAAATCTGTTTTCCTGGGGGCAAGAAGTATCGCATGTAACCTTACTTTTACTAAATAAAATTTATCTCAATTCAAACATGTAAAACTAACCAATATCTGAACTACTTATTTATTCTTAGTGGAAAAAGATATATATACCAACAAAAGGTATGATAATTACTCCAAAATATCATGCATTTGCATTATGCACAAAAAAAAGTTGTTAAATAGACAAACTAGCTTTCCCATGAATATCACTTTCAAATGCCCTTCAAATGTTTGATCAATGAAAAAATGATGATGTTATAACATATAAGGCATTTTTTTCATTAAAGATTTGATTGTACATTTACATCCATATTTCACTTTTGAACAACTCCCTCTGAGCAGGTAAGTCAGTTTCTTAGACAACGGAACCACAGGTAAACATGACTACAGATCACGTTCCAACATCAAACAAGTGACGACGTCTATTACATGTCTCGCATCTCATTAACTCAGTTCAAGCTGATGTCAACATCTCGGAGTAAGTCGACAACAGGCTATTGATTTTTCACATTTTATGTGTTACTTGAATAAAAACCTATAGATTTCTGCAGATTTGGGGGTTTACTGACTTTTTCCTTTGACACATTTACTAACCCAAATCTTTTCTTCCATGACCATTTCTACTTTCCCCCCAATCATCGTTATTAATGCTGTACATTGAAGATCCATGCAATGATAACCTTTGACATAAATTTCAGTACAACTGAATGTCTGTGTAGGGATAAAACATGATAGGCAGTACCTGGAGATGAATAAATTTTTTTTTTTGAAACTGCCAGTTTTCCAACATTCAAAATAACACCTTCAAATCAACCGGCGAACAATGTCTTTTACATACATTTGATATTTCAAATATAGATCACTGAGATACTTAGGAATCTGATACATATTTAAACCAAAATGCTTAAAAAAAAGAATTAAGAATAATTTTACATATAAAAATTATCATATCTGTTGACGTGACTATGTTGACAATCTTTTAGGAATCTGATAAGTTACATTATCTTCAGTCAGAAAGTACAAAGCATTATCCAACGCTATTTATCATTTTTATTATCTCTTGAAATTTGAAGATAGCATGCCTAGGTTGTATAAGTGTGTGTTATAAAATATATCTAGGTCTACTGCATGCTTACATGGGCATTGTCTCGGGAACTTATATTTTAGGGTTCTTTTAGGTTCAGTTTGCAGGATATTTTGATTTATTAAATGCACAGCTCATCTGGGGCACTGTCATAATCTGTTGACATGTTGAAAAGTTTTGTCTCTTTGCAAAGTGTATATGATTTCATAGTGTGAGGAGTTTATCATTACTCTTTACATATTGAACCTGGGAGAGACGAAATACTGCAGTAACTGAATATGATTAGAGTAAGCAAATCTTAAATACATCACAGTATTTACTATATCATCTTGCACATTTAATATGCCTAAATCTAAGATTGATGCAGATTTTCTAAAAATATCAGGCAATTCAAAGCAGCTTATCTGGAGCATTGAATATCAAGGAAATGTTTTTGCCTGGAATGAAATGTTTATCCCATCTCTCGTAGATCATAATAATGCACTTTGATATCCTGAAGTATTAAATTTGTGTCAAGATTTTGAGAGGACATACTTACAGAAACATACATTAATCAGAAAATCCCTGCTCAGTTTAACTATCACTGATCACACTCAAAATTCTATTTAACATAATGCTCCAAAGAGGATGTTTATAGTATTTCTACATACACAATAAAATTCTGTTTACCCAAATTAATTGATTGAAAGAAAACAACCAAATAGACATTTTGTCTACCATAATGATATTCACTGAAATTACGCCGACTTGACACAAAAAGTTAAACTGTCATGCACATATAAACAAGATAAATAGCACATTGTTTACATAAATGATAGCATAAAATGATTGAACGCAAATCATATCGATATTCCCTATGGGTGTGCCAATCATAAAACGTCAACATTCCAAGATACACTGAAGAGACATTTTTTAATCATGACAAAAACATGGATGACTGGGACCTGTTCTTCCTGGTACTGCCATATATATGGCCATGTGTTTCTCATCAAACTTTTACGACAAGCCACAGCTTACAAATTGGGCATCGTAAAAGTGCTTTACATACTTATGAAATCAATTAACATTATCAATCAATTAAGGAGACAATAAAGAAACTCATCATTTGGAACAAGACATTATTTACATATTCATTCATCATCAAATTAATTTAGATGTAGTACAAGTAATGAATTTGCACTGTAAATTCTGAAACTGAATCAGTACGAACTAGCATGCCAAACATGCCATGCCCTTAAGTAATCATCACTGTACAACATTTTGACAAGAAGTATGGAGTTGCAACACAACTTGACAATTTTACTGTACAGTAAACATTGCATGGTCAGTCTCATTATTCTCACCTTCATGCCCTGGCAATCACGATTAGAGGAAGGAGGGGAAAAAATTATTACATTTGTTTTCTTTCTCACTAATGACAAAAATAGTTATTAGATTTGTGTACCAGTGTTTAAATGCACTAACGTGAAATACTTGAATAATGAGATGAGGCACTTTTACCTTTTCATCAGTTAAAAGTAAACTTCTTTAACGTCTATGTAATGATAACCAAATGAACATATTGGTAAAGTAAAAAACAATTGAATTGTGACACTGTTGAATGCTGAAATATAATAATACAAATAAATATTACTGTAAGGTTAATGGTTATAAATCAGAAATGTTAAACTTGTAAAGAAATATGTAGGAAACACTCCATACCTCGTCCATATCCATGTGTGTGTTTAGCAAAGCTGTTGACAACTGCATCCACTGCTTCCTTCAGGACAGTTTTTGCACGTGCATCTGTTAAATTTCCCCCATGGGGACCGAGGATGTGTGCAGCAGCTGCGGCGGCTGCTGCCCCCTGCTGGAATGGGGGATGTGGTTTTGGTGCCAATTGTGGTTTGTTGATGGTACTCCGAGGGGCGGGCATTGGTCTCCCACTTCCGCTACCAGATGCCATTGTTATTATGTAGTTTCTATCCCAATTTCACAAATAATTCTCAATCATAACATAGAAATTATCACAAGAGTCAAGATCATTAATTTACTACTTAATGAATATCTTTTGATTACAGTCTTTGTCAGATTTGTTAAATTTGGAAAATTTAATCACTTATCTTCTCCTGAACTGCTACGTAACGTAGCTATGGTAAACATATGAGACATTCACTTGAGTTCTGACTTGTATTATGCACATAACAGTGACAGTCAATGACCTCAGCTCACAATGTACACAGTGATCAGTGATGCGTTTATAGACCGAGGAACAGTGTCTCTGATTATCTTGCTGTAATAACACAGAATGGAGTCATCGTAGAACTCTTCAAACCATCATGTGTGGGTTGTTTCCTGTCCACACACGAACTGTATAAAGCCCTATATCCATCACGAATTCGGAAACATAATTCACGACCCGGGTGATGACTGTAAACATCAATCTATCTTCGCTCCCCTTCTCTCTTGCTGTCCCCTGACAGCTCCATTGAAGATCCACTCATTCACTTCCGCTTCCGACAAAACGTTGAATGTTGGGTAGATCCACAAAACATGGCTGACTCTGGAGGGAAGAAATCGGTTCTCTTTATTTGCTTAGGTTGGTGTATTTGATGACCTTTTATGCATTAAACAGCTCCGATTACCTCTGTCACATTTCATGATGTTTATATTGTATTTTGTGTTTTATTCATGATAAGTTTGAATGGTATTCCGTCGTTACAGTTGAATAGAAGTATGACCCTCAGTTTTCGTGCAGTTTGTTTACCTTGATCACTCCCTGGCATTAGATTATGACATTTGCCAAGTTTTTAGCACAAAGTTTGGATGCTACTTTAATCACACACGAGTCAAGTTTAAAGTGTTATGTTGATTTACTGAATGACACATTGTGTAGGGATTCTCGTTGCCCACTAAGATTTTTAATTAAGAAATAGAAGACAGTTGGTGTGCATCTATCGTTGAATAAAACATAGCAGGGAGCATAAAACACGAAGGGCGCACATAGCAGGGAGCATAAAACACGAAGGGCGCAGCCCTGAGTCTTATATGCTCCCTGCTATGTTTTATTCAACGATAGATGCACAACAACGAGTTTTCTATTTCTTATATGAAATACCCTTAACAATTACTTGCTTTATATATATAAACAGTTGAAAAATTACGGTATTTTTAACAAAAACATTTTGAAAACAATGATGCCTCCCGCTGCAGAACATATTCGTACGAGTCTATTATCATGTATAGGGGTGGGCGCTCAAATATAAATGGAATCAAATTTATTGAACAATCAATATGAATTTGAAAATGTCCACAGGGGATACGTTACGTCTCTAATATGTGCTTTTCTTTCTCTGCAAACCCACACCTACTCCTTCTTTTGGTTTCGAATCGACAGACCCCGAGTTAGCCATGATGGACAATAGCCCCCTCAAGTTTGATCAATGGACTTGTCATTTGTAACGTAACTGAAATGACGTAATTAACCTCGCGCATGGTTGTATCGTCAAATAAGGCTCATCGTCGGTCCCATTGTTCGCCATTGTTTTAATGCCGTGGGTATCCTATATTATTGAATAACAGCTATTTGTCATATTTGATGTCAAGATTGTCATATATTGTTGACTTTTATGATGGTCATTCTAGAAGTTGAGTTGATGTAGAATGATGAAGGCAATTTTTATGGATATACAACTTCTTTATTTTGGGAAGGCTACATTTCGACATAGGTGTGACATTAGTATCTCAGTCGACACGTAGCCTGCCCAGAATAGAGAAGTTTTTAAATCCATGAGAATTGCCATCATTGTTCTTTGATGACTTTATTTATGTGTTGAAGCTTTGAGTCACAGGTTCCAAAACAAGCTTTTTGTAGAAGGTGTTCCAACTTATCTTTAATAGATGACTGGTCATTGTACTTCATTTTGTTCATGAATTAAAGGTCATAATCTAAGTACCCCTACCCAAGATGGCATCTGACATTTTGTCAAAAAAAGAGGGGTTAGCAATGAATTCAATGTTGCTAAATATCAAATTAAATTTTCTACAGTATTTTTTGTATATGGTTCATGTTTTTTATTATTCTAATTTGCAGGGAACATTTGTCGCTCAACTATGGCTGAAGGGATATTTCAACATCTGGTCAAAAAAGAAGGACAAGCAGATAAGGTTGAAATATTGCAAATACATTTTTGAGACTTCAAAAAACTTTGTGATTAAATCATTGAAATTGATAATTTTCAAGTGAAGACTGTAAGAGTTATCCCCCTTTATTCACACTATTGATAGTCTCACAGGGATCCAGATAAGATGCGTATCTGCGTAAAATACGCACGGGTAATTCAGATATACGCATTAAAAATTAAATCAACGAGTGACAGATACGCACAACTCTCACAGAATACGAGTCAGATATTTTTTACAAAGTTTCATTTATACATGTCTGATCTTAACATCTCGAATGGTAGCTAACTTGAATTCTTGCCAACCTGAATGAAAACAAAGATTACCGAGTTCATATTTCATCAAAGAGAAATCACTCACTTATTTACAGATTAAACGTGTGGAAAATTTAATTCACGACTAACACCGAAAAAGATGCTAAAGTTGAAATGAGGATCCGAAAACGATAAACTGTGAACTACTCCTAGTTTTTTTCATGTGGTAATTTTACTCCTCAATTTTTATTTTGAAGAGTGAAATACCCCTTAGTTCAAATAATTATCTGGAGCCCTGGTCTCATATATGTGTGAGCTACTTTCCATTCAGGAGTTATTGAAGAGTAATAAAAAAAAAAATCTAAGAAAATTACAATTAGAGTTAATTTGTTTACAGAAACTTAATGAAAAGATGAAAGCTTTCTCAGTTTAAAGCTATGATGAGTAAATGATTTGTGCTTATTTACAACTCTCATTTGTAATTTTACTATTATGAAGAATATCCTTTACTCAGGTTTATATCACTGTTTCAACAGTGGGTGATAGACAGTGCAGCTTTAGGTGACTGGCATAATGGTGTCCCTCCCCACGATAAAACCATGAAAACTCTCAGGAAGAATGGCATCAAAGACTATGAACATTATGGAAGACAGGTACAAGATTCAACTCAATATTATTGTAAACCAGAATGATTTAAAAGCTTTTCAATAATTATACATATCTTTTCTATCTTTTATATTTATGTATATATCTCTTTACGTAGACAAATGTTGTTTCCAGTAAGTTGTTTTATGTTAAATATGAAAAGTGTTAATTGTTAAAATTTAGAAACTAAACAACTTCTTGTTATATCTTAAATCTTGGCAACAGCTAAATGAAGCTTTATATGCATTTATGTCATACAATATTAGCTAAATTTACATTATTATCACCAATTATTATCTTCTTTCACATTATCATCATACGCAAATGTTCAGGTTAGAAAATGATCATATTTTTGTTTCTAAATGATATTTATTTTACAGATTAAAAAGGCTGACTTTGAGAAATTTGATGTTATATTTGGAATGGATGAAGACAACATGAGGTATGACTTACTTTGAAACTTGGTCTTTAAGTCTTTGATGTTTGAAATCATATGGGAAAGTATCAAATCTGGAAAAAAACTGTTCATGTCACATATACCATTTGTTCTAGTTAGAGTCTTTAGTTGAAATTTGAAAAATTGTTTCTTTGGGTCAAATTATTTCTATCATTGTTTATCCAATGGACCAAGGTCTGATGAAGGAGTCAACCGACTCCCAAACATGTGACATAGTTCATTCTGGCATTTGGTGGATATCTCCATACATTGTGGACGGTTTCTCACCTACTCTTAGAATAAGTACTGATTCATCTGCATTGCAGATTGTTAACACTGATAAAGATAAATTGATTACTGTTCTTTGTTTGTCATGAAAATTACGTTAGCCGTTTCCCTTTAAAAAGTGAGTTGGATTCAATCAAACCAAAGAAGTGCCGAGCCAAGCTGATGATGCTGGGAGAATGTGATCCGGAGGGACAGCTCATCATAGAAGATCCTTATTGGGTAGGTACTGGTAACAAACTTCTATCAAGTGCCCTTTACAATAATCTTTCTACGTCTAAACAGTTTCATGAAGACTGTGTGATGTACTAAACTTTCAGGTAGATGTACATCTACCCCCGCATGGCTTTAAATTACACCAGTCTCTATCACTGACTTATTTAAACCTTGCTGCCAACCAGTCAGAATTCTTGTTTTGAGTGCAGCGCCCTGTTTGGCAAAAAGTTGCAATTCTCATATGATTTCTCATTGGACTATCACGATCCATCACAGCAACCTTGACTACAAGCACAGAAAAGTGTGGGAAATGCGGCAAGGCCTATCTAAGCAAGTCATTGAGGCTGGTGTAAGAATAGGCCATGCATGAAGATGGTAGATGAAATGAACACTGTATTGTCCTTTGAGTCTCCTGTGGATGATTGTCTCAAATAAGAATAATTGATGCTGTATTGAATTGAATCTGAAACTCAAATGGACATCGATCTCAATGTGTCTGGAGAAATAGAAACCTGAATGTAAAAATTGTTATATCATATACAAATATGGGAGTAAGTGTATACTCCAAAACGTCGTTTATTTTACAATAAAGAAGTTGTTATCTACAACCTGGTGCTTCCTGTTGGTAACAATTGGTTGTGGAAAATAGTTTGAATGAGGTTGTTTGATGACTTTTTTGATGAGACTCAAATAGAATAAATTTATCCCAAATCAAGTATTTAATTTCATTTCTATCTGCTTATGCATTTTGCAGAACTATTTCCAAATTAGATTTTTAATTTATTTGCATTTGTCAAATTGTCTGATTTCCTCGAAAAGTACCATTGATTGTTTAATGTTTATTTATGTTTCTTGAGCTCTTGTTTGGTAAATTAAGTTCAAGTCCTTCTAAACAAATTATAATATTTTTGGGACTGATGTCTTTTAAAATATTATCAATACTTCAATATTCATATGCATGATCACTTAAAATGTACCAATATTCAAATGAATCTGAATATATAATTTCTCTCTTTGTTAATGAATATACTTTGAAATATGTTTGCACTTCCAGCTTGCCCTGAACTGAGATATTTATTTTGATACTAACATTTACCAATAGAAAATGTTTATCAAAAGAAACAAGTTATAGAACATATGAAAAAGAAACATTTTGATACAAACATATTGTAAAAATTGTTATTATCTTTTTGTAAGGCAAAAATGTCTTCAATTTTGGCAACCCAAGAGGTTGAATCTCGGGCAGTTTGCCCTAATGTAAACTACCAAAATGATAATGCATTCTTAGTCTACTGACAGTTGCTTTACAACATCTTTGTATTTGTTTTTTGTTTCAGGGTGATAGAATGAAGGACTTTGAGAACGTTTACACACAGTGTCACAGAGCATGTAGCAACTTCCTACAGAAAGCAGATTCCTACATCGGCTCCTGACAAGAGTAACCTCCCTTGTGATGTTATGAATATGTTTTTCTCAGGCTGGCTTGAGGAAGAGGGTGTGAGAAATGGGGATACAATCATGTTAACAGTTTCACTGAAGTTTGGAATGGAAGTATTATGAATCATGGACCCTCAGTCAGTCTGGCAAGAGTTATCTCCCTTGTAATGTTTTGTTGTTCCTGACTGACTTATACAAGTGGGTTTGGTAAAAATAAGGATTTTACATTTACTAAATAATTAAATAAGTGCTATAATACGTTATCGATGTGATCACTCATAACTTCTCGTGGCTTTAAGCTACGCCAGTCTCCATCACTGGCTAATTAAGACTTTGCTGCTAAACTGCCCAAATTTGTTTGTGTACAGCGCCCTTTTTGACAAGAAACCTTCAATTCTCATTAGATTTCATAATGGACTATTGAGATCTGCCACAGCCTCCTGGACGGCAAACCAAAAACACTCAGGTTATATCCTCTGAAAGATAATTTGAAAATCCTACAGCATGCTTGATTAAATGTGTCTTCTCATATCTTTTTCTAATCCTAGAAAATGGTGTAGGAAAATGTGAATTTTCAACATACAGAGTGCTCTTACTTGAACCCAGTTGAAAATTTGATTTATTGATATCCACCACTTATGAAGATTTTAAGAATTGCAAGGTTTATTTTAAAGACAGATGCTACTTAGATACTTTATAAAAAGTGAAATGAGGTATATCTATTAGCTCTACTCATTACTTTATCTCAGCTTATATGACTCTATCAGTTGACTGAACCTGTAATCAATATTTTTGTTCATGTGTCTTGTGATCTGATTTACTTAAAGAATTTTTATTTTTTGCTGTTCATATTTTCAATTCAAGGAGTCTTTTTATAAGTTGCTTATGAAATATCTATTTATTTGTCTCGAAACAAGTGTGTGCCAAGTCTCTCCTACTCGTCCTCTCCACACAGAGGTAGTTCTGCCAATAATTCCTGTAAAACCTCTGTTATAATATGAACTCATCTTGTGGTTCCGATTGCTTCCGATCAGGTTCCCCTTGCCGTAATATATTAAAATAAAACTATCTTGCAATATTTCAGCCAATATAAACATTGCACGCAAAGATAACATATTTGTTGCCAAACAAGCCTATGCAATGATGCAGTTGCTTAACAAGGTGAATGTGATCTGTAAAGAAGACTCAAAAGTGCATAGTCAAATAAAGTTTAACTTTTCGCACAAAAGCATCCAAAAATGACTGAGCCGTTTTGAAATTTTAAAAAGAAGTCACTGATTGCACAACTAACTTCGATGCATATCATCAGGTCTCTAGACATTTCTAGACCAAGAAACACTCATAGAGGTTGTATAGCAGATTATGAGGGAGCTATCTCTGTTGGGAGACAAGGTCTCAAACTATGAATTACCTGATTTGTCAAAGTAATGTATTCATCTGAACTAAACAGCAGTCACTGTTAACACTTGTTAAATCCTGTACACCTCAATATACATGTAAAACATTAAAAAGAATTAATGTTATTAACACTTTTGCCTTTTATTTTTTTTAAAAGTAATAGATTTATATTTTCACTCATAGTTTGCGTTTTTTACCTCTGTACGGCTACAAAGGTCATTGAAAAGATACACATCATAGTGAAATGTATTGGTATAACCATTAAAGAGACATTCTGTGGGTTGTTTGAGTCACATATGCCAGGGGGCGGGATAGAGCAGTGATTAGCGCTTTCGGTTTCGAATCAAGAGGTCCAGGGTTCAAATCTCGCGAAGCGCTCGGCAACTTTGTCTGCGGTAGAGAACTGTTCTACATGCAGTCAGGTTCGGGTGCAATGCTACACTGAATTTCAGCTCAGTACCACCCATGCTTCGTAAGTTCCAGCCAATGCTCTCAGGTTTTACCACAATACATAGCCACAATTGTGTTGTGGGATTTCTCCTTGCAATAATTCTAGCAGTCTTGATGTAAGAGAAATGCTTTTGAAAGTGGTGTTAAAAGCAGATCACCTCGCCTCACCTCACATATGCCAAACACAAACACAAACAAGTGGTGACATTTTACCGAGAAGTGCTTGTACTTAAAGTGTTGTTGAAATGTGTCATATTAATTATAACAGTTTCAGGAGAGTGAGAATATTATTAAAGGTGAAAGGTCACAAGTTTGATATGTTATTACAGCTTTGTTGCATACATAAGGGGTTTGTCTTATTTTCATTGAAAACTAACCATCATCATTTTTTGTAACTTTTGTGGAAGAATATAAGACATGTTTTGAATGAATGTCATAATAACTTGTGTTTTGAAAGATTAAAGCCAAAAAATGAAATACTAAGAATAGAGTGTCTAAGAGTGTCTAATCTATGCTGTCAGTCCTTACACTCTTAAAGATGCTAAATGTGTTTGCTCCTGACCAAACCAATCTTTACTATGGTAACTGTTTGTGCTTTGAATTAAATTGACTATAAAGTCTGGGCCAGCCATTAGAATGTACTTGGAGCGGCATCCTTATCTTGCCTCAGGATATATCTGGAGTGCTGCACAACTGCAGAGTTGTTCTAGAAGCCTCAACTCATATAGTGCAGTTCTGCCGAGGAATATAGAAGTTGTACAGTGGCGGATGTCTTTTTTAAACATTGAACGTAAAATGAATGACCCCCCAAGGTTGAATGCACCCCACCCCCTTTCAAAATTCCTGGATCCAGCACTGATGTACATGGTATATCCATAAAGATTTGTCCTCATCTTTCATCAACCAAACTTCTATCAAAGATGGGGAGGTTATTCTCCTTGGCGGTCTCTGGTGATCACCAAAGAATTTTCAGAGATTGTAATGACATCATGAGGTTTAATTCCTTCTCATGGCCTCAATTTTTACATCTACTGTATGGTCTGTTCTCATGGAAGCAACATGCTTTGTTTCAATCTTCAGTCTCTTTAAAGAGCTTTCAAAATGGAGGAGAAAATATCAAAGGGTGGGGGAATTATGGAACATCAAGAATTGCTTCCCACGCTTGATATCTTAGAATTGCATTAAGAAGTTTAATACTTTTCAAAGCAAAAATATGTAGAGGCGTTTTTCTGTTTTATGTTCTGCAAATATCAAAAAAATATTCCAATTAAGTTCGACAATTTTATAATTCGTATCCAAGTCATCCTGCTACATCAGCGTATTTGTCTCCGCCCAGCTCCATCATATACCCTGATATAGACATCGGTCGACAGAACTCTTTCATTCCCGGCGAGTAGAGGAATACTTAAAAGGTCACATGTCTTGATTTAAAATGAGAATCCAGCAACTGAAATTGATGCAATTGTCAAAATAAACATTGAAATTCCATAATTTGAAAACGAAAGATTCAAACACCTGTTTAGTATAGACAACACCCGTTAGATCCACAGGGATTTGTATCGCTTAGAAATAGCTTTGGAAGGACATGCACGTATATGCCTACAGACTCTAGCCTATTACTATATACGACGAAAAAGGAAAGGGATGTAACGACCAAACCGTCCCATGCCCGAACAAAGTCAGGTTTCGCATCCCCAAAAAAAATTGGGGCTTAATTGTTCACTACGAATCGAAAGCTAAATGATTTTCCTACAAAACGAGCTATGAATTGCCAAGTCGGATCAATATTTCAAAAGTTTTATGCCACGATACCCCGAAATCGCTAGCATCACCTTTTATATAGTAGTAGGGTAGGGTCTATAGGCATATGTCTTTCTAAAGGTATTTCGAAGAGATATTCGTCATTGTGCTGATTTACAGAGTCTTTAAACATTCACGTCATCTGATGCTTATTTACAGTATGTATATATCGATATCCTTCATACGAGGAAACTTTATGTGGTCATTTGGGAACTTCGAAGGCATCAGTCTCCCGCTCTATGCAAGTGGAGATGACATATACACCCTTCACGTCGCCCTTGACATCAAAATGGCAACCTTCTTGTTCTGCATTGTTGAGAAACTTACAAACATCCGAATGTCAATCCCAAGATATAACATCCTATGTTGTGTAAAGTGTTAATACACAGAGCCAAGAGTCTACAGTCGCAAACATAAACCTTTAAAAAGTCGTGTTCCTTTAGAAGTGACCATTATAGATGAGACTTCAAATCTGAAAGTGCATCAGTATTCTCTCTAATGATGTGTCAGTGTGTGGAGAACTCAACGTGATAACGTAGATATGCAGGTTGGGAAGATACGTGCCAATAGCGGAGATCAAGTGCACACTCTACTGAGAGTTTCCACTCGATCTAGACTTTTCTTAGTTTCCCTGGAAACCGTCTTGTCCTAATCAGATTGTTTCTGGTATCAAACAAAAGGTTTAAACACTTGCACCAAATGGAAACATAAACAAATTATAGATACATATACGATTGACATATATTTCCGCAAGTATATATGATTACAAAAAGAGAATTTTGCACATGCACCAATAGGAATCATAAAGATTGAATGATATCTCCGGAAAGAATAAATATACAATCACATGTTAATTGTTACAAGAGTAGATAAAATCAAAATCTGAACATATGAACTGACAAAGGAAATCCTCTAGCAAGCAGAAAATATACACCTTAGATTATTTTGTGTATAAAACAAATACTTGCTTTGAAAATACTTGAATACTTGAAAACCCCGAAAGATGCAAATTCTTACATAAAGGTAAAGTTGCATTCCCATACTTGGATTGCCCTGAACAAAAGAAAAACAAATTTGGATTCCTGTGAAAGTAAATAGGAAACTAGAATAATGAGCAATGCATTTCATCAGGTATCGTACAATTCATTTTTAGTTTTAGTTCTTCGGTTGAAGTCGTCAAATAATAAGACATTCCTAATTGTGGTTTTAGACAGTCATCAAATAGATGTATAACTTATATCTGCGATTTTAAAGATATTGTCTGTGTGTAACAATTCTCGATTCACTGTCATATACGCATGGCAGAGCCATCGATGGTTCTGACCACAAGTATACAGGAATCACACTGAGTGAGGTCAGCTCTATGTTGCTCCGAGAAGAGCAGGGAATTATACTAAGTTTAAACATGAGAATTACAAAGTATTGTATCTGGTGTCTGGTGATACAAACATGACCTAGAGCTTGCTATAAAGTTTATTACCAGGATAATATGATCACATGGACTATTTTCTCATATCCAACAGTGGTAAGACCGCTTTTGTTTCATAACAATTGTTACATCCCTACCACGCCCATATTTTAAGTGCATGATAATTAATGTTATTTATCCAAAGAAAATGATAGTGGCAAAGATTGTACTTATTATCAAATATTGTACTTCCTAGCTTTGATGGTTTCTATAGAAGAGTCGTTTAAATGTTTGAAAGTGGACACCCTGCTACGCCCTTATTTGAACAGAAATCATAACAAAATGTATAAACTTGAGTCTCCATTAAAAAAAATGTAATTTTCAAAGTTTCAGTAACAAACTGCTTTCGGCGAAGACGCCTTTAAAGGTTTTGGTCTAAAGCCACTTCATATTGGAAAGGGGATCAAGACCAAATCTACAAACTCTAATCTTATGGTACAAAGATGGTCCTTAGGTTTTGATGAATAACACTAAATATACAAGTTTGTCACGCCAATTTTATATGGGTAGGGCAATAAAAATTTTAACATCTCGGTCTCCATCCTACAAAGATGGTACTTTCAAAATTTGAGATTCCTAGCTTTGATGGTTTCTTGAACATAGACGAAAGGAGATCGTTTAGAATTCGGATAATGTTTCAGTTTTGCCAGAACTTATTACGAATCAACGACTGTAAAACAGGCTTCATGAAATGACAGCGACAGAACGTGACGATTTTTTCTTTAATTCATTTTGCCCGGAACCGAAAATGATTATCATCACTATACTACCGTCGGCTCAAACAATGAAGATGTCATGTTGTCTTCGTTAAGTTTAATTTAACTATTAATCAATTCTCAAACTAAACAGGGCATTTATAATAATTGCAGTGTGATGTTGCAAAGCGATAATCGTTCTTTATATAGTGACGATTAAACAAATAACAAAATTCCTTTGAAACGCATTATGAGGGAAATGCATAACTTTGACTTTACAACGTTTAAAAACAACTCGACACAGCGGTTTTGAACTTAGTCCTCTTGCTATAAGTATAGATTTCATAAGATATATAGATTCAAATATGAGAAAGAAACCCGAAAAAGGCCGAGACATTTTTAACAAATGTTTTCTATGAAACAAATTCGATATCGAAGAATATTAATCAGATATCAAAATCTTTGAAGGGCACATATAAGAATTTTTTTTTTTCTGAATAACCAATTCTTTTTTTGTGAAATCACGACGTTTTAGGTTAAATTCTAACCCATTCATCAGGTAGGATATGGGAAATAACAAAAGAGTGTCATGTTTTCTGCAGCTCATCAGCTTTTGCATTAGGCTCAAATCTACAAACGTTGATCCGACTGCATCACTGCTAAGAATGAAAATACTCTGTTTAGTATTTTATATAATTTGAGAAATTAATAAACATTCCTTGTAAATTTACATAGTATGTTAATCTATAGGTTCAATATTTTATTAAGTGAAATCCCCATAAACTGTTATGAGCTCGTTTGGGTAAATATGCTGCACATATTCCAAAAATAGCATCACACGCTTAGAAGCATGGCTCTTCTTACTAAATATATCTTGTACTTTCTATACCTGTGTTCGCCGTCGTAACATTACATGCTTCGTTAGTGTCTGATATAGTATGCTTGCTTAGATTGCGAATGCAGTTAGAAATTTTCAGCGTTTAAGACAATTTTATGAATCACCCAACTTCATCAACAGGAACAGACATTACCATATATGTACACATGGATAATTGTTTTCGTTTCTAAAATTATTCAATGTTTTGTATCATAAAGTAACTTATATATTTTGCTTTAGCGTCAGGAATCATATCTTGTTGACAGTTAAAAGATTTTGTCTATTATAACTAGAGTTTTTACTTCAACAACTGTTCCGTCTGTTCAGTGAATAAGCAGACGATAGTATGTTTTTGTCTTGACTGGCACTAGCAGGACCAATGAGCGTTCGTCTTAAAGTCACGTGTCCGGCATATCCGACCCTACAAGGTTCACATGAACGCCTATCATCTTCTAAACTCCTCACAACCCGAATCTTTTCCTCTCGGGCAACTGGCGTCGGCGTAGATCGGTCTCTTTCTGGTAGGTTGCATTTTATCTAAATACATCCATTTCCAATAATCTGTTATTGCACGTCATATCGATGAAGGTGATAAAAATGCGGAATTCCTAAAGTTGTTACGATCGGGTGCCGGTTCGATGACGTCATAAGATTCCTCAGTAAAGGTCTTCTACCACATTGGGGCATGTTTATGCGTCTTTGCAAGTTCTAGCTTCTATTTCCCTATAGGGAGATTATGGGAAGGCGATATGGTCTGTTATCGCATAAACTATATAAAGCTATATGGATAAGCGTATTATACAATAATTCTCCCAATGGTCTTGTTATAAGCTTCTGGTCCACTTGAAGTTCTTTAGTCGAGGGACTGGATGCTTTCCATATGATATGTATACCAATGGACAATTTGCTCCGTGAGATGTACTTAAAGTTTACGTTGATCAAAATTGACTTTGATTTAACTTTGATCTATTTCTTAAATTTATTGAATGTACATTTGATGATTAGGGTAAAGTGTTTTTACTTGAAACTGCATTGCACTATTGTGATAATTTAAAAATTATTTTTTCTGTTTGCTATAATTTGTCTTTTTATTTTTATCATTGCTTACATATATGCACTCCAATAGCTTACCTACAATTCCAACTGTAGATGAACAACCCATAAGAACAAAAAGACTGCAAATGAATCATACATGATACGACATTTACTCGTTCAGACAAGAGAAAACAATACAACTTATGGTTATTTACAACAGCGCAGTCTTTTTCTATACTGTTAATATCCTCCAGGTTTAATGTAGGCGAAATGTACAACACTGTCATCATTCTGTAATTTTACTCTGGAGTTGCACTAAATAAAAGCTACTTAATGTTGCTACATTTTATTTATATAACTCTTTACTGTGAAGGTTAATTTTACATCTTTTCACAAAAAATACAATAGCTGCATATATTTGAAATGGAAATGAATGAAAATGTTTGTTGACTAGCAAATTCTGACCTCAAGACAAGTCATCTTTTTATTTGAATGGCAAGGCATAAGTCACATTATTGAGCTGCAATAACCCATCTTTGGTACTGAAGAAATAAACTAATGATACACATGAAAAGGTGATGCATCACTATTAAAATTATCATTAATTGTAGTTGAGCTTTTCTTTTTAGTGATAATTGATGAAAATATAACTTTGTATATGTATTAAGAGGCTATAACATCATTGTTCAAGTATTTTGTCTCAATTGTTATTTTGATGTTGAAAATTGAGATATTCTTTTAAATTTTCTGGCCATAATCATGTATTGGTATTTGACAAATTTTTTATACAATACAACGTTGATAGATGTAATAGTTTTTTTCTAGATAACAAATGAATATGCTGTTATATTTCTATTATTTATACATTATGTTATTATATCTCTTTCGATTAGATAAGGAAAACATTGTAGCAAAATATAACACAGAGAAACAATATGACAGGAAACACAGGTATACAGAGAAAACCACTATAGGAAACACATATTTACAGAGAAAAACACTATAGGAAACACAGATATACAGAGAAAACCACTATAGGAAACACAGATATACAGAGAAAACCACTATAGGAAACACATATTTACAGAGAAAAACACTATAGGAAACACAGATATACAGAGAAAACCACTGTAGGAAACACATATGTACAGAGAAAACCACTATAGGAAACACAGATATACAGAGAAAAACACTATAGGAAACACAGATATACAGAGAAAAACACTATAGGAAACACATATATACAGAAAACCACTATAGGAAACACATATATACAGAGAAAAACACTATGTCAAAATGAAAAACACATTGACTGAGAATCTCAAAAAGCACAAAATAATAGCATATATGGACTGTATAAAATGCTCCTTGATTTAGATCATGTTGCAGTACAAACAGTGACACTGAGAAAAAGTATATCTTATTTTGTCAGAAAACCACATACTCATGAGGTCTTTACACTAAAGCAAAAAAACATTGTAGATGCTTATTCTGATGTGTGATGCTTATGAAAGGTGCTGTAACAGATAGGTGAGTAGATGTACAGGTATAATTAGGAGCACATGATATGAGTTGGTGTATGTAGGTGATGAGTAGAGCATCTGGGGCTAGCTGCCTGGTGACAAGATATGTAGCTGAACGGATACCAGTCAGGTTCTTGTGTGGTTGTGTGCTTCAGTCTCTCATTGATCATAGAAGATGGTTGTACAGGAGTAATAAATTAAGTGTCTTTCCTTTTTATATATTTTTTTGATACGTGATATGTGTCCTAAGTTAATTAATGGTTTTGGCACACAGGGTGTAAATAAACAATGATCATTACGTTCTAATATATATATATATATATATATATATATATATATTCTGTAGTAGTATGAAGAAGCTGGATGTGTGGAACATCAATAAACCGAGGAACCTTTTTCTGAGAAACATAAGTTAAAATTGAATAAAGGATGAGCAAACAGTCTACAATAACCAGCCTGCTCCAAGGAATAAAAATTTAAAATTGTTGACTTTAATGAGTTTGAAACTCCTTCTGTCTAGGGCTTCTGCTCTGACTGCAGCCACATGTAGTGCACATTCTGACATAAACTCAGCTATCCAATCAAATGCCTCCGGCAAAAGCATTGGGTAGCTAGGGGCAAGTAACTCCCGTAAGTAATAGGTAAACTTGATTGCCACTGTCCTTCTTTTAGACTGGATGATGTGATTGGTCTTCTAATGACCAGGGCTTTGTCTGCACTAAACTGGTGTCGTAATGTGTGCTACAAGTGGCTTTGGTCAGACCGCGTGAAAAGGAAGGCCTCAAAAGAACAAGTTTGAATCTTGATAAAGTCAAAACTATGATACTTTTATTCCTTGGAACACAGTCGATTTTAATCAAATTTCTACACTATGAAAGATAAATGCTGCATCTTAAACAATGGACATAGGATTAGTTTATGAATGCATTTAGGAAAAATAACAAACGTTTGTATGACAATGGTTCCTATATTTTATTTGTTCATAATAATGAAATGCAGTTGTCATTTCTTGCAATGCTTTTCTGACAAATCTGTAATGTATGTGGCAATGATACTATATTATCATTGATAAGCTATCAACCAGTTATGTGTTTGTAAGACTCATAAGAATCTGGGTCTTTGTTGACTAATGCAGTTCACCAAGAAACTACACATACCAAAAACCTCTAGGAGTCATTAAGAATGCCATATAATAATCTGAATTCTTAATTACCTTTTCAATGGCTAATTAACTCCCATACTCTTGTACATTCACAGAAATTTGTTTGCCATTGTTGTCCATCAAAGTGGTATACTTGCCATTAGGGGCATTAATCTCTTAATCCTTGTTGAAGGGATTATTGGATCAGTGTTTGGATTAAGCCCGGGGGTTGAATTTCAGCCAGTTGAATTGATTAGCTGGAAGGTTTAGGGTGGGCAAGAGTTACCTCAGGTTTGGTCGCCATTAACTTGTTTTTACGTTAATGTGGAAAGAAGTTACAATCTGCCATGGATGGAATATACTTTTGATAGTGTGGTAAGATGGACTTGCATTTAATTTTCTTGTTCTTGTAAATATCAAAGCTATAAAGTCGCTCTTGGTTTGATAGAGACAGAAGTAAAGATAGTCATTTTTATGGAAGAAATGTATTTGCATAATGTGTTGTGATCATAAGCTATAATAACTGTCATGGTAGAGTGTCATGATTTGTCAAAATTTTATATTCAGAAGATACTTGAAAAATAGCTCTGCCTTGTTGTAGAAAGTCCTTTGCAATGAAGGAGTTAGTGTTTGAAATTGAGGAAGTTTTATTTGAAAAAAGCTTTTTTGAATGAAACTTTTTGATCTCTCAAATACAAATGTATGATCAACCTTGTTCCATGTTGTTGAAAGAAGTAAATCATCAACAAACATGATGATGTTGCGAGGTTTCATCAAGAGTTGTTTTTTCAGATTCTAGCTAATATTGAC
Source organism: Phorcus lineatus (assembly GCA_921293015.1). Taxonomy (NCBI): domain Eukaryota; kingdom Metazoa; phylum Mollusca; class Gastropoda; order Trochida; family Trochidae; genus Phorcus; species Phorcus lineatus. The sequence continues at coordinate 41,237,699 of OV121096.1, forward strand.
CACAATTTTTTGGAAATTAGATTAAAGATGTTGCAGTTTTATGTTTTAGTGCTCATTGAAATCTAACAAAGCAATAAATTTGAAATTGACTATGTTTAAAAATGAAATGAATGGGGCATAAATTTGTATAAAAAAAGAGAAATATATGTTGTATTGTTCCTTAATGTACCGTAGTTTATCTGTAATAGAGAGAGTCTGATAGATATACATTACACAAAATTAACTATGAGCCAATGTGTTTGGATCCATTATCTAAGTGTTTTGGTATAAGATGTAAGTTCTCATTGTGGCAGGGTGAAATAACAACATTCCTACTGGCTTTTGACAGAGGGGTATCTTTTTGGGTGAACCGCCAGAGTATGAACAAAAAATCTGATTAAATTAAGTGATATGTGTTGTGCATCTCAGCTCCAGATAGCTGTGAAGTTGGTGTGGGAGAATCATAAGATGCATAAAAGCTTTTTAGAAATAAATAGAATTGGTGTCAGACTAACTTCAGATACAAACAGATGCCATCTTATGGTGACAATGAGTCCATTGAAAACATGCATCACTTGAACATGTGTTTCTAAACACGCCATAAACCTTCTTGTAGACTTTAGAGTAATTTGAGATCTCTTATGAACTAGACAAGACAGGAGCAAATAAATAATTAAAACTCTTGAGAGAGGCTTAAGAAACAGTATCTCTCTTCTCTGTCTATATAGTGTCTCTCTGTATACTGTCTCTCCGTGTACATGCCAGTGAGTAGACAAGAAACAAGGATAGTCTGACAGAAATAGAAGATGCCTTGAGTTAAGCTTTACACCATCTGGAGGCTTTACTCTTACAAGGTGAACTCTTGAAGTACATCTCATGTCAGCTGTAGACTGATAGAAAGTCTATTGCAAGTAGCTTAAGACAAGAGGCTATTATTTTGCATTTTGCTGTAGGAAAATGCAGTAGTAATGATTTTATTTGAAACAAAGAGAATTTCATACCTGGATTACGACTTACTGTTTGAATAAGAAGCTCAAACTACTTGAGTCTTTAGGTAATGCCAGAAGTTTTTATTGAATTCTGTTTGCATGTCCTAAAATCAAGGTTTCATGTCAGATAATACGGTAGAATGTATACACCATAACAAAATGTCCCACAAGAACAAGGACTTGCTTCAGCCAATACGCATGAAGCACATCAAGTTGATCACATATCTGACCTAAGCCAAGTGTGCAACACTGATAAATAATATTTTTACCCATGAAATGTGGCTGCGTGACGTTGTATTTCTCATTTATCAACACATAACGCCATGTAGGTAGTTTATGCCACAACCTTTCTGATATAGCCTCACAAACATCTTGCCATCAAGTTTAATATTTGTAGCATTTCTTTTTTATTCATTTTTATTCCTTTTTTGTTGTTCTTGATGTTTTGATGATAAGGAGAGAAGGGTCGAAATTAGGTTTATTATAATTATGCATTTTGATCAGTGGATGATTGAGTGAAAAGTGGACCTAAGAATCCTTTCAAAGGTTGTAGTTTTCCCACAACTTTTTTTTATTTGATTTGAATCTGTGATGTGTAAGCAGAAAAGAATCAAGAATTATATTTAGGGTGGTTATCATGCCAGCCATGGGAGAAGTATATATGAAAATATGGAGGACAGGCAGTAGAACACCTAGACTATAGTTAATGCCATTTTGACCTCATCATAACCTCTTGAAAAGCAAGTGTAGATCTCAAATCAAGTTAAAAAACTATTCTCTGAGGCTCCTTTCTTATATTTAATAAAAACTTTGTTTTTGAGATTTTTTTTCAGTTACTGATTAATAGCCCAGTAGGCTAGCCTGTGAGTCAGTCTGGAGCACATACACTGTATATCCATTGACTCCAGTACGCCTGTTTAATTATCAGAGGCAGAGTCAGCAACTCATCCTACTGCTCAGGAATGTGCTGAAGGAGATGTTGGTATTTCTTAACATCTCCCCCTCACCCTTTCGCCTCCCCCTCCCCTATTCCCCTCTCTCACCTTCCTCCCCGACCCCTGCAGCTGTTGAGTCAGTCAAAGAGACTACCTATGTTCTGATATACTCTCTTCTTCTGATGGTACCTACATCACCAGCCAATCTGTCTCTCAGCCTGTCTTTTATTGTTCTTCCTTTACTTTTCTTCACCCAGAGCAGGTTCAGAGTTCTTACCTTCTTATTTCTTCGAGGCCTCTTTTTAGATATTTGATAAAATAGGAGTAATCTCTTTAGGGGCACCTGCTAATGTGCCTGCATCTTCAGGTACAAAAGAATCACCTAAAGAAGGTTCAGAGTTCTTACTTTTTAATTTCTCTGAGGCTTTTTTTATTGATATTTGATGAAATAGGAGTACTCTCTATAGCGGCACCTGCTAAAATGTGTCTGCTTTATCATCATCAGGTACGAAAGAATCAAGATTATCTAAGAAAGTTCTTTACATTGCATATGCTGATCAAGAAGGATGAACAGTTGTATCCAAAATGTTATACAAGACTCAAATACCTGATAATTAAATAATAAGAACTCTGAAACTTCTTTGGGTTATTCTTTTACCTGACATACCGTTTTTTTCAACTTTGCTGTATCTATGAATCAAGATTTTGATATTTGTAACGCGATTATACGTACTATGTCAGGAAATATTAATCAAGTCAACTGAACTGTGGTTCCTGCCTCAGTAAACTCAGACCAAGAACTCCAAAGCTATGGAGAACTTCTAAGTCTACTCTGTTCAGATAAGCTACCAAGTCCTAATCTTCTTTCAGAATCATATTACAAGTTGCAGAGATTATAAGGAAAACAAAATTTAATGTATAGTCAACTTCTTACTGGAAATGTTTTAGTATAGATTTCAACACAGGGATCCTCAATTGCCTAGGACATTCATTAGCATCTACACCAAAATGTTTTGAATTGTTAATGTAGTAATATAACTTTGGTTTTCTTCAAAATTGTGATATTTCTATGTAGTCGCCAAAGGTGTAAAAACAATACAAGGTTCTACCCATCAATATGATAAAAACTTTAATAGTGTACCATCATTTATGTTCATCTTACTTTTGAAGAAGGGATCAAGTCTCTGGCAAAACCTGCCATTCTAGCAAAAATCATCATGCCAATTCTACTACTGGTAAGCTCTCTAGATTAGGCAGGAATTTAGCAGATAAGAGAGAGAGAGGGTGAAGGCTGCTGGCATTTTGAATTCAAGTTTTTACGGTTTCCATGGTTACCAGCATATCTGATGATACCTGGGGATGTTTTTAACAACATGATAATACGATCAAGATGAAGGTATTCACAAATGTCCATGTGGTATGATTACATATGGATGTATCGTGTGTGAGACAGGGAATTTGTATATGTCAACCCTTTTTCTTTTTTTATCATTATGGAGGCATTTGTGGATTTTGCTCAATTTGAGGAGTTGGAAGAAGGTGTTAGAGGGAGGTGTTGTGATGAGTGTGGTGTCCTGCCTCAACAGATTACCTATGTATCTACCTACAATCTCCCCAAACCTCAAGCCTTTATAAATTCTTGGTTTCACTTATAATGTGCCATGCCAGCTGTCATGATGTGTCTATCAATACCATACCAAATATTATGGATGTGGTTTCATTAACATAAACAATGTGAACTATTGTTTTTGAGTGTTATGCTTTAATGAGGATTAAAGAGAATAAAACAATAAACTTATCCATGAAATAATTTAATCAATCTACTGGAACTGTTAAGTAAAAGACCAAACTGGATATGTTTTCATTTCCATAGTTTCTTTTCATAGTAATCTTTAGAAGTATGTTTGGCAACAACATAAGCTTTTTAAGAAACTAGTTTCTGCTACTTTTTAAAAGATTCAATTTAACAGTAACTAAAATAAGATATAATGTGATTTGTTCACATTGATATCCATAGTTTCTAAAAAAACAACTCTTTTTATTTAGGTGTGGGAATAGCTGCTTGAAGAAAATACCTTGTCTAAAGTTTATATGGCAGTTTGTGAAACAAGCATGAAAAGTCAAAAGGCATGATTTTGTTCATCATCTGATAACATTAATGAACAATCTGTTAAAGTTACCAGTCAGGTTTAATAGTAATCAGGTGATGATCTGCCTTACTTTATACATTGATTATGCCAATAAAATATCCTTGCATAAACTTTAATGCCTACCTGTCAATTTTTGCCCACCTTTTCATATCGGATGAGAATGCTTATCACCTGGTGTATATAGACATACAACAGAAGGTAGCCATTAGATTATATACTGTATTACATGCAGACTTGGTATTTCTTCTTGTACCCTGCCAAAAACCTGACCTTTTAGACATCTCTCTACCAGACGCTCTGATCTTTGAAGATTTGACCATGAATTGAAACATGGAAGGCATTTGTGTTAAAAGCGTTAATTCTATTCTTTGATTTCAAAGAGTGTTTTGGATGGTTGCATAGATTCAAATTTATTATTATCATTATCATTATTATATGTATGTTTGTGGCAATGGTGAACATCCAGCAATCTCATCAATACTCATACAATAACATTGAGCATAGGACATAATGAGAATGCTAGTTTAAAGATTTCTGCCAACATACATCTATGTATGTATGAAGAATTTGTCATTTTAGGATCATGACATTTGTTTAAAGGGATAGAAGTTTACCTTAAAAATAAACAAAAGCTGATTATTCAATACTTGTTTTATTTAGTAAGACCAATGTTTTGACATAGATTCTTATGTCCTAATTACACAATAATGATAATGATGATGGAGTATGGTCTTCAATATTTATGACTATGACACACTTAAAAACATTAGAAAATAACTTTCTTGTGTCAACTCATTCGAAACAGATTCATTTACAGAATACATGCCCTCATGACTTAAAAGGGGTAATCTTTGTAAATATTTAATTCAAGGGGACATTCTGGTTTTAAACTAGTATGCTATCAGTACATGATTGTAACATTTAGATTTTACAACTATAAGAGCACACACTCAGGACACAAGAAAGAGAAGTGAAGCCATTTATCAGCGCTACCAGCGTTTAAAGCCTTACTACGGCATTACAAGGCATTGTTGATTAGTCTTATCATAAATCAATTAATCTGTGGATATTCTATCCATACTAACAGTTTATTTCTATGATGTTGTGAAATCAGTTGAAGTGCAGTGTCCTTTTTCATTTAATTTTCCCTCAAAGCAACATGGCTGCCTGTAGCCGATAGGTAAGCCTCTTTAACTTGCAAATAAATCTAATGAGTATTCATTTTAACTTATATTTATTTCTCTGCAGGGAGTCAAGAGCAAGGGTTTCTGGACAGGTACCCCCCGCCAAGCATTCCACAACCTGCATTTGTAAGTATTGTTCAATTAGAGGACTTCTCCAACCTGCAAAGATGAGCAAAGAAGTTTTGTCATGTCACAAATCATAGCTTTGCATGTTTTGAGTTCTTTTTTATTGCAAGATTTTGGCATAAAATCAGAAAAGCATACCAGATGCCACTGAATGTCACTTCAGACTATGTAAATTTTGCATACAATATACAAACAGCTGAGCCTAAACAAGGAAGTAATCAACACTTCTAAACAAAACTGTTTGAGTGGCATTTAAAAGTTGTAGTGGAATTATAGAAAAAATATTGTAATTGAAAAATAATGAAAGCCTTTGTGGATGGTCAAGTTCTATTTAATGGTTTACTCTCCATTAAGATTTTCGAATGCTTATTTTCAATATTTTTGAATATTCAATGTATGAAATGTCTTTACTTTTTCAAATCATGATGATAATAATAATAATACAAAATGCATATCTAATTATTTATATAATACCTTATTCAGGCCCTAAGGCATGCTCAAAGCGCTAAACGATATTTACAGTTAGTATAGTAAATGGATCTTATAGAAAAACATCTTTGTCAGAAAAGTCAGTCATAGTTCTTATTCAGTGAATGTTCTGAGCAAGCAAGGGAAGTTATTGCCTAAACATAATCTTATTCACTGATGTTCCAAGCAATTGTCTCACTCTTTGATAATCACACAGAATGCACGGCTCAATTCCAACGATGATGCAGTTAACGCTTCATCTTGCAGAAAATATTTATGACTAAATTCTTTGAGAATTACTCTCTGCTTTGCAACTTGTTTTGGTGCAGTTTTCACTGGCTAAGTGCCATTTGATGAAAACACTGTCTGGAAATAGATAGAGTTAAAATTAGCTTGTTATTCCAGGTACACTTGCGTTTGAAATAGAATGGCCATCAAATGTAATCTTTGAAATATTTTTTTCTTTCACTTCATTCAGAATATTTTTTTATCTTTGTTGAATAATATTTTGTTTTACAAACTAGATTTACTTTGTATGTGTATTTCATTGGTAAGGTGAAGGAAACATACTTATTCAAACCATATTCAATGTTAAAAGCAACCAAACATTTGCAGTATAATTCATATAAGCCCAAACAAAATTTTGCAGTATTATTTTTGAACTATAAGCCCACACAACCCTTTGCAGTATAATTTATGTACTATAAGCCCACACAACCCTTTGCAGTATAATTTATGTACTATAAGCATACACAACCCTTTGCAGTATAATTTATGTACTATAAGCCTACACAACCCTTTGCAGTATAATTTATGTACTATAAGCATACACAACCCTTTGCAGTATAATTTATGTACTATAAGCATACACAACCCTTTGCAGTATAATTTATGTACTATAAGCATACACAACCCTTTGCAGTATAATTTATGTACTATAAGCATACACAACCCTTTGCAGTATAATTTATGTACTATAAGCCTACACAACCCTTTGCAGTATAATTTATGTACTATAAGCCCCCAAACAACCCTTTGCAGTATAATTTATGTACTATAAGCATACACAACCCTTTGCAGTATAATTTATGTACTATAAGCCCCCAAACAACCCTTTGCAGTATAATTTATGTACTATAAGCCCCCAAACAACCCTTTGCAGTATAATTTATGTACTATAAGCCCCCAAACAACCCTTTGCAGTATAATTTATGTACTATAAGCATACACGACCCTTTGCAGTATAATTTATGTACTATAAGCATACACAACCCTTTGCAGTATAATTTATGTACTATAAGCATACACAACCCTTTGCAGTATAATTTATGTACTATAAGCCCCCAAACAACCCTTTGCAGTATAATTTATGTACTATAAGCATACACAACCCTTTGCAGTATAATTTATGTACTATAAGCCTACACAACCCTTTGCAGTATAATTTATGTACTATAAGCCTACACAACCCTTTGCAGTATAATTTATGTACTATAAGCCCCCAAACAACCCTTTGCAGTATAATTTATGTACTATAAGCATACACAACCCTTTGCAGTATAATTTATGTACTATAAGCCTACACAACCCTTTGCAGTATAATTTATGTACTATAAGCCTACACAACCCTTTGCAGTATAATTTATGTACTATAAGCCCCCACACAACCCTTTGCAGTATAATTTATGTACTATAAGCATACACAACCCTTTGCAGTATAATTTATGTACTATAAGCCCCCAAACAACCCTTTGCAGTATAATTTATGTACTATAAGCATACACAACCCTTTGCAGTATAATTTATGTACTATAAACCTACACAACCCTTTGCAGTATAATTTATGTACTATAAGCATACACAACCCTTTGCAGTATAATTTATGTACTATAAGCATACACAACCCTTTGCAGTATAATTTATGTACTATAAGCCTACACAACCCTTTGCAGTATAATTTATGTACTATAAGCCCCCAAACAACCCTTTGCAGTATAATTTATGTACTATAAGCATACACAACCCTTTGCAGTATAATTTATGTACTATAAGCCCCCAAACAACCCTTTGCAGTATAATTTATGTACTATAAGCCCCCAAACAACCCTTTGCAGTATAATTTATGTACTATAAGCCCCCAAACAACCCTTTGCAGTATAATTTATGTACTATAAGCATACACGACCCTTTGCAGTATAATTTATGTACTATAAGCATACACAACCCTTTGCAGTATAATTTATGTACTATAAGCATACACAACCCTTTGCAGTATAATTTATGTACTATAAGCCCCCAAACAACCCTTTGCAGTATAATTTATGTACTATAAGCATACACAACCCTTTGCAGTATAATTTATGTACTATAAGCCTACACAACCCTTTGCAGTATAATTTATGTACTATAAGCCTACACAACCCTTTGCAGTATAATTTATGTACTATAAGCCCCCACACAACCCTTTGCAGTATAATTTATGTACTATAAGCATACACAACCCTTTGCAGTATAATTTATGTACTATAAGCCCCCAAACAACCCTTTGCAGTATAATTTATGTACTATAAGCATACACAACCCTTTGCAGTATAATTTATGTACGATAAGCATACACAACCCTTTGCAGTATAATTTATGTACTATAAGCCCCCAAACAACCCTTTGCAGTATAATTTATGTACTATAAGCATACACAACCCTTTGCAGTATAATTTATGTACTATAAACCTACACAACCCTTTGCAGTATAATTTATGTACTATAAGCATACACAACCCTTTGCAGTATAATTTATGTACTATAAGCATACACAACCCTTTGCAGTATAATGTATGTACTTTAAGCCCCCAAACAACCCTTTGCAGTATAATTATGTACCATAAGCCCACACAAATCTTTATGTTCAAACCTTTGCAGAATAATTTATGTATTATAAGCCTAGAAAAACGTTTGCAGCATAATTTATGTACTATAATCCCAAACAAACCACACCAGCAGACATCAAGACAAATGGGGGTTGATAGGGTTATGGAATTACTTGACTTACGCCAACAAAAAAATACAACATATAAACATGTAAATGGTACGCAGAATGTCGCCTTCATACCATTTATATGGCTGGTTTTTTTTATTATGATTGAAAAAAAGAGAATATTGTCATTTGACATTTAGTGTTGAAATGGAACTTTAGAAAGTCAATTTATACCTCAAGAAAAATTGTATTTTGGCTCTTCTTGAAGCCACATACAAAATTTATGAAAGATACGCTGTGTCACTTTTTTAACAGGTATTCTAAAATGTGCTTGTTTAGAAAAGCTTTTACCGTCAATATGAAATATGTATAATGCACCAATTACAGTATTGAAATTGTATTTGGATGATAAAAAAGTAACTGAATATTCATAATTTTAAGATTTTCTATAGCAAGTTTATGATTTTAGAGTAACTTAAGATACTAATTCAGAATATTATGCATCAATTACACTGTTAGAATTAAGAATAGAAAGATAAAAAACTATTGGTAATGGTAGACGACATCACATTCTATTTTGATGCTTTGTTAATAAAGTTTTTTTTTATGCCAAATGTATGATTTTAGTCAAAGTTAAGATTCATATGTCAGAGTTGAAGAACAGCGAAATAATTTTTTTTATTGTTTTCATGTTTGTCAAATCCAATTGTGCTAATACATAATAAAAATTAGTTGTGGAGATTTAATACATTGTTATTTCGACAAAAGACGAAATGCAATTAATATAAAAGTAAAAGAACTGCCATACTGTAATGGTAGTAAGCTTACCGCCATGCTAAGGTTCTTATGTCAATGAAACTTGCTCAGATTTATTCAATCCCCTGTGATTAATTTGTTGACTGATTAGGTTTTCATGTTTCTTAATAACCTTATGGTAAAGATCAGAGGCAAATGGCAAGTTATGGAGTATTAAGCTGTTGAAGGAATTATGAAACGAATTAAATGATTTGCAACAGCAAAAATTGATTATAAGATTTGTAGGTTTAAGAAAGGCTTTAGAATACATTTGTATTCCCTCTTCAAAGGTAATTTTTGAAGCTTAAGCTCCTAATTAAGGTAGTTGATACCATTTTGATATTAATCAAACTTATGATATTTTTGGACAAAATACAGATAGTCTTCACATTAAATGAAGTTAATGTGATGTTAATGTCAGACCTTCTGACACTAGTTCAGTCTTAGTTCCGGTATCTGTGTATATGAGTGTTTGCCTGGTAAGTCTCAAATCTTGACTTCAGTAAACACTTTATATACTTTATATACAATCTATAACTTATCCAACTCAACATAGTTACCAAGAAATACCGAAGTGGCACAAGTTGGTTAATGTCCTAACACTCCTTCAAAATGTTTTACCTAAGATGCTGATGGTAATGAATCTGTTTAATGTTTTATAAATTATTCTATATGTTTAATTCTTCAATAAGTTAAACCACTGTACATGAGTTTGTCCTTGCTCAAACATTATTTTTGGAAATCTGACACATTACGTGTATGGTTTGTTGAAAGGTTACCAGAACTCTTTACCTTAAGGTATTTTTATTGAATATTTTGCTCTCTAGTTTCATTTAAGAATGTACGTTTTGAATAAGCCTTATTTGGTTTATAAAAATCAACAATGTCTGAGTTCTTGGTATATCCAAGCACATCCAAGATCAGTAAGTAAAGAATTCTATGTCCAAACTTTCTAGTTTTTATATTCTTTTGCAATTTAGAACATCTTGTCAAGAAGGTACCCTAGGTAAATAAGATGTCAAACATTAAGATTCTGTTAAAATATATGTACAAGACTTTAAACATTTCATTAATGAAAATGGTTGAACAAAAATCTAGCATATCTATTTTTACAATTTCAGTAGAGGCAAAATAGATAAAGCTTGTGTTAAAGATAAACCCGAGCCATTTGTTAAACTTAAACTTTTATGCAATCTTACTAGCTTTCTATGAATCAAGCATCTCATCAATGGCTGAAGAATTCTGAGTAGGCGGCGCTAGTCCTTACCTCTACAAGACTTGACATTTGCAGTATAAAAAGCCTGGTATGGAAGAACAGTGCCAGATATCCCCTGCCTTGTTTCTAATAATAACCTTCTCTCTTCTCTCCCTCTCTATCAAGTGCATCCCCCTCTTAAACTTGTCAGGACAACTGATATATGATGGTTGGGGGGGGGGGGGGGTATAAAGGGGGAAGACATTACTGTTTTTGTTGTATTCTGATTGAAAATGAAAATTTTAAAAGAAGTTGGTTGTCATTCTATAAGGAGGATAAAGATATGTATTTTGGATGATCATCTTCTTTATTTCTTTTTGAAAAGATTAAAGTTGATCAAGGACAAAAATAACCTTGTCTTTTATATAAAACCACGAAAATAAACAGCATAAATGTTAAAAAAGCCTACATTGTTGTCTTTGTGATCACATGATCATTCCACATCCATTTGATATAAGAATGAACATTTTGTTTAGGAAAGCAGTCAATGACACAAAAGGAATTATGTTATGTTCATTGACTGCAAAAAAACCCCCAAAACATTAAGATTGCTGTATTTAGACTTGTTGTTTGATACCTATATTTGGCAATACTAGGAACAATTCTAATGGCATGTAGATTACCAGAATTAGATTAGAATACAGACATATATTTTTCTTCAATGTTAGACCTTTCAACAAGAGAAACGAATTCAAAAGATGATCCCGTAATGAGAGCAAATAATATACAATATGATAAAGGTACATTGAAATATAAACTTCTATATCAAATACAGTTGAACTTGAAACATTAACTACATTTAAACATATTACTTTTTGTAATATTTCAGTTATGATACATGTTGACATTGCATGTAAAATTTTTTTTGTGAAATTTGGTTTTTAAGAAACAAGTGACACTTTTATAAAAAAGCATAGATATAGGATAATGAATGAAGCAAGATGTTATATCATTGAAAAAAGTATGAGCAATGGCCATGGGATCATGGTTAATTTTGATTTTAAGTGATTCAAGGTTTCAATGTTACTTCTCGATAAAAATATTGCCAAAAAAAGAGAAAAAATTAACAAATGATTCACTTATAGTGATCATTTTGTGACAAAAGTTAATCAAACTGACTAAAATGCAGATAAGCATTAAATACCTGCTGTAGCATAGTGGTTTGCCATATTACATAAGAATACAGCTGATGTTCCATGCTTCATTTGCCATGCATCCCACACATGCAGTTCATTAGGCTATCAGAGCTATTGCATCTTACAGACATAACTACTGCAACATAGGGTCAGATACCTAGGTATTACCTACTGTATGCGTTTCCATGGCAACCTCACTACCAGCCACAGGAAGAGATGAAGTACCCTTTGAAACTGTGGATAGGGCGATCTTGAAAGAGAGAGGGGGAAGGAGAAGGGATATTGTGTGGGGGGATAGAAGAGAACCACTTGGCTTGGTTCCAGTGCTCCAGAGACACAATCTCACACACTGCTGCCATTGTAATTAACCTCGTTATGAGCATGTCTTTACCTGAAGGATCATTGCACAGGTTTATGACAATAGACAATTAATTTCATGGTTATTGGCATTCATTGGCATTAACCAGATCATCACTTTGTTATATACAGGGTTGTAAGAAGCATTTAGTGATTGTCTGTCAATGATGCCTGACAAATTTTTGGATTGAATGTAATGTTAATTGCAAATGCATATCTTAAATTGGTTTTCTGATAGCTATGATTTTCACTAATACAGCAAGTTGACAAACTTAAAATTAGGTATATCGAATTAGTTTATCGCTTATAATGATTCCTATCTAGTAATTGTAGATCATTAATACCATACTATGTACATAGAGAACTTAGAAATATTAACTCATTAACAAGGATCATAACCTATTAATTTTGATACAAATTGACCATAATCATGATAATTATGAATAACACTGGATAAAGGTGATATGATGGCACTTTAAATACTTTTAAGGAGAAGCATATCAAAATGACGCTAAGAGAAATTGAAGATGATAATAAAAATCATCATCAATACTTTCAGGTGAAAGTGACATCAATGTCAGGTGTTCCCTCACTTTCCATCAAATTTTGAAACTACATTTCTACCATCATTATGACAAACAATGTAAGCTTAGTTACCTTATGTTAGTTGTGAAGTATGAATTGAGGAAATCATACCTTTATTCATTGATAATAATATAAGCAATGTTTTCTTACAAATATGAAAACTTTTATGGTTATTCATAGTGGTGGAAACTTATTTTAATTTTTTGCACATTTTCAATATCACTATATGGATATCACTTTGTAGGGAATTAAAGTTTCCTTCAAATACATTCATACAATACAAGTGGGCATAGGTAGATAATATGAAAGCTTCAGTTGTTTGGTAGCAGCAACTTTCACAGATATCATTGACTATAATAAATTAGTTTATAAAATATTTCTGAAATTTGAATTGAAAACTTACAAATGATCATTATTTGATCAGATATCAAGAGAATTTAAAAACAATCATTGATATATATAAATGAATTTCCATTAATATACTGATGAGATGTACCATTACTGTGTGTGGATCACAAAACATAAAACCAGAATTTATTTCAAGGATGTTGGTTTAGATCCCACAATGTATATGTCCTGAAAAGTACAATGATTAATATTGTGATATAGAATGATTGAAGTAAACATTAATAAGGAAGATACCTACTCAATAAATCTATTTACGCTTCCTGTTCAACTTATTTCAAATTCATTGATGTGTGTCTCCTGAAAAGTACCATATTTGATATAACAATATATAGTTATTTGAATATCAAACATCCTGAAGAAAGATACCTACTCAACCATTCTTTTTACACTTCCTGTTCGTAGAATAAATTCCCGGAGTCCATGTCAGCATGACATTGCTTCTGTTAAACCAAAATATTCCTGTAGATAAAATCAGCACATCTACCTCTCTGAACTCTAGACTCTAGAGTTACAGCCAGCATCTGAGCACCACATGATCTCCTGTAACTCAACCCCCCTTATCAACTCATTAACATCATCAGTAATTAGTGAGGTAAGTTGGCATCACCCCTTCCTCCAGAACTGGGCTATTCTCATTGGTCAGCTTCTCTGGTCAGTGAGCAGGTGGAGTTAAATTTCAGGTCAAATTCCCCCCATTAAAACAGCAGGGGGATCTGCAGGGGGGATTTTGAGGGGGATATAGGCGCTCAGCTGAGGGCAGAGTCAGTGAGAGTTCGGATTCCTGTAGGACAAGACAGAGCCTTCTCCCTCCTTGCTTCTTTATTTCGGGATAGCGCTAGATCAGTGCTGGGGTCGTCAGTCGGTCTGTCCCTCTGTCCGTTAGTGGGTTGTTGCCAGATAGAGCATCTGTTGGACTATCAGGTGTTGTGGATCGGATCTCGCCTGCTGGAGGGTTTGATTAGCAGCACAGTTCCACCCTCGTAGGACTGACGGGAGATTCACCTTCACGCGGTAGGATATATTGTACTTACCTTTATTCCTGGCATATATTGCACCATTATCCTGTAGGATACCCTTCATTGCAGATAGGACTTTAGTCGGCCATTGTTGTACGTGTGCAGGTAGGTCCAACGATTCCTGAAATTGGACAGGACTTCAACATGAAATGGATTACATTTTCTTTGAATGATTTTTTAAATTGGTTTTCCCCGACTCTTTTCATTTATTATCAATTTCAATCCTCATGTAATATTTTCTATTTCAACATCTTTTGGCAAAATTGGTCTTTTCTGTGTTTTTTCTTGACTGTATTAGGTAATTTCATCCGGGTTATGACAGTGCTCAATTGATCGGTGTATAAATATTGGTCTATTGAATTACTTCTTATCTTTTATGTCTGATTTACTAAATTGGTTAAGTAAGATTTGCTGGATTGTTTATTGTTCTTCTGGAGAAGTTATCTGTGGAAGAATTTGTTTAGAATTGTAGATCTTCTTCACATGACCTTGACTCACTGAGCGGCAGTGAGGCGAATAGAACAAGCCGGTTGTGCACGCTGCTTCTAAATATATATATATTTATAGATATGCTGAATACCCTCTGTCTAACCAGTAGACTCTACATATAGAACATCTATGATTGGGCCTTTTACTTTCTTTCATCATTAATAAGAGAACCATTTTGATTCTTCTGGATGAAATGTTAGATTACATTCCTTTCTAACTTAGTTTTAACATTTTTGCAGTTGCTTACTAAATATTGTAAGTTAACTTAAGACATGTTATAAGAAGTAAAGTAACGAATACATTTAGATTTTATAATAAGACCATTGGTTTTGAATAGTAGATTATAAGTTTATACCTACGTAGATGAACACTTCTCTGTTATCTGTATGAGTGATAGATAGTTGCTAGTCTAAGTTGGTGGTAGTTTAGTATATGTAATAATGTATTAATTAATGCATTAGTAGTTCTTGTAAATTGTTTATTGAATGACATATTTGTTATGGTTTTTAATAATTTACATTTTTATGTAAGCAGAAGAGGTAACAAGAGCAAACCGATTTTGTATGAAGCTTGTTTCATTTCATTCCTTTAGAATAAGTTAATCTTCCAAGCTGAGTGCTGATTACTTTCTCAAAGTTAAACTCTGATATTTGTGTTGATATCACGGATTTCTCTCATAAATCTTGTATTGTACTTCCCGGGTTGAATTCATGAAGGAATTCAAACAAATAAGAGCACTGCAATGCTAATGTCTAAAATTCAGTCCAATCCTATATTTCTTTCTTGATTTAACATTATAGTTCTTATCTTTATTTAACAATGAGGAAATTACTTGAGTTGTTTAAGAAGGACTGACACATCTATACCAAAGAACACAGCATTAGAAACATGAACAATCTAAGATATTTTCAGAAAAGTGGTTCTTTCCAGACAAATGTTTCAAGAGTTGACAGGAATAACTAAGTTTTGGAAACATATCTTAACTAAGTCAAATGAAAGTTCATCTCTAAGATTTGCCAACATACAAACTTTACTGTTATTTCTGCAAAGGGATTTTTATTATCATAAGATACAGGCATTTATAGTCTTGAGAATGGCCTTTAGAATATCACCTTCTGCTGAGGGCACTCATTTTTGCTGATTTACAGTGAAATACATTCAAGTTATTATATTGAAGAGAAGAGAGTTACGAGTGTATATATTTGCTGCAAAGCACTGCCGATGTTGCTGCTGACTTCACAGAAACCAGATCTTTCCACCGCATTCCTGTCATAACCGGCTGACTAGCACCATCCAATATGGCCGCCATGCCACTATCACCACTGCCATATTTAGTCAGACGTTTCCATGGATACCGCTCATCATCCTTAGATCTTGACCTCATCTGAAAACAAATTTACAGCCTATATCTCAACATTTTTATAAAAATTTTACTCTCAAGAAATATTTATGACTACTTTTTAAAACTTAAGGTTTGGGGTTTTAAGGATTGGTGATAATGTAATGATCTGGAGGTTATCTGTTGGGGTATCGGATGTCACTGCATTGCTACCTCCTTGTATGAAGCGCTATCAGGGGCAGTAACTCTGGGGGGAGAGTGGGAGGGGAGGGGTTCACATTAGCATGATGGGAAACAGACAGACTAGCTCTGTGTGGGAGATACTGCAGAATCTTTGATGTTTCTTTCAAGCAGTTATGTGTTAACCATTCTTGCACATAAATCCCCCTTGTTGCAGTTACAATATACAAATGTTAGTTGCATATTAGTTTAATGTCAATGAAAATGTTGAAAACTTTAAAAGTTTAGTAAATGTACTGCAATCAGATACTTCGCAACCGCTCAGTCTATGAAAAATTATTCTCAGAAAAGATCATTTTGTTTGTTATAAGAATTAAATTCAAATAAAGACTTACTTTGAAAGAACATATGTTGAGGTCTAAATATTATTAACAACAACCTGTGTGTAAGAATATCAGATACTGTCTCATGCAGAGAAAGGAAATTTCTATGTCAATTGAATCATCATTTAACAGACTTTTAATAATATTCTTCAGACATTGATAATTGTCGAAAAGAGGAAATAATATCAGTATATGAATAACATGAAAGCTGAACCAGCCTGAAAGTTTGATTTTATTTATATGCTATGAATCTGCTAAATCATAACCTCAGAGACGTTGCTAGTCAAGTTACTACTAACAGCGTTATGGGTTGTACAGGCAATATTTCATACATTGACTGAATTGACTTATGATATTTAATACATTTAGGTACGTTTTACTCATATTCAACAATTTTCCCAAACACGTGTTTCATTTTTGAAAAAACAAATATATAGAACTAAAACTAAGCATCTCCAGTAACCATGGAAACCAGAAAACTTATCCGTTTTCCTCTGCAATTTTTGCTTCTGGAAGTCTTTTATCTTTTCTATCTACAGAGGTGAGGGTTTGAATGAAATGAATGAAGTGATATCCAAACAAGCAAAAAGACCAAAATAACTTTGCTCGTTACAAGTACTCATACTTGCTTTATATATTATTAATTGCAAAGTAGACAATCTAAATTAATAAATTAATAAAAAAGACAACTGTTGTGGATAACAACTTCTTTATTGTGAAATAAAAAGGGTTTTGGAGTATAGGTTTATTCCTTCATGAGGAGCATAGCAAAGAGAGCTATTGTTAAAATGCACAACAAAAACATTTTTTCCATAAAAACTTGTCTTTCACATTATAATTTGTTAACAAAAGTTGTGATAGATGTTGAGGATGGAACTTCTCTACAGTACACATGTTGTTATATCTATGATGGATCTGATCATGTTTCCACACAAATGCTGGGGGAATTTGATTGTATTATCAAAATAGCTCTAATAGCTGAGCTTAACTTACCGGAGTAATTTAACAAATATGTTAAAATGGCAGGTATATAAGCATATTATTGATTTGTATAAGACTTTCAATGCTCATATGCTCTTTTCCAATGACATATTTCAAATAAGTGACCACTAGAGCATTTTGTTATTAATTTCTCAATATGGCTGATCAACTTCAGTCTTTCGTCTTTTTAGAGTAATCCCATTATTTCCTATTCTTTATCTTTATTCAATTCAATACTTAAAAGCCACAGGCCTGTAGTTAAAATATGGTACAAATGTAAAATAGCATTCAACATGTCAAATTTCCTATTAATTGATCTTATTAGAATCCTGATTAATAATAAATTTGTTTTGTTTTTATTATTTCAGAGTTTCGTTAGTGACCAATCTTGACCAAAATGTCCAGTTTAGAGGAGCGCCGTGAAGCTCGCCGTCGCAGGAGGCAACAGCAGGACGATGAGTAAGTCTGATTTTATTGTCATGATTCACCACTTGCCTCTCATTTTATCATTCACCCATTTTGTCACCCATTACATCACCAACTTTGTCACTGATTTCTGATATATTCATGATTTTTTTTTTCGGGGCATTTTTTTCTATCTTCTTTTAAAAGCAATTAGACATAGACTATTATATTATTATTATTTTATATATTCATATATAATTAATTTAATAATAAGAAATATAATAATAAATTTGTCTCCAAAAAATGTTCTGATGCATTCATATTATATTTTTTTTTAACATTCAACATAAAACTTTATCTATTTTTTATTTATTTATTTAATCACCCCTTACTGGTCAATGAATACAGTCATGTCAGTGCGTCTTCTAAGCACAATACACCATTTTTCAATTTGTGAGCTAGGTTATTGTTAATTTCATTCAGCTGTTTTCCTTGAACTCAAAAATAAATATTGTGCTATTGCAATAAAAGTGCATTTATTTACCTCCATATATATATATCTTGCTATGCCAACCGCATGCACGCGCATTTATGAATGAAATAGCTTTATATGTAGTACATCTATTGTCACTTTGAATAACAAATGACTGTGAAGATATTTGGGGATAACAGGTTTACTTAATAAATAACCTAGATTATATTCTAAAATTCAAAGCAAATAAATTCTAATCAATCACTTCATTTCCCTCATTTGGTTTTACAATCATTTCATTCACATATCAATATCATTGCAACATGTTGTCCGCTTTTAATTTTTTGTAAATTCAACTTAAAAGCTTATAAAGAAAAATGATTTTAGATGTATTGACAGCTCTATTATTTGTAAAATTTAACTTAATTACGACAATAGGTATCTTATGTAGAAGATGTCATATAGACAATAGAATAAAATATACTCTATGTAGTCAGTGTTCATTTTAGTAATTCCCTCAAAATCTTTATATCCATCCGTTCGATAAAAAAGTCCCTTTACCCTGAGCTTATTTGATATTCACCTTTCCAAATTCTAGAATGAACTCTGCCTATGATGCCTGTAAATGATATTAAGGTTCCACCATCACTAACCCATTATATGAAGAATATTACACTGTAAATTTATGAAATTCTAGATTGAACCCTGTCTATGTGATGATATAAAGGTATAGCTGTCACTAACCCATTATATGAAGAATATTACATTGTAACTTATGTGAAACTTTCCTCCTCTAGTGAAGGATCAACAGAGTAAGTGATATTCTGCATGTCAACCCTGCAGGTGCCCTTGAAACTTGGTCCTCTCCATGATATATGATCTCATCTTACCTATAGTATATGGTCTTTATCATACCTATAGTATATGGTCTTTATCTTACCCATAGTATATTGTCTTTATCCTACCTATAGCATATGGTTTTAATCTTACTTGGGGTATACAGTCTTTAACTTATCTGGGGTATATTATCTTGATGTTAATGGTATTTTCTTAACATGTATAAAAGTTCTCATACCAAGAGTGTATTGTCTAAATCCTAGGTGAGGTCTTTCATCTTAACTTGATATGAGATCAATATTATACCTAGTGTATATAGTTTATAATATTCCTTTCCACAATTTAGTCATTTATCATACTAAAATGCAAAATAATGCTATCATTTCCTTTTTTGAAAAAGCAATTTCCAAATTTCACAAATTTAAGAATTGCAAGGTAAGTACATAGGTACAATCAATCAATGGGGAAAGATCAAGATTATAGACCAATAATTGAATGGACCATTGAAACAATTTCAAGGGCACCCTGTAAACCTGTGTGATTAAGAGTGACTTGTGCTCCTGGGCCAAGATTTTCGAAGCTCTCTTAGCACTAAGAGAGTCGTAAGTACCATTCATTAACATTGGCTTACGACTATCTTAGCACTAAGAGAGCTTCAAAAATCTAGACCCTGGTTTAGAAATTAAGGGTGGTAAAACTTTCTAGATCCCTTCCTGTGTGATTTCCCTCCTGATCCTGTTTGTTAAGGTCATTTTGTTTCTATCTCTATTGAATTTTTTTCCTTTAATTAGAAGCTCAAATGAAAAATGTCTTTGTTTGCAATTTTCAGTAAGCAAATTATCAACTAGCCTTTAAAGAGACAATGATAAATTGATTTAATTCCTTTTATGCTAATTGGTAAATTTTAATGGATCAAAACATGACAATTTTTATCTTTTCTTTTTTTGTTATTAACAAACTTCTTATTCAAAGTAACACTTGCAATTTTACCTTCTTAATGATATTGTTTTAAGTACCTGTGTTGGAATAAAGTAAGCTAAGAAGTTCCAATTTGATTAATTTGATTGATCATAAGTTAAAAATTATTCATGAAAACAATGCTAATTTCTATATGATTTTCATTTTGTATTAAAGTTCTTGTAATAAGTACTATTGGCCATGAATTCTTACATGAAGTAACTTAAGTTACAAACTTTCTTCTTTAAATCATAATATTTAAATTTCTTCTTTAATGAAGCAACTTTAGTAACATGTTGTGACAATAGTATCAAAAGTCAACAAGTAATACAATGTTGCTATATACTAGTATTAGGAAATTTGTTTGGTTTCAATATTTGAAAAGGTAGCAACAACAAAATGTTGCTAAATACTAAAATTGTAGACATATTTGATTCAGATTTGTTATTTTGTTAAGTTTGGTTAAAATATATATACATTTACTATAATTATTGACATAATTATTTGGTATGCTGTTGCTATTTCAATTGGATATATTTTAGAATTTAGATGAAGGATAAACAAATCTATAGATTTATGTTGATTGTGTTAGAAAATTATTTTTAAAAAGAGTTACAATTTTCATCTTTTAAATCAAAAGAATACAATGTTCTTGTATGAAGTAACTGTAAACACAAGTTTTCACAGAAGGAACAAAGTTATATAATGTTGCTATTTAATAGTACTGTAGACAAATGTTGATGGTGTTTGTTTGGTCTAAGCTCAGAAGTACGAACAATGAAATATTGCTGTGTAGACAAATGTTGACGGGTGTTTGTTTGGTTGCAAGGTTTAACGAGGAAGGTGAAGAGTAAGTTACACCTGAGGACCGGCATGGTTGCTTTATGTCCTCAGTCCTCTCTGCAGTTTGAGTTCAAATCTCCTGTTTATTCTCTACCCTCTTCAATCAGTTCTGATGTTTCTCATACTGTTTGACTCATTTTGCAGAGTTTCATTTACCATTTCAGATTTATCACTCGTCTTGTTTAAACTCATTTTTGCAGAGTTACTCTTTTATCATTTGAGATTTATAACTCAACTTGTTTATAACTCATTTTTGCAGAGTTACTCTTTTACCAAATGAAATCTTTCTATTTGCATCTACAATTTCAGAATCATTTTGTTTGAATTCTTTTCTTGAAGTTTTATTTACTTTTTCAAATTTATATCTCATCTTGTTTAATCCGAGTTACCCCTTTACCAAATTTACTTTTTCAAATTGCATCTAAGATTTCTTGCTCATTTGAGTTACGTCTTTTGCTGTTCAACAAATGTGAATCTCTCGCTTATTTTCTTCTCATTTACAATATAAAAAATCTTTATTCAGGTTTGAGATTAATTCCTTTGGACGAAAGTTTCATAATTTTTTTTACAGAATTAAACTCTTTGTGTGTTAAGATATTGCAGGAATACAATTTTAGAATCTTTGCAAAGGAAGCACTCATAAAATATTTAGAAAGCTGCAAACTTGATAAAAAAGTTTGTGGATATTGTTTACTCTTATATATGATAATGATATGAATATCTATTCCTGTATCAAGTGTATCATTTATCATTATTCCATGAATGAAGTGAAACCTTGTCATTGTTATTTATTTCATTGTTTCATATAAATTCAAGTGGATAAAAAGATTCACCTTAAATACGATAAGGAGGTATCATTAATTATTGCTTTCTGTTTGAATTTGTTCAAGTATTGGCAAATTGGCATGCAGATATTTTTGCTGTTTTGTACTAATGACAGAGAATAACATTATTCATTTGATGAAAAAATGAAATATGAAATCCAAACAACTAATGCACACGGCAAACTACAACTATCATTGTTTAATAAACATGAATAAACATGATCACATATGAACTTTGAAGGTGAAAGTAGTCTTTAATAGGGCTGTGCAATATCATTGCAACACCAATATATTGTGGAACAGATTATGCAATACAATCATTGCTATATTTTTTTTTTCACATCAAAATATATCACACAAACTAATTTTCAGTCAAATATATTCAGAAAGCTTGTTTTTTTTTGCTTAATGTGTAAGAAAAATTCTTTTGGTGTGCCAGAATACATGTTCGGCTATATTACTAATGATAGAAGACATTTATCTATATATATATATATACACCACCAAAATTTACTTACAATCTTATCTTCTTAAGTAATGATCTATTTCCTTAAAATTCTGAAGGCTTTTATAGATGTGTAATGTTTAAATTGCATAAAGAAGTATATAAGGTTGAATGTAGAGTTCATCCAATATACTGCAATATTATCACAATACATGAGCTGGATATGGCAATATATTACAAAACGAAATTTGGTGCAGTAACCCTTTAACCCTATCACCCATACAGGCCTATAAAAAGGCTACTAAACATATCTGTTACTGGTTTCTTAGGGGTGAAAGGGTTAAGCTATATGCATATACACTCCATTGCTCAGTATATCATTCAGTCACAGAATATGATGTTGCTGGTTGCCTAGAAAAGAAATATAAGCGAACAAAACCATTTTGAAGAAGAACACATTTCTAAAGTTTTTATTATGTATTATAATTAAATGACAACTTGTCTGTTTCAAAATAGTTTCTTTTGAAAATTTTGTTCATACTGGTTTCAACATTCATTTTTTAGTGCTTATTTCACTTAATCACAAATAAAATAATGACATTCCAAAAAGCTTTGATTCCATTTTAAGTCATATAAATATAGTAAAATGTCTTTTCGTGATATTTATAAGACAAGTGTACATATGCAAGGAAGATGTCTGTTTAGTCCCAAAGGAACTACATGTATTAAGCAACAAAATGTGATGTTTTGATATTTACAAAAAAGTCAAACACTTGCATTGGTAAGGTTTAGTTTCCATGGTAACGGTACCAAAGTGTGTAGAATAAGTAAACTCCTGGATGGCTGCCTGGTTGATCTACTGTCTTCTACTTACTTTATTACCTATGGGGAAGGGTAAGATAACATGGTTTGGCATAGAAAGTGCCATTGTCGGAACCTCCAGAATATTTGCTCTGACAAACTATCTAAACACCTGATGAGATTACCAGCAAAGCCTCTGGGATATCAGTATATGCCTGGATGAAAACAGCCTCACTATCAACAAGTAGGAGAAAAATAAACATGTACATACTCTTAAGTAATATAGCTTAATTTTAGGTAACAGAATAAATAAACATTGCCTTCAGTCTTTGATCAATGTTTTCTCATGCAAAATCTAATGTTTTGTGGAATGTGGTTAAAAAAAGAAAAATTAAATCTTAAATCTAATCAATATCTTTCAAAATCTTGTAAATGCTAAAATGAATTTGTTCTTTTAATGAAGAGAATTTGTAAACTCAACCCAGATTCAACACAGCAAACAGTAAATAATGTTTTGAACAGAAAAATTTAATTTCTTGAACATAATGGAAATTTTGTTCTGTGATAATCACATAAACATCTCTTTAGAAATTTATGGTTTCCTCGTCAACTCTTTTTTACATTTCCTTACAGCATTAATGTACAAGCAGCGAATGGCAAACCCTGAGAATCTTGTCATTGTTTACACAGTTGAAATTAAACTTAAGCGTCATGAATTGGGAATCAAAGTGTTTAAATGGAACTTCAGAAGGACAAGTTGACTTGCATATTTTTGCAAGGTTTCTTGTAGTTACACTACCACTTGTACTTTATTGTATTACATATTGTTTTGGAAGTTTTAACTATATCAATTCACTACTGGTCTTCCCAGTTTGGCGTCTGTAAGAATGCAGCATCTTTTCCTTTCATCTGATACGTTAGACAACTCTCTTAATTGTTCCCCTGAAGAAATACAACACTCTTCCTGCCAAGTTCTGAGGTCATTTGTTACGTTCGAAGAATGAACTGATCACACAACCACCTGTTCAGTGTTTTGTACATAATGCTTTGAGTCCATGAAAACAAAGTCTTTCTTAAACCAAAAACAACACATTTTCTCCTAATAGCAATTTAACGTTTAACAACTTTTCAGAAGCCAATTTGTAAAACCATCCATTCTATTTCTCATCATGATTATTCTTTTGCATAATAATTTTTTTATATATGAAAGAAAACGTAAAGTCAATTAATCATATCAATGTTTGTATTAAACTTAACTCAACATCTAGTTGTATCTGAGGTACAAAAATTAATTGATAGTTCTACTATTGATTGATAAGATAGATAAGATTGATATGAGGTTGCTTGTTAATAAACAAAACAAGACAAAACAGAAGCAAGAAGATAAGAAAGATTCACAGTGCACCTACCTTCTGATAATGGTTGTGCTGATCTTGATGTCCAGCATGATGATCAGTGTTTGAGGGCTTCAGGTTATTCCCTAGTATGACTGGACTGTTCAAAGAACCAGTGGACATTGTTTGTGTCTTCCCGTCTTCTCTTGTCTTTGTAGCGGTTTTAATTAAATCTAGGTCCAATGAATGTTTTCAACCAAGTACCTTGACCATGGTGACTTCATGGTTAAGACTTCTGGACAATGGACAGTGTCCATTACTTACTGTCGTGCCCTGGTCACAGCTTATGAAACATCACTGATGCTGGTGAAAATGCTTCCTGGTTTGCCCAATCCTCTTCATAACACTGCTCCAAGACTTCCAGGAAGCTGGTACCATGGTGACAGTAATAGAGAGGTTGTTGCCACGGTAAGGTTTCCTGACACAGACACAAACATGCTGTGGCATGGCAGTCATGGTCGCTTAGCCTTCACACGTTTCAAGGTGTACACAGTGATGACTGGCAGAAACTTGATACCTTTCCAAGACTTTTCGACCAATCTGAAGGCTCCCCTTTCTCTCTGCCGCTCAATATGGTAGAGACCTCCAGAGGTGACAGGTCAAATCTTCCTCTTCCTGTCTGGTCAGGTCTGGTTGCCGTGGAAGCGAGTGTCCTGGCGTCTAGTCCTAGCTTCTAGTCCTCTGCTTCTTGAGTAGCTATATAAGCTTTGGCTGTCCTTGAAGGCTGCAGTCCCACCAACACCTATCCTCAAGTCAAGGTAATCTTTACATCTGACTCTTGCTTGGAGTTTCTGTTCTTTTCTGGATTTATCATTTCATTTTGTGTGCTCTTTTCATCTTCAGTTTGTAGGCAAGTTTTCTACTTTGGATTTATTTTCACGGAATTATTATTTCGTTAAATGATGTTCTTTCCAGGATGTTATGTGTTTTCTGGATTTAGTAATGTTATCTTTCCCTTAATTCTGGATTTTTCCTAGCCTTATCACTCTGTACTACACTTTGGATTTGGAATAATTACTTTCTCAGTGTTTATTAAGTTTAACACCACTTTCTGGATATATGCCAACATGGCCTTGAATTGGATGCCTGTTTTTGCATGGTCTGCAAGAAGTCTACCAATCTTCAGAACTATGGAGTTATCTCTGACAACCATCTTGTTGTGCAAATTATGATATCAAGTGTTCTCTAGCACCATGATTGATGCAACCCAGGTGTAATTATACAAGATGTAATTAGACCGCCATGTTAGGCTGTACAACATAGACTGGATGGTTGCCAGCTGATTAGTTCTCCAGTCTTCCACAGGTCAAAGGTCATCTGACAAATGAGTTTCAACATTCTTGTAATTTTCCTGATAAAGATTTTATCTTTGAAACTCCAGTTATTTCCTTGATATTTTGTATCCCATTGTGCCACTATTTTTCTAATGATAGGGTGTGAATGGATTGAATTTTCAATATTTCTATCTTTCCTGACAGAGAATTGCACCAAAATCCAATTTCTTTGGCTTTTGCACTGTACAATTTTTGTCTTTCTTATGTTCAACATTCAAATTATTTATAAGTTTTATAGAGAATTCAAAGGTTTTCGTGATATTGTAATATTTCACTTTGTTCATTTTCCAAAGACTATATGTTACATATGTAGTTGTAGTCTGACCCATTCAAGACTTTCTTATGTCATGTTATGTCATGTTTTGTCATGTTATGCCGAACATATATTGTTTGATGTTAAAGAGAAGATATACCTTCTACGCTAAAGCTGTTTTAAGATGTAGGCTAACTGGTAGGTTGAATCACTTCATCTATGTTTAGGAGGTCATAAGTACCTTGAAAAGTTGTTGTACATCTCTGTAGATCCTTTATGTTTTCAGTTAGGTTACTTTACTTTATATTCTGAACAACTCTGCTTTATTTGCTATTTTTGTGTTGTGTAACTGTTCATAGATTTGCTTATTTTCAGTATGCATCAGAAAAGTTATGGAAATTCTCATTCCCTATATATTCCACCAACATCATTAATTGTACGTTCAATGTTTTACCTTCTTGCCATTCTCTCCTCCTTGCTTTGCATCTAGTATTGGTTATACTTTCCTAGATTCATGAAATGTTCCTTACTGTTATTTGTGGTTAATCAATGCACAATGCAAAAGTACCATTTATTATCAAGTCTTTTGAACGATTTCTCTGCCATGTGTGTTGTTGGGTTTTGTCATGTGATACCACTGACTTGTTTTATAGTACTTTCACTAGATAACTTTCCTCATTGCAACTCAGCTGTTGTTTATTGCAGTTATCTGAATCTGCAAAGCTTTTCTCTAAGAGTTTGTATTCTTAAGTTTTTTTAAGACTATACATACCATTTAGGCTGTTCAGTTATGTCATCCACTACCACATTTCTCCAGCATCTTGTTCTTAGATTATCTATTGAGTTATCATTAAAACATATCTCATATTATGGATGTGAGGTTCCTCCTCAAATGTTCCTCGACCAGCAATTAGTTTTGTGTAGGCTTTTCTATTATTTGAATGGAGTTCTGTCATCTGATACCTTGACATGCTGTATATTGTGTATGGTCTCTTGATACTCTGCCTCAGCTGTTGGTGAGTGCAGTTACTTGATCCTGTAGATGACTGCACTCTTCATTTCCCCCAGACAATTCCTGGCAAGCTATGACCAAACATGTACCTTGCAACAAGCTATGCCGACACAGACATTCCTGTAGGCCTTGTCGGTCCATTGACGACATCCCTGCAGAGAATAACGTGCTGCCACCTTGTGGATAGATCGGATGACACTCAAGAAGAGCGTCTTGTGTACACATCTATATTTACGATGATGTTGTCAAACTGACATGGAAACAAAGATTTTTCCTGTTTCACATGAATATTCATGATTATGTTTGAATTGAGATTTAAAGGTTCTTGGTAAAAAAATTGGCACTGATATTTTGCATTTACATTTACACTTTTGACTTTTAAAACCACAAGTTTGTAATTTAATGTAAAACAGATTTATGGTTATGATTAAATTGTGAAAGTTCCCGGAAAAAGTTATTACACAAATTAAAAAAATTTGGCATACACTTTTTGAATTAACATTATATTTTAAAATCATAATTTGGTCAGACCATGAGAGAGACTTTTGGCAAATCTCTTTACGTTTTTATTCATTCCAGGCAAAAGAGTTTCTTTTATGAAATTAAAGTAAACTTTAAAAACCACATCAATAACTAGATGCTATTTCAGAGAATGTTCTGTGAATAGTGAATAAGTCAACAAGGTGACTGTTAATTGGATAGAATGAAGAAATTAGCTATCTTTCAAATGACGCTGTTAATTGCTGAAATATTGCCAAAGGGGCGTTCAACAATACCTCACTCACTATATTTCAAATGGTTGCATGCCTTATAAATTGAAAAAAAGTTGTTTTATAACTGATTTTCTCTTAATTTTGTGTTAAGATGAGATATTTTAAAACACAAGTACAGCTGATGCAGGTGACCTAAGTGAAAGGTTAGTTTTGATGTAGTGCGAGTTCTACCTAGAGGCTGTTGCCAAGTTGATCACTTGAGAAGGACGGCCTCCTGAAGGTTCTATGGTACATTGAGATTGCTATAAATAGTTCCCAAACTCTTCCTCATATGTTGGTATGTTAGGTACCACTGGTAACCATAGGAACAGCTGTGAAGATATGCAGAAGCCTGCTATGGAGTCTCTGAATTGTTGGACTGATATTGGATATATTCCTCACACCTGTTATAGCTTGGCATTGCATGATTATGTTTCCAATGGTTTGCAGATGTTTGTCTGATTGGAAATGATTGCATTTCAAGTTTACTTGAGTTTGCATTCACTGAAACTGGGTTGAAAAATGGTTAAATAATGATAGAAAGTTAAATGCATTAACTGTATTTATCTATTAGCATATATATAACTAAAATTAGATTCAAGTGCTTCTCTATATCGCTGCTGCTTTCTTTAACTGCTATAATGTAAAGGATGTTTTCATACCATTGTTACTTCCTACACTTTTTTCTACAATACATTTTCCTCATACAGGACCATTCGAATTTCTGAGAAAATGATGATATTTTTTGACAATAAATTTCATAGGTTATAAAGCTGAATTTCAAAAAAAAAATTTGATGAGATAAATAGATAATATATCCATTGGGTTTCATATTTAAAAGAAAAAGCAAATAATTAAAATATCATCTGACATCAGTTTTGTCATTGAGAAATTTGAGTAAGAATTATACATCCTTTACATATCCTGATTCACAATAGATAGAGCATGTTTCACCTCTCACCCTCTTAACAACTTTGTAACCAACATGTCTTCACAAAGGAATCTTAGCTCCTTGCTTGTATTCATGTTATGCTCAGAGAACTAACGAAAACCACTTAACTAAATTCATGCCTACCTTCCTTTTTAATCTACTATTTTACGCATGCACCTTGTATTATTAACCTTATTTTTCATTCATGACAAACCCTCTTCAAAGCATTTTGATATGCTAGGATGTCAGAATCTGGTTAACCAACCATTTGTTCAAATGGATTTTATGCACATATTTCAATTTACTTATTTCACTTTTGAGTTATTGTTTTGAATTTCACCTCTAACCTCATCAACTTCAAGCGTTTTTCAGAGTGTGCTCCCAACTTCCCTCCCTTGACTTGCCTAACCACGTGTTTGTTCCGCTAATTTAGAGCAGCAAGCGAAATAAGCACAGTCAACGGTGAAGACGATCTCGATAGAAGACGTCGAGAGCGAAGAGAAGCTCGTTTAAGGCAAGACAATGTCAAACCGACAATAATCAGGAATATATAATACTTCTGTACTAAAGAGAATTTTTGGAAAGATAAAAATTAATTCTGAGAAAATTCTAATGTGATGAAATCAAACATAAAGAATCATGCTACGTTACAAAATGGAATATGTAAAAGATTGAAGACATTTATGAATAATGTCAGTAACATTTCAAAATAATTATTCAATTTTTGAATACATTTTATTTTCAAATGCACTTCACAATTGTTAACTGTTAAAGATTCTGTTGAAGATCATTTTGAAATTGGTTTAACTTGATATGTGATATTTAAGTTTTTGAAGTCAACATGTTGTCAAGTTCATATAATTCATATGATATTTAATTTTTATATTTTTGTCACAGAATGTGACGTTTGCTTTTTAGTTTGCTTATAGAAGCCTAGATGGTAGCAGTTCAGTAGCATAGTCACCGAGTGGCTTGTGTTCATTATACTTACCAACCTTCATTTCATGAAAACCTTTCGGAGTTACCTCCCCTTAGCTTTTAATTTCATTTTCATAAATCTCTTTATCGTTTTCTTTCAGAATATATAGAATGTCATGATAAGCATTATGAATGGTGGATAAAATTTATGGAAATGGTTTAGTTGAAGCAAAAAACGACTTAAAATTGGTTAAATCTGCGAAAGGACTTTATTTGATGATTAATTATTGGAATTACAGGCAGGCTGCAGAACAGGAGGAAGACACATCTTCTCGTCGCTCACGACGACGACAACAAGAGGAGGAGGAAACACCCGCAGAGGTATGACATGTCGTCATCATTATTATATGACATGTAATATCAGTGACACTGGATTATAAGGGATAACTATCACTGTGATCACTATTTGACATGACTGTAATGATGAGAATTATCTTGGTAACTTTTCACCTTAAATACTTAAATTCAATGTCAAGTGGCTTCAGTTATTGTCACTTGGTGTCTGACAATTGGAACATTTACAATGTTTTGGAGACATGTCAAGAATGTTAAGAAACAAAATAATTTCAAAGAGATGATAATGGTCAAAATCTTGGGATCATCATCTGTTGAACTGTAAGAGAATTGCAAAATGTTTGGATCATTTTAAAAGAATTATCAGCATCCAAATATGTGAATTTATTTTGACATTTTACTAAATTTTCATATGGGTTTCTCAGATAATCTTTACTCAATTATTGCATGTAATGTTTTTGAGTTATATTCAATCATATATGGTTTTGGTTATATTTCATTCTTTATGGCTGAGCAAAACTGGCTTTGAAAGTTATTTGAGGATTTATCTATCTTCTTTTGCACTCTTGAAGTGTTCCAATGAATGTTCAGCATTTTCAATGGCTAGTGTTGATGAGTTTTCAAATGTTGATTTGACGATGATCAATATATTATGAATGAATTGAAACACTATTATTATCAATATGAATGTTTCAATTTGCTGTGGTTTCATTTACAACTGAATTCTTCCTATTTCCTATTTTTGTTTTATCAATTGTCTTATCTTTGAACGAATCATTTTATGATTAACCGTGTGCTGTGATTCAATATCCTAACACTCATCAAAACTCATTTTTATCATTCAAAAAAACAACATTGCATTAGTTAAGAAATAAAATTGGGAAACAAAACTGATGTGCTTTCATGTCAGGCCATCTAAGTTTCAAAGCCAAGAACTATGTATTTGAAATCATTTACTGAATTTTAGTTTTGAAAGTTCATCATATCCTATCCATTTCAAATCTTGAAACCAAATCCTAAATCATTTTTCATATTCAAAACTTTTTGTATGTTGGAAATTAGGTCTAGATAGGTAATGAGATAGATATAAGTCAAATTTGATCTGATTCAGGCCTATGTTAAACGCTAGCATAAAGTGACCTTCAGCAAAACATTGTTATTTCCATTCTGTAGATAGAGGAATCATAGTTTGTATGGTCATGGCCATTTTGCAGGAAACTTCAAGCTATAGATCGCGTAGGCGGAGAGGCCAAGAAGAGGAGGTAACCGTTATCGCATATATATATGTGTATATGTATACAAGTACCTTGGTCATAGATGTTGTATCTATTCCACCAGCGGTAGCCTGTCTCTATATATAGCACAGCCTTATACTGCTCTCACAGCCTAGCACACCTACACACATATATACATCCTAGGAGTCCCTCACTGCGTGCCCTGCCCACACACTCTCTTAGTTGATCTCTATTGAGAAAATTCTATAGCATTATTGTGACCCTTCCACAAATGGCATTACTTCAGATGTATTACACATGAACTATTCCACCCCTCTGTGTCCCCATATGTATACAAACTCCTTAGGTTTGAAGATATAGAGTCTTTCATAGAGTGTCTATATAGAGAATGGCCAACTTGCACAGAGAACCCTTAGTTTCAGGGGATTGTAACTCTGTAATGACTATATGGATGCCTCTACGGTTCTTTGTGCAAAGAGGTCAATATCTGAAGCATGTTTGTCCCCATCCATGTCCTGTCCATGAACACTGTCTTTGACCAGGTTTCACATGGTTATGTATCTGTCCATATTTGTATACAAACTTATACTCCAGAGTTGCAATCATACAAGACCACAATTCCACAGTCTGTATAAAGGGAAGTCAGCAGCATGTTGATTGTCTACCCCTGTCCAGAGACACTGTGTTTCTATGTTGCAATTATGTTTCACAATGTAATGTATCTATCCATGTATGTGTACATACGTATACATCAGAGTTACATTCTTACACAACCAATATGACACTGTCTGTGTCATGGTCCCGTGATGCAGATATTGTGCACATATCAATTTCTCTATGCTTTTTCAACTAGAAGCCCATTTAGACAACTGTGTGCCTTCCAATAAACTCTGTTTTTGGTTGGTCAGTAAACAGACCTAGTGCATGTTGACCTGTCCATGATGTCCACATATATGAATGATAATAAGCTATGACACAGCTTTAAAACTGTCCAATCACCTGTCAAATAGTAGACCATTCAGTAAACATGTATATGATATTGCCTGTAAAGTACAGTTGAACATTGAACATTCAATTAACATGACCATGATGATCTGGAAACCCAGTCCATATAAATAACATTAAAATCAAGCTCAGCAGCTCAAAAGTGATACATAATACAAATATCAAATGCTTTTGCATTAGAAATTATTAGAAACAGTGCCTCTAATTTCAAAAATGCTTTATTCTGTTGTCATATTTTTGTCAGCTAAATGTTGTGAAATTCTAAGTATGTTATATTATCATAAGCGTTTGAATTTGAATTTGAATTTGAATTTGAATTTGAATTTGAATTTGAATGGACAAATGCTTTTCTTGTTGTGACAGTACAATTATGCTTTAAGAAAACACATGCTTCTGTTGCTGCCTCAGTTAGATAACTGGTCTTCAGGATTCTGATCTAATGTCAAGCTGCGTATCGCATTCTCTTGCTCATTGCATGCCTCCATCTGACTTCTTCCATTTATCCTATATATTCCTTCATTGCATTTAATTTCTTTTTGTTCATTTTCTTTTTTTGCATTTTGGTTAAATTATATTACTATAAGTCATCTATTCCTTATGTTAATGAATTAATAAATGAGAACAAGATCATTAAACCTGGGCCTTCTTTCACAAAACAATCTAAAGATTTAGCTCTAGTCCAATTTGTATACAGTTCTAAATTACAAACTTTTTGTGTGCTACTTACTATTCCCTACCATAAGTCAAAATCTTGAAAAAGGTTTGTTGAACGCGATTACCCTTGCTTAAGGGATATTTATGCATCTAGATTCAGAACCTTTTTAGATCTAGTGGATCATTAAGTTAGTTCTTTGTCCAAGGCCCCCAGAAGTATGTGAAGGAAGGCCTAACTAATCGCTAAGAATTAACAGTAATCCTATCATTGCTCTGTAACTAAATAAAAGAAGGCCTACCCATTTCCAAGTGTTAAGTATTGAGATACCCGAACTATGGTTTATCATGGCATATATTTTGATTTGCTAGGAGACTCCCGCAGCAGAGGAGCCAGCAGAGGTTTGTTAATGTTACCATGGTTACTGTTAGTGTTATTGAGACGTTGAGTGAAGCACACACTGACAGGAGGCATCCTGCTAGTATTGGCACTGCTTGCTGCTCCTAGTTTTACTGCCTTTCCTCTCCCCTGAAAACTCCTTGTGATACCATTCCCCGAGTCCATTTTGATTCCATTCACCACATCCAATTTGATTCCATTTCCCACATCAAATTTGATTCCCTTCCGGATGTCCATTTTGATTCCAGTCCTTATATTCAATTTGATACCATTTACCACATCAAATTTGATTCCTTCCCCGATGTCCATTTTGATTCCAGTCCCCATATTCAATTTGATTCCATTCCGTAAATTCAATTTGATACCGTTCACCACATTGAATCTGTTACAATTCCTCACATCCAATTTGGTTCAATTCCCCAGGTATGATGATACCATTCCCTTTGATACCACATTTCTTCAGTTGATCATTCCAAGTACGTCTCTGGTGTCCTTAGCTGTTAAGTTGTCCAGTTTATCGGAAATGGGACCAGAGAAATCTTTGGCATTTGTATATAAAATTCCAACACTTGTTACTAAAGAACTCTTTTTTGCTTATTTGCATATCAAACTG
Source organism: Phorcus lineatus (assembly GCA_921293015.1). Classification (NCBI taxonomy): domain Eukaryota; kingdom Metazoa; phylum Mollusca; class Gastropoda; order Trochida; family Trochidae; genus Phorcus; species Phorcus lineatus. Next base: position 41,271,864 of record OV121096.1, read on the forward strand.
ACCTTTAAAATTTGAATTTTCCTGAAGTCCATCCTTCCCAATTGCCTCTCCAAAATGTCCAGCACCTTGATTCCATAGCCTGGTCCTTGAAATACACCTGTTTCTGTCCAAATGTAACCACTTTCAGAATATCAATACAAATTGGTTGCCCAGTAACAGTCCAGGTCATATCCCAAAGCTCATTTTGTGTTCCCATGTTTATGCCTTGGTTGTGGTTCCAATACCAAGTTGTGTGGTTCCAATACCAAGTTGTGTGGTTCCAATACCAAGTTGTGTGGTTCCAGTTCCTCTTATCAAATGGTTTTTGATATAGTTGAAAAGTTTTAGAACTAGACTTTCCTTAGATGGAAGTGAGTAGGTCAAGAGTTTGCTTGTGTAGCTTTACTGCTTATAGTTGCATCCTGAAGTCAGTGTTGTATTTATACATATGCTAGATATACAAGACTTTCATCCTCACGATCAGAGACTAGGCTTTTGAAGCTTAAGTTTCAAGTATTTGAATTTCATTGGAGATATTCACATATTTGAATCGTAACAAAGCTTCAAAATAATAAAACCCATTTGTTGGCCATTGTTTTCAAATCATGTTTCATGGAGAGAGTTTTGAAAATAATGGCCAAATATATGTATAAATTTTGAAGGATGACATTCTTGCTAGTTGATATGAAACTTTATACTAGGCCTCATAATATTCAATTTCATCATCATTTTGTAAATATTTTTATGTCAGAGATTTAAAAAAAGCTTTAATTTTAATTTTCTTTCATTTCATGTTTTTTTTCTGTTTTACTTTTCCTAAAAGCATGAATCTTCCTTTTAAGTTTTAAACAAACCTATGCTTTCCCTGGGTTTATTTTCTCAAACCTTAAATGCAGCTCTTCTATAAGGTAAGGAAACCACATCTACCTCAGCTTCTTAACCATTAAAATCCTTCCTTTGTGATTCCTCAGTAGTTGTAATATTTGAATTATTATCAAACATCAGTGTATGCTTTTATTCATGTGCTCACTCCAAAAATGTAAAAAGTTCGTAAGGCAATGTTTTATTTGTAAAGAAGTGCAGAACTTAAGATTCAAATGTTGAAGACACTGATGATTGGGAAATTTGAACTGATAATAGCAACTGATAATGGCTAGAATGCTTGTTAACAAATTTTCTTTACAATTAGAGATTTGTAAAATCTTTGAAATCGAAGTAAGGGCAAAGAGATTGCATCCAATTCAAAATTTTTGTTAAGACTTTAGTAAATAATTTCAACTTGACAAAAGTTGCATTTCATAAGTATTTGGCCATCAAAAGGATCCATCTTTGAAGGTAGTTCAAAATACAAGAACAAATATTTAAAGACTTGCACTATTTAAAAATATACTCCAGTTCAGACCTTCATGAGTACATGAACCAGGGCATATACCTGATGTTTGGTGATGTCTTAGACCTCCGCTGACCATCCTTTTCCTAACAGGACACCTCCAGCAGCCAGCCAGCGGAAGAGGACAACTCCGCCGCCGAAGAAGCAGCAGCTGAAGCCGCCCGTCGTCGCCGGGAAGAGCAAGAAGAGGAAGCCAGACAGGCTGCAGAAGCCGAGGCTAAACGTCAAGAGCAAGAGGAGGCTCGCAAGCGTGAGGCAGAGGAACGTAGGAAGCAACAAGAGGAGGAGGATAAAAAACGAAAGGTAGGCTGACTTGCTGTTGAGTAATGCAGGATTGATAGGATGTCCTGCAGGGGGGTATTGATGGAGTTCTGTTGTACGCTGACTTGCTATGGAGTATTGCAGGTTTGGGGTGATAGGAGGTCTTGCAGGGGAGTATTGTGGAAGTGGGAAGGTACGCTTACTTGCTGTGGAGTATTGTGGGAGCGGGGTGGTAGGAGGTCTTTCTGGGGAGTATTTCAGGAGCGGGGTGGTTGGCTGACTTGCCATGGAGCATTGTGGGAGTAGGTTTGTAGGCTGACTTGCTGTGGATTGTTGCAGTCGTTGGGTGGTAGGAGGTCTTTCTCTGGAGTATTTCAGGATTGGATGGTATATTGACTTGCCTTGGGGTATTGTGGGAGTAGGTTGGAGGTTTTCAGGAGTAGGGTTGTAGGCTGACTTGCTGTGGAGTATTGCCTGAGTGGGGTGGATAGTCAAGCAGTTGTCGTGATATTTCTTATCCTAACTGAAACAAAGACTACAATTGCTCAACTGCTCAAATTGATTTTCTTATTTATGGTGTGATCAGGAAGATTTGAGTGACATGGTAGTTTGTTTGCATGTATGATATCTTTGATTTGCTTGAGTTATCATTGTTGTAGTGGTTTGATATAGCATGAACTTATCTGCATGATAAAGAAAAAGGTCATTGTACGTAGATTTATATGCATGCGTAATGAGACTTCACAAATAGTTTTTTTAAATTTGTGTCATGTTTAGCATGCAGTTTAAACGCAAAAGGCATAATAAATAGCATGATGAAGTCGGTGTTTGGTATCAATTTAAATTCCCTTTTCATGCATGATGGAAACAAATCTCAAAATTGATTCAAGTCCTATGATATCCTTTCATAATTGACTCCTAGACATAAACATAGATAGCATGGAATGTTAGTCTTTGCATGCCCAGTGTTGAGCAACATGCATGTTTCTTCTTTTGCATGGTCTCAGTGTTCGCAAAATGAAGGATCAACTTCATCAAATGGATCTTTGGTGCAAAGTCCTGGAGAGGCTGCAAACTCAGACAATTACAGCTTCTCCTTCGAGGAGGAGGAGGAGGAGAGTGTGGAGGAAGTGTTGGATGATATCCTCTCAGACGCTGAGGATGTGTTTGACAGAGAGAAGCTGCAGGGGTGTTACAGGCTGGTTCCTGTTGCTGAGACCAGAGAGTTGAATGAGAATGAGAATTTGGACCAGAAGGAAGAGAAGCATGATAAGTTAAACATTATTGAATGTATTGAGACCAGAATGGAGAGTGTTCAGGTGAATGTAGACCACATTGACAACAAGTTTGATGGTTTTGAAGACGAGGTTGAATTAGAGGACACTGCTGAGACATTTGAAGACAGTTTGGATCGGTTTGAGGATGTTGTTGAGGAAACACTTCAAAATGACTATGATGGTGGAGGTGGCGCTTATCTCAAGTGGAAAACAATTTCATTTCTAGGAAGTAATAAAAATGAAGTTGCTGTGACTCAACCAGTAGTGCCCCGACCCCATTCTGTTATGTCTGGCACATTTAATCTTGAGGACAGTGGTACTCATCACATACAGGTGCCAGCCTCTCCTCAAAGGAGAGATGACGTTAGAGATGATATTTCTGTTGTTGAGAGTATTGACACTGCCTCTGTGAACCGTCATCTGGACTGGACCACTGATGACCAGCTTGATGACAACTCTTCGAATGATGAAATGCAAGGCTTGATGGAAGAGTATGAGAAATTGATCAATGATGAGACTGACAACGACATGGGGAAAAACCTTGGGCAGGAAATAGCTGAAGCTGTTGCAGAGGATGACATCCTTGGAAGAGACATATGTCTTGAGGATAGCTTGGAGGATTGTGATCAGAATGTCTATCTCATTAGCTGCACCAAGAAAGGGGACATTCCTGAACCTCTGTATGAACAGGAGTGTCTCTATGATTATGGTTATGAAATGGATGGAGATGTTGAAGGATCTGACAGCAGTTCTGGGAAGGAATATTGTCTCAGTGTATTTGACAGTTCTGTTGAATATGACAAAGCTGTATGCTCGGAAACATTCAGTATGGAACAGGGTAGTGGTGTTTCTAAACCAGTGCCAAGATTGACTTTGCCAAGTGATCTGAATGAGAGTTCTACCCAAGCCTCGTCAGACAGAAAGGAACTTCTTGATTCACAAGTAGGAAACTTTTCTGCAGATTCTTCACTTTATATGGAGCAGTCCACAAGGTCAGAAATAAGTGAGAAGACATTAGACGCTGACCCTGTTCAGAACTTTGTATCCTCTGCAGTAAGAAGGTTTCTTTGTGATGCAGCTAGTCTAGATAGTGAGAAAACTGACACAACAACTCCAAGGCCAAGTTTCTCCTTGCACCAAACTTGTGAATTTGTGGCTGAGTCATCAATGCAGCCTGAGTTTGATGTAGAAACTGAAGAGTATCACTTACAAAGCACTGCAACACAATTTGTCATTGACCAAAAACTAGAACAAACATTTGATGAAGACATTTTGCCAAGAATTGCTGATGAAGAGCTGGAGAATGAAGAACTTGGGGACGATGTTCTCTTCTTTATTCCTGGAACAATGGAACCTATTCCAGAAAATGAGGACAATTACCTGACAGAGGAGGAGCAGTTAAATGGTTATGAAAGTTGTTCCAGTGAATCAGAAGACCTGGATCCACCTCAAACCATGATCTTTTGTGATATTTCAGAGTTGCCTGAAGAACAAATGAAGACTTCAACATCCAGTGATGAACAGGAAGACTCATCTGATGTCTGTACTGTTGATCAGCCAGCTCTAACCAGGACAATTAATGACACTAATAGGTTTGCGATTCCAACTCGAGAACCAGTGAAAGATCAGACACTGACACCACCCATGTTTAGTTCTGTTCTTACAGAGATTGTTCAAAGAGGCAGAAGAATGAATGAAAGTCTCACATATGGATTGAGAGTAACAGAAAAAGTTAAAGACGTAATAGTCAATGATGACAAGATGAATCAAGAAAAATCTGTTTTATGTCAAAATAAAGAAGCAGTAAATAATTCTAGAGCCATTAAAAATAATGATTTCACATCACAAAGATCTCGGATTGGTTCTGAGATATCTAAATCTGTAAAATCATCTGCATCAAGTATCAGCAACTTTGTTGATCATGCACAGATAGGCAGTAACAACTTTAAAAGTTCTCCACGGCAAAGGATGAGTGGCAGTAGTGATATTGAAGATCAACTTTTTAAGGATAATATTCCTCCAGTGTTGAAGTCATGGAAGGCAAAATGTGCTTCAGCATCTTCAGAAGATGAGGACAACTCTACCCAAAAGAATCCAGCAGTCAACCAGGCTTTCAGTCAGGTGCTCACACAGCTCAAACAGGGGGATGTAAACCATTCTAAGAGAAAAGTCTACAGTAAAGCTCAGGAGATGCTTTGTGTCACCAGCTTGCTGGAACAGGTGGCTGAAGTAAAGGTTATGGGAAGAGCAGGAAGACCAAAACAAGATGTCCCAAAAGCAATTCAACATGATGGTAGAAACTTCTTCTCCTCTGATGTGACATCAGAATTACATCATCTGGGAGCCATGAAACCTGTTACTGGGGAATATGTAGATACAGAATTTAAGCCTATGCATCCTAAAACAATGTTACAAGCGTTGTTGATGTCATTAATTAAACCAGAAGACAGCCAAGATGTCAGAAACAACGTCTTGCACACAAGTGAAGTGAGGAAATATATTGAGACTGAAGAGCAAGAAGAAATCAAGTCGTTTGCAGAAAAAGTGTCGATGTTCCAAACAGTTGCAAACAAATCTCAGTCCAATCCAAGCACTACATGCTCATCATTGAAGCAGAGCCTTTCTAATCTGTTGACTGATCTGAAAGAGCGGAGTTCTCCATGGGATTCCCAACAGACTACTCCAAGGTCGAGATCAGGCTCAGTTGTGACCACACCAAGGTCATTTATAGATACCCGGTCTATATCAGATTCAGTGGCAACTACACCAAGATCTTACTGTAGATCTCGATCTGCATCACTTGTATCAACTCCCAGGTTTTCAGAGTCTCAACAGTCTACACCAAGAACTGCCCACGAATCCAATTTTCTGCAGCAGAGAAGACTCAGTATTAGAGATGAGGATGACCAACTCTCAAGTCAGGCAAGTCAGATTGAGATGAAGCTGTCTAATCTCCTGAATAGCATGACAAATATATCATCAAAGAGTTCCAAGCAACTTGAAAGAACACCTGTATCCAAGACTCAGTGTGAAACACCTCTCAGCCCAAGAGAAAGCCCAAGAACTTTCTTTGATAACTTTATGCGAAGAAGATCATCAACTACCCTCAAAGAAAACATTTCAACTTTAGCCTCTAAACAGGATTCAAATGTGAAACATCAGCAAAATAACTCTTCTCCATCACATGGTTCTCATTATGCAAACAGTATGAAACCCTATTCAAGAACAGAAGTGTCCCAGAAGAAGTCAGGAAAATCATCCCCACCACCGGTTGCACCGAAGCCATTCAAGCAGAAAATAAACAGCTCTCAGAATGGAGATACACATGGTGCAGTGACAAACAATATGGTCGATATGAACGTCGAAAGATCAGTTACAACCAAATTATTTCCAGAAGCAAGTCCTACATCAGTTAGAGAGCAGCTAGATACAAATGGAAAATACTTTGTTCATGAACCTTCATACAAACATGCTCATCAACATAATTCAGGTAACAAAGAGAAAGGTGAAAAAGAAACTTCGACAGCACAATGTATCACAAATAACCACTGTGCACAAACACCAATTCAGAGTAAGGAACCAATATTCCATCATTCAAAATCGTTGCCCAAGAATGCGCCAACAGCAACAGATGATACTAATGTAGCATCTTCCCATCACAGCCCCGATGATATTACCTCAATTTGTCAAGCCCCAAACATTACATCCTATTTGAAGGTCAAATCATTCCAAATGTTAGCTGAGAGTTTTGATGAAGAAATTTCAAACTTGTCCGTGTCAGATGATAATGCAGATCTTCATCTAAACCTCTCTGGTCTCAGTGATGGTGCCTATGCCCATAGCACTCCAAGGCTTCCCTTCTTCAAACACAGCAGCAACTTCTTCTGTCCAACTCCCAGATCAGACAGGGATGAAAGCTTCAACTCTCCACGAGTCGTCAACAAGGCAGCAAAGGGGTGGGGAGCAGAGGGACCAACAGAAATACCTATTGAGATCAAGACTCCCCCACCAAGCAGTGAAGTTCTTCTTAGTGTGAGTTATGTTGTAAATAATTTGTCATTTGGATATTTTGGTAATCTCAAACTTTACATTATTTTGACAAAGACGTCTGTTTTAATAAGTGTATGGAATATAGATTTCAAGAAATTAATCTGTTTTGATACAAATATTTGTCAAAAATTATGTTATAAAGCAATGCTTATGGTTACAAATTTCTTGATTTCAGCAGTCTTCCCATCGTCATGAGATATTGCATGATCAATCAGCTGATATGTCTCCAAGAGGAGACAGTGATATATCTAGACAAAATAGAAAGAAAAGAAAACCAATTGTTGTATCAATCAGAGACAAATTTGAACACATTGATAATGACAGTAATGAAAATGACCTGCCCAAGAAAGAAGAAAATAAACCAGGAGTAAAGAGATACAACACTTTTTCTGGTAAAGCTCCATCACTCAGGGAACTTCTGGCAGAAGAAAAAGAAGCACCAAGCAAAGCTCGACAATCACCTGCAGTTGATTCAGGGAAGCAGTGGCAGAAAGAACTCCAGTTCCAGCTCCAGATGAGGAGCTTTATGTTGTCAGACTCACCAAGGAGGAGCAGGAGTGCTTCCAGAGATCTATCCAATCATCTGCAGAGATCCAGAAACCTTAGCACAACCTCTGATAATCCTTGTTCAAAGTCCTCTCAGGAGATTTCAGTGGCATCAAAAGCAAACTGGTTCAGCTCTCATGATGTGTCAAATCAGGATCACAAGAGCAAAGATTTTCGACACTGTTCCCCAATTCCTTTCGGCTCTTGTGGTCTATCCAAAAGCACTACCAATACATCTGTTTCCAAGTCAACAAATAAGGACAACTTTCAGGCTGGAAGCATGCCAGAACTCTCTCCTGAAAACAGCTGTCAAAATTTGAGTGTTGAACAAAGAAACAGAAATGGGTTTACAAGAATCTCTAGTGCGCAAAGTGTTTCAACAACAAGCAAGTCTCAGCAATATGTCTCATCTAAAAGTAGCATGTTAAGTCTGTCCTCAAGGAGTAGCACTGAAAGCTTTGGCTTCAGAAATCCAAAAAGTATGGAGAGTTTGTCAAGAGCAAGCCAGGACAGCCTTCTATTGGATGAGCTGGAAGATGAACGCATTCGAAAACAGCAAGTAAAACAATCTCCCATGAAAAACAGCTTGGATAAATTAGCTGAAGAAGATGACAGTGATATGCAGAACTATAAGGATGATTTCTACGGGAACAAAGCCAAATCAAGCACCCTTCCTAGGTCATTCAAAACGAAAAAGACAACCGCAAATGTACCAAAGATGATGCCTCATCAAAAACTTCCATCCCCATTTTTGCCAAGAAGAAATTCAAAAGAGATTGATTTGTCCAATAAGGCAAGAGAACTCAGCAAAGATGCCTCAGGTGGACATGCAAATAGGGACAACAATTTATCGAACATGACTCAGTTAAAAAACAGATTCGCAGTGGAAAATCTTGATGCCCCTCTCATTCATACAGATAACAGACTTGCCCCAAGAAGAAAGTCATTGTTTGAAAAGTTTGAAAAACTTAATCAAGAAATGTCAGAAAAGAAACCAGAAAGGGAAGTGAAACCTAGAGGTAGATCAACATCTGGTGAGAGACTGTCTCAACTTCAGAAGAAGTTGTTTGAACGAACTGAACAAAAACCTTCAGAAAACAAACCAGTATTACTCAACAGTCAAAGATGTGCAATCTTGAAAGAGAAGTTTGAGAAACTTACCAAAGATTTTGATGATGATGAAATGCCAAAGGTTGAAGACATGAAGAACAGGACGAGAGACAGGCTAAGAAGACTTTCCTCAGGACTCAATGTCTCTGATATCCAGAAAAGATTTGCCCCAGATGCAGAAAATTCACAAGCTCCTAGTTCAAGGAATATAAGACGAGGGTCAAGGCCAGTATCAGAACTCTTCCTAAAGTTTGAGAAGACAGATACTGATCAACCAAAGCCAAATATTTTAAAACGTAGAAACCAACCAGGCCGATGGGCTTCTGACATTCCAGGGTTAGGACGAACCAGCACTCATAGTAGCTCTGTGTCCGTTTCCAGCGGAGAAGTTACCTCAGATGAATCTGAGAAGGATGCAATTAACAGTATTGATGTGTCAGTGGACAGACGAGGGTCTAGATCTTTGCGCTCAGCAGCTAACATCAATCATAGTCAGCTAGCTCAATTCATACACAAATCTCAGGGAAACACTTAACACTTTTTGGGGGCAAAGAGATAGTCATTCATTTTTAATTCATTGAAAATGCATAATTATTCTGATCAATGAAATGTTTTGTCATACCTGCATTTGTTGCTAATGAATGAAGTGATATTTCATAGTTTTTCAAAAATTATACTATTGAAAATCAAATGCATATATTTTCTTCATGATAATCTTACTAAACAGTAAGACATCTTTTTCTGTAAAAAACATGTTCGTAATTTATCTTGTCAGGACCCATTTTATAACTTATAGTTTTGGCTTTATATTTTTGTGGGAATATATGGGTGTATGTTTTATAGTTTTTAAAGAGTCTCTGTGATACCGTACATTATTTATTGAATATTGATATTTTCACATATTTATATTTATCAACTATTTATCATTGTTTGTTGTGTAGATGACTTTGTTATTTATTATTTGTCATATTTCTACATTTTCATGTTTGTCAATCACAACCTATATATCTTATTCAAAAAATAAATCTTTTTTCTTTTTGTTTTGTCCTGTTGACAAGTATCACTTTTTAACCCAGAGTTATATACAAGGCCATTGTGTTGACTTCTTTATTCAAAAGGACATAATATTTTCCAACTTTGTAGTGCTTTGGTTTTTTTTCTGATTAATGATCTTTAAAATATGAATGACTTTTAAAGTATAATTTCTCTAAATTTATTGTAATAGAGTCATAATTAGGAAAGCTATTGTGCATATTTTTATATGCTTATGTACTATCTTATTTATCTGGGTTGCCTTTCACAAAACACTAAGGTAATTGTAAGTCTCTACAGCAGCCTCTATCTTATGTTACAGAATTAAAATTGTCACTTTGACAGTTGAACTATAAGTGTCAAAACATTACATGAACTACAAATCCCTAAGGAGGGAAATAGTACTAACTACTGGGTAAATAAAGACAAGGATTATTTCCAGTCTGGATTTAAAAGTTTTGGCAAATATTTGTAAAGATTGTTTGTAAAATAGTCTTATTTTGACGTGAAAGCTTTGAATGGCCTTGTACTATAGTGAACTTAAAATTCAAGAAACAAAGAATTTCCATCAAAATGTTTATCACACAAACGGTGTAGGCTCAAACAAGAGTCTTGAATGGGTTCTGGGGTAAGTTGTCTGGAAGAGAGGAATGACAAACCACTGATTACTTGCATGAGTTACCTGCATGAGACTGCATGATATGTGATGTCACTCCAGATCACACCAACAGGTAAGAAAACAATTATTTGTACAAAATATAGAAATTCATTTTCTACGTTGTAAATGGTCATAGGTTTGAACTGCCTTCACGATTCATTCTTATTTAACAATTATATTTTTCTGACTCTAGATTAGTTGGATGAAATGGTTCCCTGATGTTCTACATTGACTTTCTTGCTTAAAAAACTGATCATAATTTTCTTGAAAAAATTAGAAATAAAATGAATTTTGTTTTCATGAATCTGAATAGATTGTATTAAAAATCAATGTTTGCAAAATTTGTTATCTTTTTACGGGAAATTGATAAAAATGGCCACATGAATTAATTGTCTTAGGGCTACTAATCTGACTTTCTTCCAAAATGTTTGAATGAATTTTGAAGGCTTTTGTTTACTAGCTGTAGTAAAACAGAATTGATATTTGAAGTGTTTGTGTTTTGAGTGGAGTGTTTTGATTTGCAGGAAGAACAAAGAATGGAAGAAGAAAGACTAGAGCGTGAAAGACAGGAGAAGGAGGAGGTAGGTCACGACCTTTCTCCTCGCATATCATTAATATCGGCTTTCAGGAAGCAGTCACTACACCATTTTATTTTTCTATTAAACTTTCTATTTCATTTCCATGTTTTTTACTTTGATTTAAAAAACATTTTTTTTTATAACATTTGAAGTGTAGTGATTGCTTTACTCAGAGTGTTTCATGTTTGATAATTCTGAGAAGATTTGAATTTGAATTTGGAAAATTCAGAAAAAGTTTAAATTTTCAAAAGAAGTTTTCTCAGGGTTGATCAAAGTGGATCTGTTCTTAATAAACTGAATCTAATACAAAAATTTACATTGTTGCCTCTATGGTATATCAAGTTTATAATTCCATAATGATAAAAAGATTCTTATTTTCTCTTTAATTCTTAAGTTTCATAATTATAAAGAATATTTTTATGACTTTTGGAAAGAAAACCTTTAAGGAGAGGCAGCATTGTCGGTTTCATAAGGTGTATGATTTTGAAAACTTCTTTGTTTGAAATAACAATTCATAATTAGTTCATAAATATAGGGACATTGTCAACAATATGGGGTTGAAAATGATTAACATTTCAAACTATTTCATTTGGCTTTGGTTTCTTTTTAAAAGCATTTGGCACTCTTTTTTCCTACGATGCAGTTTTCTAATTATATCAAAAAAAAATTTTTTTCTCAAGTTCCATACAAATCAGTAACATATCTATATCAAGCATTCAATCAATATTACCATCAGTCTGTTAAGAAAAAGAATTACCTTGAAATGTATGTTGACCTTTTGGAAAAAAAAAAATGAATATCTTCAAAAGTGAAATGAAAATCATTTCCCTCCATGTTGAATCAGAGTTCATTGTCTGATTTCATTCATTCATTACTTCATCTCTTCATTTCAGCAGTCATTCATTTAGTTCCTCCCTCCATTGTAGCCTCCACATCTGTTCATTGGTCACACCCTCCTACCAAATTTCATGAAAAGAAGACCATTGATTGTTCAATTATTCATTCATTCAATTGTTCTTTGATTGATATGTTTCATGACAGTTTAGATACATAATTCCTATAGAATAGCTATTCACATCATTATTTTCAATATTTCATGTAAGCTTCCCTCATTCATGTCATTGAGAGTCATTCATTTCATCGTCAGTTTTTCAATGTCCATGCTGTGTTTCTTTAAATCCTAAACAGTAGGATGTAGTGTGAAATTAACACTTGTTTTCGTATGAAGTACATTTTGACATTACAAATTTGAAAACTATAAAATTGACTTAATGATTGATCTATTTTCAGGGCTTGCAACATGTTTGAATACGTCTGTTTTTGTTTATATTAGTTCACGGCGTTGACTTGATGCACCACTACATTTAGCATACATAATCCCATATTGCGCACATGTCATTCAAATTCATCCGGCTGTCGTTACATTTCAACAGCCAACCAGAGAGTAAAATTTGGAAACATTTGTTTTCAGCTTATTGAAAATATACACAATCACAACTTTCTCATACAAAGTAATACAGTTTTGAACATTGATATAAAATAAGAGTGTTGAACTCGAAAGAGATATCTCGTGACCTGATGATGGTCCTACCAGCGTTTGGTACGGTGTGTATGGTCATTCGGACAGTCAAACCAGCGAGTAGGCAGGACTTGATTAATACCTGAAGCCTGCTAGAGGCCGTACAGCCCAGGACAAAAACACACCTTCAATTTCAGTCGAGACTCTAAGCATGAAATTCTGTTTGATGAGGGTTTTCTAAGTACCACCATGGGATCATTTTCATAGTTACTAAAAGATCTTTGATTTTCCTATTTGGCTATTTTTGTGCAAGCCTCACCCTGTGGACTGAACCAGTCCTCTAGCAAGCTAGACTAGTTCTTCTGTCCGTCCGTCCGTCCATAGTCTGTCACTCATGTGTCACGATGGTAGTTAGCTAGCTAATTCTACTAATACTTTGTGCAATAACATACTATAAACTCCTGTCTTTATCTTCAACAGTAAGCTGTTGCCTAGCTTTGGCCCATAATGCATTTCCACCTCCAAAAACTCTTATCCGTTTGTTAAAACTCAAATTAATTCTTTTTCAGACCATTCTATGTCTACATGCAACTCCCATGCCACCCACATAAACCCACTGAATCTGCTTTCTGTCAATGCATACAAACCCAGGGTGGGGCTTGGGGCTTGAAATCAAAATTCTCAAAAGTCAATTCCCTCATCAAGGACCAAATAAACCAATAAAACAAATATTTGACTGGACAATGAGCTTGTTTAGGTTTAAACTATGGCTGCATCAAGTAGGTTGAGTTAATTAAGTGTATAAGGTATAGGTGTACTACACGAGGCTGGTATAGATGAATGACTGCTTTACGAGAGTCATTGCTCCGAGGCTACGAGCCACGGACCTTGTCTTCGCCTACCAGTGATAAATACTGCTGCTCTGCCCCCAGGCTTCCCGCCGTAAGGATGAAGAAGAGAAGAAGAAGAAGGGAAAGAGGAAAGGTCTCGGGGGACTGTCACCCGAAAAGAAGAAACTACTGAAGGTACATTAAACCAGCCTCGTTAACCAATTAATATTAATCCTAATTATTGACATATACTCCAAGATCGTGAGTCTCTACCTTCAAATGTGTTAGGCAGTTACCGTAACACTTTAGCTTACCTAAACATAATACTTCTTGTACTAAAACGCTCGCAATACAAACATGGGATGGGAAGAGTGGCCCCAAACTAAACGCCCTGTTAAGTGTTGTTCTACACAGGATAAACCAAACACGCCATAGAGAAGGTACTGACGGGAAGGAAACCTGTAAGTGATTACTTATCCAAGTGCACTTAAATACAGCTGCTTTTTACACCATTTAAGTGCACTTTAACTAAAGTCCCAAATAAGTGTCACACAGTTATTTTCTCTGTTGATTCATGCCCCAATCAAAACCAGTTTGGAAGGGTCCAAGCAAAATAAATAAATCAGCCTTTGTTAATTGAAATGTGAGTGTTTTAGTATTAATTGTATTAATGTTATCAATATGACAGGTATTTAAGTTGCTTTACTAATTCTTAATTACGCTGTTTGAAAAATAATACTACAATAATAAGCTTGTAAATGTCCTTAACATGATTAATATTTCTATTGTCTATAATTTTGTTTGCAAATATAACTTGCTCTTGCATTAAAATGCTTTTATTCATTTTTGTTGGCATGTCTTAATTGTCACTTCAAATTTATTTCGTAATTCTCTGTCTGTCATTCTTTCTTAACTTCTAACGCTACGGGAACCTCAACTTTTATCTACATTTCAACTAACATGTAAATAACTGAATTCTCAAGATTTTAAAGTTTAAATGCGTCTTGTTGATGTTCCCCAGCCATGTGACTGTGTTGTGTAGTGTCGTGTAGCGTGTGTAGTCGTCGGGGTCTGACGTGCGGTGTGTGTCTGTTCCAGAGACTGATCATGCAGAAGGCTGCTGAGGACCTGAGGAACGAGGCCATGAAGAAGGCTCAGGAGAAGGAGAAGTACATCAACGAGCGGGTGCCCGTCCTCAAGACTGAGGGCATGAACCAAGGTGCGTTGTGCTCAGAGCCCTAACGAAATGCTCAAGGTCTTTGGGGATTAAGATACGTGAATCACATATATATACCCAAGAAGTTCTCTAAATAGTTATGTAGGGGTTCAAGTAAGATATGATAAGATGGGGACACAGGTCACTAGGGGATCCATATGGGGTCAGTGGGTCAGAACTGCCCTTATCGGTTTTCTTTGTAACAATCGACCTTAAAAACGGGGACCCCCCAGGATGAACACCCCACTGCCTTCCTCTTTTCAATAGTTGAACCCGCCTTTCTATATTCCTGTATCTGCTTCTTGAGGTGTCCTGGGTACATCATTGAAACTCTGAATCTAAATCAAAATTGGCGACAGGTTCTTAAGATGGTCTGCCATTCAGTGTATGGTAGCTTGGTCTTTGAATAGGTTACACTTTGATTATCTTCAAGACAGAGGAAAAGTACCAAGACTCATAAGGTTAACTTTTTTAACATTTCATTTTCATCTTAAAACATACTTGTGTTACTAGGGAGAGGAATAGCAAAGATGCGTTCACCATCATCGGGAATGCTATGACTTCAGCAGACTGTAAGACCAGGGTGTTTGGGCAGAAAATGATTATTACTTCTTGCACATAAATGCTGTTCAAGCTTGCCATTAATCATCCTAGCTGACTGTTTCCAATGGGCGGTTGAACAGGGAAACAGCATTTGTACTTTGATTTTCTGGTCACAAACATACCCTGTTCCTGCTGTCTCTTAAAAGCATGAAGTAATATCTGCTAATTATAAGCAGAGGTAGTGCATTAATCAAGTTCAAAATAATGGGATCGAAGGCATTAATCCTTATTTGCAATTTTTCTATTTTACTTTGGGAGTCGGCATGTTATACTGGATGCGCTGAACCATGAAATAAATCAAATGATATTTGTCATGCATAATTATTTGCCATTTCCTCACATTAAATTCCATTGACTTATGATTGTGATCAGACTCCTTAGCATCAAACAGCAATAGTTTCATGCGTTCACGTCTCATGACCCCTCAGTTTGGATTGCCCCCTCCCCGCATGTTAAGATATTAAGTTGCATATTTGTCACAATCTAAACAATGTCGTGTATGGGATGGCAAGTTAAACAAGGCAGTAGGTGATACTAACTGACTAATTTGTGATGGGGATGGTTCCTATTGAGTAGAGGGCTTATTGGATGAAATGTCTCACCATGTATTCTCTTGTTGCATGCCGGAACCTCAGAGTGTAAGTATGTTTGTGTTACTGCCTCCCATACATGTGATTTCATCACCGCCACAGCAGCAGCTTTGCAGGGACGCATTATGTAAGGAGAAAAAGAGAACTAAGAATTTAATAAAAGGATCATTTCATTGTTTAGACTATGGAAATAGGACTTTGAATTTTTACTTTTTACTCAATTTTAACTTCCAACCTGCATATTCCAAAGAAAATAATAAATATTTCTGAAGAAAATGATGAAAAGAAAGATTTCTTTGATAGTAATAAAGCTTTGAAATTTGTGTGCAGTTAGGATTCTCTTAAATTGTGACAATATCTTATGAATAATCGATATATTTGTGTGTTGAGATCCAACTTTATAAACTGCTTTTCATTGTAATCACATGTGTGGTAGAGACACATATTAATAATGTAGTATTTTCTGTGGTATAATCAATCTTGTATAAATCACAGCTTCTATGAGTGGTAGTTCACAAACATGGACTGTTATGTAGCGCTCAGTCATCTTGCTTTAGCATTGAGGCGGTATTGGTCTGTTGAACATTGTAACACAGAGTTTATCATCTTGGAACAAAGTGTCAAAATGTTTCATTTTTTGGTGACAATGTGTTAATTATATCCTTAAGATGTAAGATAAGAGGCCAAATTATTCAAGAAGAAAATAGATTGGTCATCTTTTTCAAAGCATCCTTTCCTTGATAATTAACCTTGTAACAGATCCAGCTCAACTAAAATCCTTTGATTAAGTTGACCACAAAATCTTCTATCATTGAACACTGGTAGTTTTCTTAGCAATACGAGCTTGTAGTATAAAGCCAGGAAGTGTACCTCAGGGAGTTGATAATCAACTACTGGATATGATATTATGATAGAATGAAAAAATTGGCTGACTCTGTGATTGTTCCTCAGACCATTGATTGACTCACATGCGCTGCTTTCATTTGCTTCCCACTTACTCATCTCAAGTTTGGTTCCATATAAAACTGTTGCTACTAGCCATCCATTGCGATACTCTGTTCTTCTATGTTATGCCATTCTATGCGCTCACAGCTTTACTTTCTTTGAGCTTTTTCCACAAAGGCAAGCAACATGCTATATTCTTTTAGCTTTTTCCACAACGCAAATTTGCTATATTCTTTGAGCTTTTGCCACATGGCAAGCAATAGCTTTAAGCTTTTATGGCAGTAAAGATAATGCTATACATTCTGTGAGCATCACTTAGCGCTATGTTATCCTTTCTGTGAGAAATAATCCGAGGTTCATTTCACAATCCACTCATTTCAACCCTGGAACATTTACTCAGATTTTAGAAATTATTTGTTTTTTTGTTTTATTATTAAAGCCATTTGCTATTGTAATGAACAGAAAATATCTTAACAATCTTTTATTTGGCTCTGTAATCTTAAAACAGCTTTTCATATGTAGTGTTTTGAATGTATTTCTGAAGGCTAATATTCTTTGGTGGATGCCAACAGAAGGTCTATTACTTGAAACACTTTGACATGCTTGAGGCTGGAGTAGTTACTGAGATGGATTGTTATTTAAACCAGGCTTTTATGAAGATTTAGATTTTTCTTCATTCAGCAAATGATGCTTTACTTTCTTCACCGCAGGCTTAGTATTTATATATCCATGTGAAGTTGCTAATGTAATGTACTCTATTTTGTTGTATAAAAATGATGTCTATATTGGTTTTGTACATATTTTGCAGTGGTTTTGATGTAAAAGTATTCTGATAAACAACTATTCAAATTTCGTGTTTTTTTATTAAAAAAATATTTCAAATAATTCTAAAAACTTCACAGAGAGTAGATATTGTTATCTAGTTCTTTAAGTTGTAGTTCTTTCAGTTGTTGATTTCTTTTAGCAGTAAAATATCATCACTTCATTGGTTTTCTTTTAACATGAAAATTACTGATATTAGTTAGCTGTCAATGATTTGGGGAGATTATTAATTCACGTATTAGAAATAGCTTAAAGAAAAACTTGAAGTGTGCAATTTGCAGTATGGTTATATAACTTGACTGAACATATGGATCTGGCAGAGTAAATTTAACTTGATTAAAAGTTTTTTCTTGATATCTTATACAAATTCATATTAGGTTTTACTGATATTGTTTAAAGGGATTCATTTCTGTGATGATCTAAACAGGATTAAATATAATATTAACAATGATTACAAAATAGAGATGTACCAAAAAAAAAGCCCAAAATAATAATATTCTCTTAAAAGGTTATTTTACAAAGTTAAAATTGACTTAGATACTCGGTTATAAAGAAGTGTTTGTAAAGAAGTCGTGTATGAGTTTATGATTAATTACTCCAATTACAGCTGACCTGTCCGGCCTTTGTAAGGACCTTCACGCGAAGGTGTGCGCTCTTGAAGAAGATGTTTACGACTGGGAGATCAAGATCAGGAAGCAGGAATTCGAAGTGAGTGTCACGCTGTCCGTCGTATTTCAAAATGTTAATATTGAGTAAAATAAAGTTGTGTATTCAGTAACATTTGTATATCATGTGAACTTCTAAGATTATTACTGGACCTCAAATGTGTTGCCAGTAAGTTTCTAAAAGAAGATACAATCCAGGCAAACTTGCTAACAAACATTACCTCTAGAAGATTGATGATTGAAACAATGACCTTCCTAAAGTATACTGGAGGTAGTTATTCAAAATTGTACAGGTATGGAGCACGACCTCATACTATTCCAAAACATGCAAATGTTTATAAGAACTTTCTGTAGCTTGAACAATTTGTATCTTCCTCATGGATTACTAGTTTTGCATATGAACGTTAACTATCTACTCAAGTTCATGTTGTGGTGTAAGGTTCTACTACTCATGTAGATGTAATGAAAAAGACTCTTGAGGTTCTACAAATATACCAGGCAATACTGGTACTTCCGTGTATGTAATCTGCTGAACATCTCAACTGAAGATAAACTTCTTTTTTTCTTTAACAGTGAGGTTCCAGTATAGATTTTAACAACACATTCAAGCATTTACATACACTTGAAGCATATGACATTGTCATTTCTATACTACCAACTTCTATGAAGTCATTCAAACTACCGACTATCTTGTTAGACATCTTCCCCCGCTTGGCTTTAAGTTGCACCAGTCTCAGTCACTGGCTAAGTTAAACCTTGCTGTTAACCAGTCAAAACACGAGGTTTGAGTGCAGCGGTGCAATTCTCATATTATTTCTGATTGGACTATTGCAATCTGGAGCAGCAGCCTGAAAATTTGGGGAAATTCTGCAAGGTCTATCTTGGCAAATCATTGGGACTGGCATAAGAATAGGCCATGCATGAGAAGATGCCTAGTTAGAGATTCTGGTTATACCAAATAATCATGTCATGTTTTGTTTCACCCAACAGATCAACGAGCTTACACTGAAGGTCAACGACACCAAGGGCAAATTGTAAGTATAGAGTCTACACTAGACTATCTTTACTGCTTCATCACATCTACCAATTGAAAATACTCAAAGTTATAACTAATATGATGTGTTTAACAGAATTGGACATTCATTTAGGGATTGTTATATATTTTTTGTGCCTCTATTGATGTATAACATCAACAAGTTGTATTTATATGTTATACATTGATAGAGGCTCAAAAACTGTAAAACAATCCTTATGTTTACATAATCAACTCTATTTGAAAAGAGGATTTTTTCTGGAATATGTATAATTGAATACACTTTAATGTTCTTAATCAAATATACAAAAACAAACCAGGCACCATATTTTACTGAAAATAAGGCTTCAGTTGACCTGTGTTGTTGGGACTTTGACAGGATTTTCTGGATAACTTCAGCGAATATGCTCCATTATCCAGAAAATTTTGTCTTTCTTATGTACATTACTTCTATGTACCCTTCAAAGACAGGACCTTTGTAGCACATGAGCCTGAATGAATATTTGAAACCTTGTCTGACTCCCACCTCTTTGTTGCAGTATCAAACCCGTCCTCAGAAAGGTTAACAAGACAGAAAGCAAACTCGCCAAACTAGACAAGAAGGAGTCCAGAGATTTCCGCAGCAATCTCAAATCCACAGGCCAGAACAAATTTGCACTTGATGAAAAGGAAGAGGTGAGGCTAAAGCTGGGTTTATTAGAATTTCTACTGGAAATGACAGTGACTGGACACATGTTGATACCTTGTAAATATCTGCTAGACACTTATGGCACAAGACTCTAATGAAATCATTAAAAAAATGAATTTCTCTTGATTGGAACATATAATCCTTGGCCTTCTTTCACAAAGCAACCTTTACTAAGGTTAACCTTAACTCCCATTATTTAACATTGCACTAAGGTTACCTTAAGGACTTACGATCACCTTAGGGCTTCGTGAAAGGAGGCCCTGATGAGATAACAAATATTAGACTTTATTACTTCAAAAAGTCTTCATATGTTATTAAACAAAGCATTCCCTTAAAAGGCGAACAATATAAGTTATCAATTATTCAAAAAATAAGCACTTTTGATGATCTGAAAGGAATAAATCTATTTGACCGTAGATGGTTTAAAACATCTTATTCCAAGAAAATTGAACAATTTATACATGATCTGAATCAGACAAAATCTTCAAAGTGAGTTCAAAACTGTTCCTTCATAAAGATAAAACAAATTGATCCAACAAAACTGAATGGTGAATTGCTCCCCTGCAGGTGAAGACACCCGACTGGCGCGGGGGACTCAAGGGAAAGGGAGAGGGAGAGGCAGCAGAGGGTGAAGAGGCACCGGCCGAGAGTTGAACTCAGAACAATCCGTACTAATCTACCACCTGACCTGTCTCCCTACCGCGTGATCACTGAGTGTCCTCTATGGCACTGTGAGGACTGCTAGAGTCCGTCTGTATACATAGCCCTCTCTTGCAGTTCTCTCTCTCTCTCGGAATTACTACCATTGCAGGATCTTGCTTGGACAGAGCTGATCTTCATTTGGTGTGGAAATCATTCAGACAGTATACTGACTTCACTATGCTTCTCAAGAATTCAACGCATTTCAATATAACCGTAGTTCTAGGTTTGTGTCCTGACTTGTTGAAAATATTACTGGTTTATTTTTGTGGACATTTGAAAGAATTTTTGTGCAGGGATCTTTTTCTCTTAGATTTGTTGAATTTGCAGATTACTGTTTAGCTTGGTATTAGGCAGCTCCCATTCTAGGCACTAGTTTGCACATTTACAAATTTGAAAATATATGCTTCCGTGTGACTTATTTTGGATTTGCCTTCTGATTTAAATCTTGGCACCCGATGGAGGCAGTTTGTGTAATGTTAGTTCTTTCGTATTTCTGAGGTTTTGGATCAGAGTTGTCTCATAGACGACTCCCTACCTCCCTTGAGATGTACTAAGTTAATGCAGATCTGTGTAAACTGTCTGAGTTAATAAAGGCTTGTGATGATGTTAATGGTGATTTATTTGTAATTATTATTTATTTTCTCTTATTTATTCAATTGCAAGTGTAGCCATGTTATTCATGTACAGGTTTATCTACTACACATCTAGATGGTACTGTGGCCTGTGATGGTGTTTCGTACCGGACTAATTAAACAAACATCTTGTGTATACGATACTCATCTCCTCTGCTTCCATTGTCCTAGCCATGTCCAGACTCTAGACTGCCAGAGGTACTCAATAAATAAATAAAGTCTTCCCTTTTGGCGTACTTCTTCTTTCTTTTTTTCAAGAAGAAGTCATTCCTCTACTTTCAATCAGGTAGAGGTTCAAGGGCCTGTTTAATCAAATTTTTACCATGCTCCATCTCCATTGTATCTTTATGGAAATTTCATCTATACTTTCTTGCCATAGATATGGAGTATTTGAATGAAATACATATAGAATCTTATTACATGAATCAAGATAAGAGACTCAGATGAAACAGGACCGTTGGACCTCTTGCATGAAGCTTTCCTGATCTAAGGTTATGTCAACTATGTGTTACATGGTTAAATAGATAGCAATTATGATACTAATGGTGGATAAAAAAAACAGCAACATACAACACACCATTGGTTTGAGTCGCCCGCCTTCACCTATCTCAGAGTTTGGTCATAGCTAACTGATATTTTGCCTATACCTGCTTGTGTCAATTATCTTTATTTTATATTGTTACTTAAAAAATATAATATTTCTGTTACATATATTTCTATTTCAAGCAGCACATTTTTTTTTTCATCTTTCGTCATGAACATCCACATGGATCTTAAACTGGCAGCCATCAAGTCCAGAGGTTATATACAAGCTACACAAATCTAACACACTAAGGTTTTGAGATGCAGGGTTTACCCCTGCAAGGATAAGACAGGAGTCATCAGGAGATGATATTTCCGTCCATTTGAAACATACATCTTTGTAATCATAAAATGGAAATTTCTATTCAAACCCCAATGGGTAGAGTTTCAGAAGATATAATAATAATAATAATAATGATAATAATAATAATAATAGTCCACTTGTTAAGCGCATTTTCCACACATAAGTATGCTCAAAGCGTAGGAGGAAAAGAGTTCTTAGGCTGAAGGATAGGGAAGACAGAACAGGTGAGTCTTTAGGCAGTCATGAAAGATAACAGGTCTCTACATGTTTTTAGCTCCAAGGGCATTTTGTTCCACTCACTGGTTGCTGCAAATGAGAACGACTTCTGACCATTGCGTGTCGTCTTAAAAGTCGGCACAGTTAACAGATGACTATTTTGGGATCTAAGTGTCCTAGTTGGAACGTATGGCTTTATGAGTTCATATAGATAATCAGGGGCAATGTTATTAACACACTGAAACGTTAGGCAGAGAAGTTTGTAGATAATCCTGTAGCGCACAGGAAGCCAGTGTAGGTTCTTTAAGACTGGAGATATGTGGTCATGCTTTTTGCAAAGGGAGACACTTCTTGCAGCAGTGTTATGGATTCGTTGAAGTTTATTAATGAGTAATTTCGGTGCACCAGTGAGAAGCACATTGCAGTAATCTATTCTTGAAATTACCAAAGAGAGGGACAATTTGAGACCGGTATCTTTTGTGAGATACTTTCTGATGTGGCTGATATTTCGAATCTGCACAGAAAACAAATTTGTGAAAGATTGTAGACATGATTTTCCAGTGACAGTTCAGGGTCCAATGTTACTCCGAGATCTTTTACAGCTTGATGAGCAGTGTCTGAGCTCTGCACCAGAAACAATGTTATCCCTACACATAGTTCAACTTTAACTTGTTTCCATGGAAACGATAGGATATAAATTTCAGAATTCTGTAATATTGAATTGCGCAAGTTCAGTAGGTTTGTAATACTCATGCAAATGGTTGTTGAGTTCAGCTCTGGAACAAAATGATGATGGAAAGACTGATGGACTGACGGATAGACAGACAGACCTACACGGTATTTTAAATACAGGTGGGATAATTAACAAAAACCTCCTTGATTCTGAAACAGAAGATGCCTTTAAGATGCCTTACATAGATAAAACCATTTTGAATAGCTCTCTTGAACGAATACCAAATAACTTACCATGTTCCGTTTGCACCTTAAGCATAAATTCACATAAATGAATAAAAAAAAACCGAATGTTTATTTCTGAACATTTGACTTATCAAACAATTTCTACAAAAAAACCCACCATACATGCCTACACATGTTGATGAAAATAAAACTATCAATGGCTAGCCATAACTATTTGTAAAATATATCAACATGTAATATTTTCACAAGATTGTCAATAGATGCTTCAGTAGAGGAAAAGCATCCCTGTGAATTACAAATAAATAAAGAATAAAATATTGATGATTTGATTATGTATCCTTCTAAAATTAACCACATCAACATTAAAACAAATAAAATGTCATTCAAAATATGTCTTCACTGCTGCAATATGACACCAAACATCCACCGGTTTTCAACTGATCTCGGTCAAAACGTAATAGTGAGGCACCTGACCAGGGAGAGACACTTGGTGTTAGCGTTGACAAACACTTGATGTAATGTCGGTTTCCATGAAAACGTCTGATTCTACAAGATGACCAGTGGACTCCATGAAATATTCACATCTGTCGCACTGGTTATACTCAAGTTGTGCAAAAATGAGTAAATAAGTTGTGCAATACTTTCCACACCTCTCACTCAATACATTCACACTGAAATCATGTACACTCGGTGTGTCTATCTGAACATTTTCCGCGCCTCTCACTCAATACATTCACACTGAAATCATGTACACTCGGTGTAGCTATCTGAACATTTTCCGCGCCTCTCACTCAATACATTCACACTGAAATCATGTACACTCGGTGTAGCTATCTGAACATTTTCCGCGCCTCTCACTCAATACATTCACACTGAAATCATGTACACTCGGTGTAGCTATCTGAACATTTTTCGCGCCTCTCACTCAATACATTCACACTGAAATCATGTACACTCGGTGTAGCTATCTGAACATTTTTCGCGCCTCTCACTCAATACATTCATACTGAAATCATGTACACTCGGTGTAGCTATCTGAACATTTTCCGCGCCTCTCACTCAATACATTCACACTGAAATCATGTACACTCGGTGTAGCTATCTGAACATTTTCCGCGCCTCTCACTCAATACATTCACACTGAAATCATGTACACTCGGTGTAGCTATCTGAACATTTTCCGCGCCTCTCACTCAATACATTCATACTGAAATCATGTACACTCGGTGTAGCTATCTGAACATTTTCCGCGCCTCTCACTCAATACATTCACACTGAAATCATGTACACTCGGTGTAGCTATCTGAACATTTTTCGCACCTCTCACTCAACAATTCATACTGAAATCATGCATCCACGATGTGTCTCTTTGAATGATGTGTTTTAACATCAACACTTTGACATATTCGCTACATCTAAACATATTTTATTGTGTAAAATAATACACACTAGCAAGACTAGTTACCTGGTAATATTCAGTGACATCGCTAATGTTAATTCATTAACTGTAAATGTGATTTCAAAGAAAAAGTCGAAATATTAGTGCACTTATACTCATAAGCCTTCCAATACTAGTATCTCAATTACCTGATGACAATGCTTGGCTAGACTAGTAACATGTCGGAAGATTTCTGCTACCAGGTAATGGTAGTTTCCTACCTGAAATTAACAAAGCAGCAAGTATTTCTACTGTCAATAATCTTTATGTCATACACTGGGTTTAAGGTAAACATAACTGCAGTGTCATTCTCTTCCAAAAGAGATTAAACTCAACTCATATTTTGCCATATAAGCATTCTATTATTCTTATAAAAGTGTTATTTAGCATTATTATTCAATGTAATGACTTAATAGTACAATTCTTTATAGATTGTTTGAAATGCAAGAAAGTTGAATAAATTAGCCAGTGATCGCGACTTGCACGACTTAAGCTAGTCTGTAGGCCAGACGCTGAAATAAGGTAGAAGCCTAAGCAAGTCTATAAATAGACTTTAGAGATTGATTTGAAAATGAAGAAACTTCAGTCTCCTGTTCATTTCATTTAATATATTATCATTTCAGAGTCTAATTGTTAGACTAGATTTATGTCTTCTGGAAGCGTTCGTAACAATACTGCTTCACAGTGAAAGAAGCGTACATAATATCAATCATTTCAGAACATTGGTAAGTTTGTTGATAGCGAAGATATACAGGAATATAAACATTGCGCTTTTTCATTTTTCAGATTTCAGTAAAATAAAGACACCTCTAAAAATTGGATAACAAAAATTAGATTTTGAAAATTTAGAAGATTACTCATGTACCAGCAAATAACGTGGTTGTAGCGGTAGTGACATCTCACAAATAAACCTCTCTTGGCCCCGAGGCTATACAACTTTCTTGAGTTTGATATATGCTCAATTCAGGCCCCGGGGTTTAAAAACTTTTCTGAGTTTGATTTCATGCTCAACTCAGGTTTTGTGCTCAACTAAAAAATCAGACTCAGGGTATGGAGGTTATAAAATTGTTCGAGTTCGATTTTGAACTCGGCTTGAGTCTGACATCGTACTCAACTCAAGTAAGGTCCAAAGCTTATTTAACACCATATACTCTTATAAGACAAGTGCATGAATCGAGAGACATTTCAGTGGAATTAGGTTTCGTATGCGATGGAAAGGTATTTACTTTCATACATTATAATGAAATGTTTTGTACAAGTCTTTATTATGATTATTTTAATATTTTGTGGCAATGTTTGATCAACACTATAATTTTTGCTTTTTGTTATTTGTTTAATGAATTATCAATTTAGTTTTCTAACGTTTAAATGTAATTGTAACTTCTTTTATCAAAATAAATCTATTTTGTTTCCTGTAATTTCTATTAGTTCAATTACTCAGGTAAGGAAATTTCTTTTCAACCTCAGTTTTAAGTTTACCAAAGAAATAATGTGAATGAACTTAATAACTTATTTTATTTACGTTTTAATTTGTTTAATGATGACTATACCATACTTATAAGACGTCACAAAGAGAAATTTCTCCATGGAATTAAGCAGAGTTACTTCCCTTATCGCTTATAGCTGCAGAACTGTAGCAAGTTAACTTCTTTCCCCAGTGTTTAAAGGCGAAGTCAGGCTATTAAAGAGCCTATTTTGGCGAAGCAACTGTAGCTAACCTTGACATTGACTAATTACAGCAACGTCAGAGAAAAGATTATGTTGTGATTAAAGAGGGTCATAAATCCCTGAATGGGTAAGAATTTAACAAATTATTCTGGTATGCAAAGAAATTATGTTTATTGCAACACTTATATCTAATACCCAGGAGTCGGCAATAATAAATTTAAAAAAAATACCTTCGAAATTGTCACTAACAACAGAAAGGACATTTTTCTGAGCATACTCAGCTGAGTTTGGTTTTGAACTCAGTTGAGAACGGACTCAAGACGGTTTATAACCTCCAAATTTGAGTTGATCTCAGCTGAGCACAGACTCAGTGAGTTTAGCACGAAGTTGAGTTGAATACGGATATTGTTTTATAACCTCGGGGCTTGGTTTCAGTCCTTTGACTTGAAACTATCATTCATACCAATCAATGATAACAACAATAACATAGTAAAAGGGAGGTATTCTCGATCATCAAATTCAATGTACAGTAGTTGAACAAAAATGAGTTATGAATGAGGGGCAGTACCGCGTATTTTTAGATTAATAAAGTGAAATAAAAAATAACTGTTTCCAGATGCAAGACAATGTTGTTAAATCAAAAGAATCTGTCTTCTCACGAACGTAAAATGATTGGTTAAGCTCTGCGAATTAATACCTCTACCTCAAATGATGAAAATATTTGAATAGTTAATTATTTCCTCTCTGACTACGGATGATCGATCACGAGATGTATTGACCCGCTGAAGATAATAGATTTGACATAAACTAACGTTTGTTTGGGAGAATTTGAAGAAATATCTTTCAATAAAACGCGACACTGCTCCTTTGAATTACTCTTGTACGCGTGAGCCGAACTGTTAGTCCAAGAAGAATTATTCTCAGTAAGCTTCCGGTAAGTCGAAAGTCATTTTGAAACTTTTCACACGAAATTACTTTTTTCTTCATTAATGATGCATTGCAAACTATTCTTGAAAGAATTTTGATGAAATTTTCTTTGCTAATGATTTATTCACCATGGTGTATCGTCATTCACTCGAAGATAGTGAAATTGCTCTTAGTAAATGAACGATAGTTCACGTTTTTTGTATGTTCTTTTATTAAGTGCCGTTATAAATCTGGTCTGTCATTCTGACCGTTGTGCAAAAATTATGCAAAAATAAAGATTTGTGTATATTGAGAAGCGTTCTTAAAATCCCAAAAACATCCAACGTTTGTAAACCTAACTTTCAATGTACGTTTGTATTTATTTATATATGGCACAATTTTGGTTTATAAAAAAAACTCCCCATGTGATTCAGTTAGAACCACTTGTAAATACTTATCTGATGCTTCCATTTTATTAAGGTAATTAATTCAATTATCTCAGCGTCTTAACAAATCTACATACAGCCAGCAACTGGCGTCGCCTGCCAGCAAGGTAATTATCACCCAGTGTTTATATTTATCGTACGTCTTCGTTAACGATTATGTAGCAAATGTGAATTTCATACATTCCTGTCTTAACTAAAGCGGTTATATTTTTAAGTCTGCTAACACGCTATTTTCACCAATTAGTATGAAGATGATTAATTTAAAACAAGCTGTCTAAAAGTGTTAATGTTTGCGTTTTTGCAAATTTTAATGATTTGCTTTTGCTGGTCGGGATACTGAGTGCGTATGAATGTGGCATTCACAATAAAGTTAATCAAAATAAGAAAGGTAATTTGAAAAAATTATTACTTTCAAATACACTAATCAGTCCAAAATGTTAACTCAAAATGACATTTAGATAGAAAGATATAAGGAAAACATTTGACGTGTAAAAGAGTTATTTTGGGAAAACATATTACTTCCCTGTACACAAACCAGTTCAAGGCAAGTTTAACTTAATATGAAAGATGAGAACACGTCCATTGGCGGATCCAGAAATAGGATGGTTGCATATTGAGAGAAAGGGGGGGGGGGGGGGGGGCGGGCGGGGGGGGGGGGGGTTGCACCCTTTTCACATGCGATTCAAAGACAGTTTAAAACAAAAAGGGGGGACGGAGTCGAAATTAAAGGGACATAGAGTATGTTGTTGGAGTCAAATATGTCAAATTTTTAAATGGTGCTTTTTAACCGAGAAGCAGTGGTTGTTTAGTATAAGGACAATGAACGGGTTAAAGACCTGATTTGTGATCGAAAACCGGACAATAACGCGCGCCAATGACTCAAACGTCATTTTGTAAACTTATTTACAGAAGATATTAATACAAATATAGGTGCAAGATGCAAGTTTAGTGAGATCATTTGAACTTCACTGAGAACATATAGTGTTTGCGCTCTTTTTCTTTTAAAGAAATATGACTTGAAAATTCATAAGACATACTCTATGTCTCTTTAATGCCTTGCCGACTTTCCAATGCAAAACCACTAGTCCTTCTGCATGCTGTATAAGGAAAGTACAAATTCAAAGAGTCTAAATGTAATCTATTATACAATTAATTTCAATTTGATATTGAAATAACTTGCGTTAATGGAATCGAATGTCATAATTGGTGTTTGATTAAAGTGAATGTTTCCAGTGACCTTAACCACTAAATAGTATACAGCGGGTACGTGATAAAATTGTGCACATCGTGATGTAAGCATGAAATTATGCTCGATAGTAGTTTATACCCATCTTGTGACATACATAATTTTCCATTTTTTGGGGAAAAAGCGGAAAAAAAATTTTTCTACTATTTTCGCCATATCTTTTAAAATATTGTCCTATACTTACAAATGACATACCAAATTGTTGGAAATTCAAAGCTGATCATTTTAAATAGATTTTAGCCTCCCATCATCAATAGTAAGGGCTACAGAAGTCAAAACGAATAAAAATTATTAAAAGGTTCGGATATGTTTTCACACGACCAAGTAGGTTATAACAACATATTGAGTTGCAATCCATCCAATCCAAACTTTTGAATGATTATGTTAAGAATAAATCATGATATATACTTATATAACTATAACATAACTTATGTTCCAGTGTTATGACTATAGACTATGTAAAACAGCAAATCAAATCAACTTGAATGTACTTTATCGCGAACAAGAACATTAGTTAGTACAATCCCATCCACATGTGCATACTGTGCATTTAAGAGCTGCTTTTCCACATTTGCATCTGTTTGAACATGTTTTACACATGCATTTAAGCCATCCCTGGCACCTCTTTGATGCCCCTGGGATGGTTGTCCATAGAGGTCCAAGCTCTCCAGCAGAAAGTCGGTGGCATCCCCAGTTAAGAGGGTTTGGTTATGGCAATGTTGGGATGTTGTCCAGTGTTCTTCCCTTAGTAGCGAATAATTGCTTTCTTGCTTCATTCACTTTCATAAGGTTGCTTGTTCTGTAATACATCAGCACAGCGAATCGTTTCAGCTGTTGAATGTTGTCATCGGTTATTTCAAGTGGTGGACATGAATATGTTGGTAATTTCAGGAAATGTGTTCCATATTTTCCATGCTGTCTTTTTTCCTATCCCACCAAATGATGAGACGCTGTCACAGCGATTGAAGATGTGAAACAATGGAAGAAATTTACTTTTCTCAGGACCCAGGCCTACAGCAAGTTCATGAACTGCAACATAGCAAAGTATTTTCCAGTACAAAATCCGACCCAGAGTTCTTCAAGATGAAGAATCCTCGTTGCAGCTACGACCAGCACAACTACATCAACGTCAATAGTTCGAATGTTTTCCATCCATTCTGTGAAGCATAAAAAAGTGCAACATCAGTCATGTATCTGCCTCCTCGTGGCTACAGGGTGCCAATCGCTGGAAGTCTTCTGGAAGATTTGAGACAACGTTTTCACCATTTGTGCTGATGACTTGTTTTTCTGTCTGTACCATGGTTACTTTGTTTGCTAGGAAAGCAAGAAGTTCTTTCCTCTTGACATCACATCTCACAAACTCTTGCCAGTTTTGAGGAAGACATGACTAGACTTCCAAACGTCTTCTTTTCCCACATCCTGTCCTCGTTCTTGCACTGGATTTTAAGCTGTCTGCCTTGTAAGCTGTCTGCCTTGCTCTCATCCCAAACAACATCCACCCTCTGATTTGTGTCCAGTGTGTTCTGCACGTACTAACTCTACTAACCTCCGTAGATGTTGATTTAGAAATGAGGGCGGAGGTTGCTATTTGCCATACACGCCAAGGAAAATAAAAATATTTTGTTAAGTTTACTGGAATGATTTTAAAATAAAACTTAAACAAATAAAATACTGTTTTGAAATAATATGATTTAGAACCAGGGATTTCACTTCTCTCATAATAATCAAGCAAACACCCCTCTTTAAAAGATGAGATCGTCTTCAGTAAATTTCAGCACGTGGTCTGCACAACAATAAACACGTGGTTGTGTAGTTTGAAGCCACGATGTCGACGGAGTCGGACGAAGAAATAGTCGCCGCTAGTGAAGAGATAGAGGTCCTCAGTGCTGTTCTTGGACCTGATGAGGTGCACAACACTTAATTCCCCCATTATTCTGAAATATGCAAATACGATGAAGAAAAATCGGCAAACAACGAAGATTTTGCGCGGTACAAGATTTCGTCTTATGCAGACCAAGCACGCACTGCTGTACCCGACAACACGCGTCGTAGACTATATGAAAACTTACAGTTCGTGGGCAATATGGTGGAACAACAGTAGAATTGGGGAAAATGAATACCGAAGAACTAACATTCTGGTTGAGTAGATTTGTACTGGAAGTAACAAAAAGGAACTGTAGCCGCCATCGTCCCTTGTTTCTTTTGTGATGGGACTTCAGTCACACATTCGACTTACGAGGGTTGTCCCAAAAGTATCCGGCCTGAATATGAAAACATGCCTTAAACGCAACCATACTGTGCGTTCCTGAAGAATATTCACTGACGTGTAAATGACATGAACATCACTAGATGCATACTATTCGATTGCATATAATAGCCTATCGTTCAAAGGTACCCTCACATCTTTTACTGAAATGAAGAAAAGTGAATGTAGGGCTGTTATCAAATATCTGAGTTTAAACAAATACACTCCAAAGGAAATTCATGGGGATTAGTTTACAAACATTAGGTGACTCTGCTCCTTCATACAGCACCATTAAACATTGGTGTGTTGAATTAAAACGGGTTAGAGTAAGCACTAAAGACGTCCTGGTCGTCCATCTGATGTCGCCACAGTTGAAAACATTGAGGTTGGTCTTGACTCAATAAGGCAAGACAGGCAAGTAAATATCAGATACTTAGCTGATACTCACAACATCAGTAAAACATCAGTTGAACGAATTTTACATGAACATTTACATATGAAAAAGGTATCAGCACGCTGGGTCCCCAGAATGTTATCTAAGGACCAAAAGCGAAAACGTGTCATGGTCAGTCAGGAACTTCTTGACGAGTATCGCGCAGACCCAGAAGTATTTTTCTTTCATGTCGTTACTCAAGATGAAACTTGGGTTCATCATTTTGATCCTCAGACAAAAAGCCAAAGCATGCAATGGAAACACAACACATCAACCACCCCTAAAAAGTTCATATCTTGTTCCTCCAGTCGGAAGGTCATGGCATCCGTTTTCTGGGACACTCAGGGCGTAATAATGATTGATTATTTAAAGAAAGGGTCTAGCCCCCTCAGACTTCTTCCTCTTCTCTCGACTGAAAATAGAGCTCCGTGGCCAAAGGTTTGAGACTGATGATTACGTCATTGCTGCAGTAGAGGAGTTTTTTGAGGTTTAAGATAAGAAGAGGTTTTCAGAGTTGTTGTAGATGTAACGAAAACGCTAAAGCAATGGATTGGGGTCAAGGGTGATTATGTCGAAAATGAAAATTGAATGTTTGTTTGGTTTTGATGGTCAGGCCAGAAATTTTTGGGACACCCCTCGTACCTCAAAGCAATATTTGGGTCTTCGAGGAATTGAGACAAGTCTTCGATGGTGAGCTTAAAAGAATTACTTGAGTTTGGGAAAAAAACCAACAAGCAGAACCTATCGGGGACGAGAAAGAAAAATAATTTTGGAAACTGAAACTTATAGAGGGTTACAACGCCAGAGTTCTTGTTAACACAATGCTGTATTTAAATGGGAAACATTTCTCCCTGAGAAGTGAATCCGAACATAGAGGTGATAAAATATTAAGTTAGTTTTTGACAATAACAATACGACATCGCCGTAAATACAATATCATCGATTTCTACAAAATACGATACAGTATCGACATCTCAAATATTCAATTTACAGGTGTAGGGACTTATAAACGAACATTGGAGGAGCAAAAGCAAGAGGTGAGCTTCATAATTAATGGAACAGATGATCCAACTGCCAAGGAGCTAGAGATCGGAACAGAAGTTCCTACCGCAGA
Source organism: Phorcus lineatus (assembly GCA_921293015.1). NCBI lineage: Eukaryota > Metazoa > Mollusca > Gastropoda > Trochida > Trochidae > Phorcus > Phorcus lineatus. The sequence goes on from OV121096.1 coordinate 41,304,506, forward strand.
GACGTCAAAGATGGGCCCTGAGAAAGTGGCTCCAACCAGGAACCCAAAAGCTTAAGAAAGGCTATCTCAATGTGTAAACGAAGGAGAATTACAAACTTGTCCTCACCAAGAGTAACAGGATATTGCCATAGAATCTACTTCATGAGGGCATAGAGTGGTTGGTCAGGTGCCACAACAGATAATTGATCCGGATGGAGGATATTTTTACCAAACAAAACATCAGTTCCCCAATTTTCTTGAAAAATTACCAAAGCAGTGACCTTAAATGACTTCTGTAACCCTAATTGTTAGAGATTGGAGGTTGTCTATAACAAAAAGTGATCAACTTTGAATTTCCAACAAATTTGCAAGCATCCGGTGAGGTATCCATTGGAATCCGTTCGAATCCCGGATCCGTTAAGGTATCCGGCACCGGATCCCAGTATACCAAATTTGCAAGGATCCGTTGGGATCCGTAAGGAATGTTATTGAATCCGGAACACGGATTCCACTATATTCTACCTGTGACAATTTAGGAGAGTATTTAAAAAGATATGGTGAAAAAAGAAGATAAAGTCATTTTTTTCACTTTTTTCCTAAAAAAGGAAATAATATGAACATTCTGAGAGGCGTCTCGATCTGTAAGTGATAAAATGGGTATGAGCTACAATCTTGCTTGCATCACGATGTGCACAATTCAGTGAAAAATTGCACTTAGCCGCTGGGCTAAAAGGGTGGTTATTCAGACACAGTCTTAGTTTAAAGACCTTAAAAAAGACTAAATGTCTAGACACCTCTGTCTGACGTCTGTCTTATATACTGAACGCCAAAAGAAACGTTTATGTTAAAATAACATTTTAAGTACTAAAGATATGAAACAAAAGAATGGTTCAAAAGAAAGCTGAATAACGTAGCTTTATGCTGATAACACACTTCAAATTCCTGATGGATTCAGATTGTGGCGAAATGTATCTTGCTTATGAAGATCCAAATTGTCCGATTTTCGACCTTGCTGGTAGTAACCAATAAATGTGATTTAGATGTCCAGAAGTAGTTGAAAGTAAACTTTTACTTTTGTGATTAGACAAAAAGGTTGTATGCTGGACATCATAACCCGTAAACGATGACAAATGATGTTGTTGAGTAAGTTTAAGTGTGAAAGTTAGAAAAAAGAAAGTTTTTATAGTCATAAAATATCTTTTCTCGTACTTTCACTTAGTGAAACAGTTTACTGTGATGTAAAATGACTTTAAAGTATTCAGGAACACAAACGATTATTTCTGTCAACATTTTTGCTTGAAAAGTAAAAGTTTAGATTTTTTTGTTTATCACCCTCACGCATTATCGCTCAAACGTAGCAAAATTAAGCAGCATTTGCACGAACTCAATGCTCTACAGAGTATAAAAGGTGCCTACTTTGCATGATATGGCACACATGCACGAAATCATGCCGCGATTGACAACTGAAGAACGAGAAAGAGCTCTCGGGATATTGCATATTGGGTCGACCAACAACGATGTCGCCAATGCCTTCAAATGTCACGGTATGACCATCATTCGACTTCGTCAACGCTATCTTCAGACCGGGGTCACCACTGATAGACCAAGAAGTGGACGTCCCCGCGTCACAACCCAACTTAAGATCGCTTTCTACGTCAGCTACATCTGAGGAACCATTTTTTGCCGGCGACGTGGTCAGCCAGGACTGCTCTTGGACGAAGACTAAGTGCTGCTACAGTGAGAAGAAGGCTTCGTCTTCAAGGTTTATGGCCATATAGACCACTACGAGGTGTGCAGTTGATGCGGCAACACCGGCTAAACAGGGTAGCGTGGGGACGTACCGTCAGACGGTGGCAGAACTGGAACTGGCGGCGAGTGATGCTCACGGACGAGAGTCGTTTAAGATTTACCATACCGATAGGAGAAGGAGAGTGTACCGTCGTCAAGGTGAAAGAGAGGCTCAATGCTGTGTTCACGTCCTTATACCATTCGGAGGAGGCAGCGAAATGGTGTGGGACGGAATAAAGGACGACGTTCGAACTGACCTTGTCATTATTGAGGACAATATGACGGCACAAGTGTTCATTGACCAGGTTGTCCGTCCTGTGGTTATTCCATTCTTACAGCGTCACCAAAACACACTTTACTAAAAGGAAACTGCACCACCACCGCAAGATTGACAAGGGATTTCTTGCATGCCAACAACGTCAACGTCTTGCCATGGCCTTCCAAATCCAAAGATATCAGCCCCGTCGAACATTTGTGGGACTATCTCGATCGCAGAGTTTGCTTGCGACAGCAATAGTCGCGAAATTGTCAGCAACTAAATAACGCTTTGAGAGAAGAATGGCGTTGGATTCCAGCTGCCTTAGTCAGACGATTGACCCATTCGGTGAGGAGACGTGTTCTGGCATGTTTAGATGCGAATGGCGGCCATACTCGATATTAAAAAAGATTAAAAAACAATAAAATCATGAATTTTACACTATTTTGTTGTTTTTGAGTGATGATCGAAAACTGGAAAATGTTGTCAGCCTTATGCTTTGTTGTTTAAGCCGAAATATAAGTCGATATTATCAAATATTTTTGTTGCATATGATGCGATATTGCTTGGCTACACAATGCAGCAAAAAGTTCCATCGTAACTTTAATAGTTATTGCATAATTGATAAAGAAAGAGGGGTAACGTTTCATTTGGCGTTTTGTGTATGATACATGTAAATGTGCTCATTGTACAGCTATGGAACTAAGGTTATGCGACAGACCATATTCGCTTTGGTTGCAACTAATCAGTCTTCTGCAGTGTTTAGCCCCGAAACATGCACTTGTAATAGACTTCACATAAGAAAGTATTAGACGAGTAGCCGCTGTCCCGCTGTAAGAAGAAAATTGGACAAAGTGTGTTGGCATTAAAGTTATCTGAACAACCACGGGATTTTACTTTTAAGTGTCTTGAAAGTAGGCTTATGGGTTACCTGGTTCTGTTTACAGCGATCTCGACCGTGAGTTCTAGAATACAATAAACTATCGAACTTCCATCCTCGATAACCCGGAGTATACGGTCCGATAATTCCACATAGGACAAGTGTAGAATTCGTAGATGTCGAACTTCTAGAACATTCAAACTATGTGAAATTTGTTTACGGTTGCTTGGAGATTCACACCCATTTAATATTACAAATGTATAATTGTCTGCTGATAACGTTGTCATGGGGCATAGACCTAACATCAAGACTTCTCGCGCAATGCAGAAATCTCGCAGGTCACTGACTAATTTGAGCCTTGCTGCATTTGCTAATCTTTTCTGTGCCAGATCTGTTAACTGCTACCACTGAACTTGCTAGTCTAATAAAAAAGATCGTGGAAGCTTCTTCCAAACGCCGATCACGCATTCGGGCAAAATGAATAAAGGATTGAATTAGCAAGTGATGGAACCTGTGTACAACGCGTTTTAAATATATCTTAACGCTTTTCGCCTCATATTTTAACAACTGGATGTATCAAATTCCAAAATGGTAGTTTAAGAGACCTCTCTCCAAATTGAGATATATGAAAATAACAGTTGGGCATCAACTATTCACGAGAGGAAATTATCCAAGTTGAAGAGTGTCTGCATTTTACAACTTCTAACTAACTTGCCGAAAAATCGTGTTTATAATGTTAGAAGAAATTGTGTTCTGTACCATCCTTTCGAAAACTCGTATCTGTCAGAACCTATACCGCAGCTGATACAGTAAGCTTTTACCTTCCACAAATCAAAACGCTAACAAGTAACATATACGGCTCCTTCAACTCCAATTCACGACTTTATTGAGACGATGCACCGTCCGACCCCTCTTCATTAGTTCACGAATGTTTCCATTTCTCCTAAAGAAAAGATAATTGTCACAAACAAGTACTAAAAATTGTAAACATTTGGAAGTGGCATGAGCTTCACATGCAATCATAAACATCAGTAAGGAGCACGGGTTTCACGTGCTGACCTCAGCAAGTACAGCGTGTGCATGTTTTGCACGTGCGCGGTTAAACGGAAATGACGGTCTAATTGGCATTTCTATAGTCCGTGTTGAATATGCACAACCTAAATGGATGGTAAATAAATAGTAATTACCTGAATTGAAGCAGAGCTCACGGAATGGGGCATGTTATTGTCTCAACTCGGATTAAGCGTAACTGTTTCATCTGTTTAATTGTAACTAAAGTCTCGACTAAACGCGAAAAAATTGCGAAATAATGAAATAGACATGTGAATGCGTAAGTTATTGATACAACTCCTCACAAATAGAAGAAACGTTTAATGCTGTACAGAATCGTTACATATCTCTTTCAATTTGTCTAGAATGTATGAGAGCAATGAACTTAAGTCGTAACATCTAAATTGCCTTTTTAAAGGAGATTTTTAGAGGGCTTCTGAACAAAAGGAACGGTAGGCTTGAAATCACATCTACCGTTATTGTTTCAAAAGTCAATGGTGATTTAATTGATGATAGATAAATTACAATTAAACTCGAAATAAAGACACCAACAAAATTGTCCAAAACGAAGATCACCAATCCACCATTATAACCATAGATTTAGTATCTGTCTTCCACAAAGGTATGGAATGATGACATCACAAATATTGATAAACGTTCTATCTAAGAGGACAATAACCGCGCATTCTAGTCACCGCAAGTTTCTACCCACAGTAAATAATTTATAAAAACAAAAATTAAGATAGCGAGGAGACTAAACGTCTTACTGTTTTATTATGTAACGTGTTTAACTTTCAATAATAGACACATGTATCGATTTATCATCTATTCTGTTTCAGGATAAAGATAAATCCAAAACAAACAATTTCTTGAATTGTTTTTGTTAATTTTTTAACAATTCTTTAGAGAAAATGTGCTGAACGTCGAAATAAACTTTGAGTACATCTCCAAAACAAAACTATCATAAGTAAAGTCACAGGGAAACCAAAGTTACCCATTTCTTAGGTAAGAAGCATACCTTGACCAAATATGTCTCTGAAAATACAACGAGTCACGAGTTTGAAAGTGCGGATTTGGCCAACCCATGTCACCAAGGACACTATGGCGAATCCAGTAAACTTTCATCACCAAAATATTCACTTGAACACTTGTTTTCCGCTTAGAATTCTTTACCTGATTACTTACCTGTGTTCAATAAGCTGGAGTCACTTAAAGCAACATTACCATACCTGTCTCTCCCAGGTGCGAATAGCTGACATTCGTTGCTAATGATGCCAACTCCAAACAACACGTTAACAGCTTGCATAACGAGAACACATTTACTGAAAGCTCTTTAGACCCTGTGAGGAGCTGTTTTCGCCATTGAGTTCTCTCTCTGTTCCACTCCTGTATCCGGATGTTATCATATGCAGGTGTTTCACTTACAATTGCTTTGAATTTCAGAAATTTAATAAGTATTTAACGCTATGGGAGCGCCAGGTAAATAAGTAACTTTGTAGGGACACCAATACACGGTACATACTTATGCGGTGTAAGTGTTTACTAACTGGTGTAGAGAGTAATGATACACAATCGTTATAACTGACCATCCCGCGGCGGAATGAGGAAAGTAGTTGAAAGAGTTTGTCAAAATATCAAAGAAACTGATGATTACCCTCAAAAAGCATTCTTAACATATGTTCACGTGTAAACTATGCTACTTAGAAAAGGTTGAAATACCAAACATATGAATATGATTTTTAGAGGTGTTGTTCATATATTCATATTGAACTGACTCCGAGTGTATAGAAATGTGCACTCTGTGGCACTTTGTGTAGGGACGATTTTGTTAGATAGAAAATCTGAGATAAAAATGTTCTCGTTTTAAAAATGTATTTCTTGAATCAGACCAAACCATTCTAGTCAATTTACCCTCCTGAATGGAAGAAATGACTGTTAGCAGTCTTTTGATATTGATATATATATATATGATTATTTTAAGTCTTGTTATCAATGCACATTGAAAGTATTTTTCAATGGAATTTGTTTATGCAGTTTCGTATTCATGTCCTACACACGAAAATTTTGGGGTATTCGGTGGATTGAAACTTTTTATACCGATTATAGAAAATTATCATGTATTCTGGTTCAGGCCAAAGATCATCCAAATAAAAATGTTTTTTGATTTTTCAAGAGACGTTCATGTTATGTTTTTCTTTAGAGAAATTATGCTAAATATCGAAATATATTTCGAGTACATTTGCAAAAAAAGAAATTAGTAATATTTCTGTATATACGCCTTGGTGTAAGAACATAAAAACTTACCGAAAGCATTATGACAAATGACCGGATGGGATGGAAGCTATTGTAGACAACTGAACGAACGATTCCTGACAGAAATTAGCGATAAGGCCCGGCTTGTAGATATACTTATCACCCTAGTTAGCGGGTGATTTATCAGGTAGACAGAAGGCCGTACATCACACTAATCGGGGAATGGGGAGGCTGTATAGACAAGCTTCTGAAACATTAACTTGGGCTGGCGGGACTTTCATCAATTAATTCTCCTTATCAACCTCACACACACATAATGCAGTCAGGACTCCCAGATAGCTTCTGAAGCGATCATTTCAGGAAAATACAATAAAGTTGAAGTGATTAAAAGAGTATTCGTAGAGACATTATGATCAGCGGTAATTGTGGGACTTCGCGAGGGGAACTGGGTTCGAAAGGTCTACAATAAACAATTGTACAGTTACATACACCAGGTGTCATACACACATATTAGATTTCATAAAGCAAGTTTACATTTCTGGTTATTGTGTGGTTAACTATGTTAAGAGGGAAAGCTCAGAAAACAGCGAAAAGAACTTTTCACAAAGATTGAATCAATGTATACTAGTATGTAGTAACTTGAATGTCCCAACATCCTGCCCCCTTTCTGTCGATGATTTCGCTTCAACTGACCATGCCGTGAAAGTGACCATTCAACGCTTGTAACTCTGATCTGAAAAGCATTTAAAGCCTGAATTGATCATAACATTACGTTGTTCTAGAAACTTCAATGGGGAATGTCTTTTAATGAAATCTTTGTTTCTCACATCTCCTTCTAGACTTTAGCGTTTACGTCAAAGTGCGTTCTCGCTAAAAAAAAGATTTTTTTGAAAGAAAGTAATAAATCACAAGATTATGATAAATGCACATTAATTCTGAATAACCCTTTATGATTTCAACTGATTTGAGGTGAGGTGTTTGAAGTTTCACAACCACTCTCAAGTGTATAACACGGCTGCTAGTAGTACAGTTGTGGCAGTAGCAGTAGCAGATCTGAAGCCCGGACTTCTGGAAACGCCAGTGTATCAGAAATGTTGTACAATTACGTAGTTTTGAAGGTATCTCGCAAATGAGAAATCCCTTATCTTGACGGCAGTTCCTGTTACAGATCACTGTGAAAAAATATAGCCAAGTACCGTGAGATATTTCTTTGAAGAAGCATTTCAACCATCTGAGAGGCTTCCACTTCAGACAGATATTTCACTGGGATTATGTTCTACAGGAACTGTTGTCATTATTCAAGGTAAATAGATGCTTCTAACCACAGTGGGTGAGATATGGTTTCCTACTGACCTAGAAATGCGGAATTTTACATCTTGAAGAAATGGCAGATTCTATACAACAAAGATGAAAAAGAAGAAAAGAAAACTTGCACTGGAAAAGAACTTTTAAACATCAAAAGATAAACATAGTAGAAATGCAATCACGTGAAGGATAAACATAATAATTTATAAGAAACTTATACCATAATAAGAAACGCCCAAGATGCTCTTTACAAACTGAAATATGAAAAAGGTTTCATTGGCTGCACTACGAAATGAAGGTATGGAAACAACTAGAGATGATAACAAGACTTTGAGTGACAGTGAATTAACTAAACTTGATAAGCGGGCTGTAATTACCTTGGCTTTCGTGAGCTAATTTCGTTTTAGGTAATAAGTGAACTATGAAAAGAATACTGACTGTATCATTACTAGACTTATACTCTGTCTCTGAAAAAATAATTCTTTAAAAATAATCTATTAAATACAAAATTGAAAGAAATTTTGATTTAACAAATTTAGACCTACTTTACAAGAGGACATGTCTACGAACAAAAACCTAATAGTAAGGCTATAACTTCACTTGCTGTTCAGTATGTATGACCTGTATGTTTTTTCTTTTATATATTTACGATGTACGGAGCTGATGTAGAGAGGTGCACCCTCCTATCTCTGATAACCAGGTGCCAATGTGCCTCAGAGAGTTGCGTGCGCATCTTACGGTGCTTGACTCTGTCTGAAAACAAAAATGGAAGTTTATAATATAAGTAACAAGTTAGTGAAAAATCGGTTTTAAAAAAATGTTAGCCTGAAATTAAAGTTCTCGACAATAATTCTATTGAATGATTTATTTTGCCAATTTGAAACATTTAACCTTGGGCGTTACGTATATTTTTGAAAGCAGAAACACACTAACGAGAATATATTCCAAAGAATTCCGTATCGACAATTATATTTCACTCTCTCCGTCTCTTTAAGTGTGCTTTTTTATTTTCATATTCATGTATGTGAAAGGGGACGTATTATCACTCAAACGTGTATCTAGACTCATCTAAGGCAGATGCTTAAAACTTACATTTAAGTGTCGAAGTTCTTTTTTAGTTCATAGGTGTATGTTGATATAGGTACTCGTTGAAAGTCTTAATTGAAGTTAAGACGCATCCTTGACAACGCACCTTTGATAAAGATCGGATACTTTAGCTTGACATCAAAAGAGGTGAAATCATTTAAAATTTAACGTCTATGTTCTAAACGTAATTGCTTCTTCGTTCAAGCTTTTCAAATTAATTTTGAGTTTTGAATTTCGTAAATTCTTCAATTTATAATACGGGAGAAATGAGGACCAAACTATAAAATTTTAATAAACATCTTTTGACAGTTAATGCTACAGGAGACTTTTCCAACGTTATACATCACAAAGACTGTGTTATACGCAGTCTGAATAATCGTTAACCGAGAGTTGGAGACGATGAAGAGCCTGATCAGTTTGTGTTACTATCTGTTTAAAGAGCCACTCCGTGAGTTAATAATAATAATAATAATAATAATAATAATAATAATAATAATAATAATAATAATAATTATAATAGTGCATATCTATATTGCGCACAAATCCACGCTCGAAAGCATGCTCATGGCGCTACAATTAAAAGTACAATTCAGAAAGCTGTTGTCTATGGGCCATAGAACTGGGTGAAGAGGTGTGTCTTCAGATGGCTTTTAAAGGAGTCCAGTGTAGGGGAAAGCTTTAGGTCGAGGGGTAATGAGTTCCACAAGACCGGAGCAATATGGGAGAAGGATCTTTGACCAAATGTCTTTAACTTGTAGGAAGGTACTGCCAAGAGGTTTTCTTGCTGTGAGCGAAGTTCACGGGCTGGAACATAGGGAGTGATAAATTCGGTGATGTAAGTAGGAGTCTAGCCAAACTTAATCAATGGTGGCATTTAGTCGTGAAGTATCGATTGTTACCAAAGAGAAACATTTGAAAGCTAATTGGTTTTGTACAGTGACTATATGAAGGTAGAAAGTCGCAATAATGATCGAAAACCGGACAGTGGCTCGCGTCAAATAGTCAAACGTAATTTTGGAGACTTAACTTAAACAGCCAGGAGGGCAGTTAGGAGTTGATAGTGTTTGTTAGGTGATGTAACTAGTATCCATGTATACTGGACGGGTGGTCTCCGCCTCTGAGCAATTTTGGGGCTGTTTTTAGATTTTAATTGAAAGCCAGTATTTGTCATATATATGTCTTATAGAGATAAAAAGATAAGATGTTTTAAGTTTATATCACCACATATAACATTTAGGTTCGTATCAAAGCCAACTTATATGTTATGAAAATCACGGAGTGGCTCTTTAATAAGGTTCCATAGGTGGACATTCTTGGTAAAGATACATCAAATATACAACCATAAAAATATACATATTTCGAAACGTGACATGGGAACTGAAAAGAAAATCTAAAAAAAGGAAAACACGCGTCTGATTAGACTAGGATGAAAATGAACACTCCAGGCTATGGGACTGACAAAATAGTAGTAACAAGTAACAGTCGCCATGTGTATTAATTTTTTGTAATCAAAAGCGGCTGTGGACGTGTTAACTTTATACATGAATAATTATAAAATTAATTCCAAAAATTATTTTGTGTGTTATACCATTCGTATTGGTTTAAGAGAGTCGAGTTCTTGGGGATATACATTGAAAAGTTCATGGTTGGTGCCATTACTGGTGCCGACAAGTGTCATTTCAATGCTATTAAGTGCAACAGAGTGTCAATATAAAGTCATAAAATCACGAATTAGGTCGAAAACCAGACAATAACTTAAGTAAAATGTAGTTTTGGAAACCAGTTTAAAGCAAACAGTAGATAAAAATGAGCTGGCAGTGATTGAGAGGTTATAGAACTGGTATTATTGTAAATGGAATGTTGGATTTCTGTTTCGCACATAAACGTGATTTTCGATTTTCACTGAAAACATATAACTGTCATGTATTTCTTAGATGAATATGTGAGATGTTTACAATGAACATCATAATAAGCATAATAATTGGCGTTGTAACCCGTATGTAAGTCTTTTAAAGTTTGGAATATGTGTCTCACATTTGTACGATTTACTTGAAAGGGCTTATACCATGTCTTTTTTGACAGGAAACCACTGTTATTGATGTCTTCTTTATTAAATGTAAGAGATACACGAACTGACCTTTGATAAACCACACGCAATCCATCCATATGACATGCTGAGAAGCAGACTCATTACGCCAACCCATCGCTTTAATTGAGACAGAATTAGTTGGATTAGATACCTCTTTGAAGTTTGGATTACATGAAAAAATGACCACACATTGACTGATGCATACAACCTCAGAATAGAGACCTGCCAATACAAGATTACGATTTCATGAATAATGCAAAAAATATCAAAGCTTTACAACACTACAGGGCTTTAATCTGCGCATGTATTAAGCGCAGGTACAATCTCACTATGATATGGATTTACTGCACCAAACCGTGTAACCTGTATGAAATTAGATTTAATCTAGATAACCAAGTTTACTGCTGTCTGCTTTAAAGTGCACCGACTTGGTGCCTAAACGTCTTTCAACTTTGATTTGATGAGGGAAATATGGAATACTAGGTGCTTTTGAAAGATGACCTATTTATTAAGTTTAACGAAATGGCAGCTGAAGTTCTCTTGTAATAGACCTTACATAAAATATTGATATACCAATCGCTTACGTTTTACGTAATGATAGATGCCGAGATTGTGCACTAAACCGTACATGAAAGAATATCAATAAAGTTGTACTTTGCATCATAGCTTACATGAGAAAAAAAAGTAGCTAGTTGATAACCCGTATGTTATGTTTTTCATTTTGAAACATCGTGTATTATCTAATTACATAAGATAAGTAATACCGTTTGTAATTTGTTTAGATATCAACTGAACATTGCTATTTACCTTGAGGCTATGAATATCACTTCTAGACTCCAGTCATTACACATTAAACTGATTACTCGAGATAAGTGATATACTGGCGTGAGTTATCTAAATATATAAAGTGATTGAAGCAACGTTACAGTAAGACATCATCATTATATGCTATCAAGGATCAAGTGGATTCATCCAGGGGTAGTCAAGGAATGTGTAACGAGTTTATTTCATAAGGGGAATTGCTTTGGCGGTTTAATTTGCCACGTCTTCAACCATAGAATACAACTCAGTTCACTCCCTGGGTAACTTCAACCACAGAATACGTTACATCCCAGTTCACTCCCTGACTAACTTCAACCACAGAATACGTTACACCCCAGTTCACTCCCTGGCTCACTTCAAACATAGAATACGCTACATCCCAGTTCACTCCCTGGCTAACTTCAACCATAGAATACGTTACACCCCAGTACACTCACTGGCTAACTTCAACCATAGAATACGTTACATCCCAGTACACTCCCTGGCTAACTTCAATCATAGAATACGTTACACCCCAGTTCACTCCCTGGCTAACTTCAATCATAGGATACGTTACATCCCAGTTCACTCCCTGGCTAACTTCAACCATAGAATACGTTACACCCCAGTTCACTCCCTGGCTCACTTCAAACATAGAATACGCTACATCCCAGTTCACTCCCTGGCTAACTTCAACCATAGAATACGTTACACCCCAGTACACTCACTGGCTAACTTCAACCATAGAATACGTTACATCCCAGTACACTCCCTGGCTAGCTTCAATCATAGAATACGTTACATCCCAGTACACTCCCTGGCTAACTTCAACCATAGAATACGTTACATCCCAGTACACTCACTGGCTAACTTCAATCATAGAATACGTTACACCCCAGTTCACTCCCTGGCTAACTTCAACCATAGAATACGTTACATCCCAGTACACTCCCTAGGTAACTTCAATCATAGAATACGTTACACCCCAGTACACTCCCTGTCTAACTTCAATCATAGAATACGTTACACCCCAGTTCACTCACTGGCTAACTTCAACCATAGAATACGTTACATCCCAGTACACTCCCTGGCTAACTTCAACCATAGAATACGTTACATCCCAGTACCCTCACTGGCTAACTTCAACCATAGAATACGTTACATCCCAGTACTCTCCCTGGCTAACTTCAATCATAGAATACGTTACACCCCAGTACACTCCCTGGCTAACTTCAACCATAGAATACGTTAAATCCCAGTACACTCCCTGGCCAACTTCAACCATAGAATACGTTACAACCCAGTTCTCTCCCTGGCTAACTTCAATCATAGAATACGTTACACCCCAGTTCACTCCCTGGCTAACTTCAATCATAGAATACGTTACATCCCAGTTCACTCCCTGGGTAACTTCAATCATAGGATACGTTACATCCCAGTTCACTCCCTGGCTAACTTCAACCATAGAATACGTTACATCCCAGTACACTCCCTAGGTAACTTCAATCATAGAATACGTTACACCCCAGTTCACTCCCTGGCTAACTTCAACCATAGAATACGTTACATCCCAGTACACTCCCTGGCTAACTTCAACCATAGAATACGTTACATCCCAGTACACTCACTGGCTAACTTCAATCATAGAATACGTTACACCCCAGTACACTCACTGGCTAACTTCAACCATAGAATACGTTACATCCCAGTACACTCCCTAGGTAACTTCAATCATAGGATACGTTACACCCCAGTTCACTCCCTAGGTAACTTCAATCATAGGATACGTTACACCCCAGTTCACTCCCTGTCTAACTTCAATCATAGAATACGTTACACCCCAGTACACTCACTGGCTAACTTCAACCATAGAATACGTTACATCCCAGTACACTCACTGGCTAACTTCAATCATAGAATACGTTACACCCCAGTACACTCCCTGGCTAACTTCAACCATAGAATACGTTACATCCCAGTACACTCCCTAGGTAACTTCAATCATAGGATACGTTACACCCCAGTTCACTCCCTAGGTAACTTCAATCATAGGATACGTTACACCCCAGTTCACTCCCTGTCTAACTTCAATCATAGAATACGTTACACCCCAGTACACTCACTGGCTAACTTCAACCATAAAATACGTTACATCCCAGTACACTCCCTGGCTAACTTCAACCATAGAATACGTTACACCCTAGTACACTCCCTGGTTAACTTCAACCATAGAATACGTTACACCCCAGTACACTCCCTGGCTAACTTCAACCATAGAATACGTTACATCCCAGTACACCCCCTGGCTAACTTCAATCATAGAATACGTTACACCCCAGTTCACTCCCTGGCTAACTTCAATCATAGAATACGTTACACCCCAGTACACTCACTGGCTAACTTCAATCATAGAATACGTTACACCCCAGTACACTCACTGGCTAACTTCAACCATAGAATACGTTACATCCCAGTACACTCCCTGGCTAACTTCAATCATAGGATACGTTACACCCCAGTTCACTCCCTGGCTAACTTCAATCATAGAATACGTTACACCCTAGTACACTCCCTGGCTAACTTCAACCATAGAATACGTTACATCCCAGTACACTCCCTGGCTAACTTCAATCATAGAATACGTTACACCCCAGTTCACTCCCTGGCTAACTTCAATCATAGAATACGTTACACCCCAGTACACTCACTGGCTAACTTCAATCATAGAATACGTTACACCCCAGTACACTCACTGGCTAACTTCAACCATAGAATACGTTACATCCCAGTACACTCCCTGGCTAACTTCAATCATAGAATACGTTACACCCCAGTTCACTCACTGGCTAACTTCAATCATAGAATACGTTACACCCCAGTACACTCACTGGCTAACTTCAATCATAGAATACGTTACACCCCAGTACACTCACTGGCTAACTTCAATCATAGAATACGTTACACCCCAGTTCACTCCCTGGCTAACTTCAACCATAGAATACGTTACACCCCAGTACCCTCCCTAGGTAACTTCAATCATAGAATACGTCACACACCACTTCACTCCCTGACTAACTTCAATCATAGTTTCAATGAGTTTCTACAATGCATTTATGAGACGAACAACAGGGACGAGATAATGATTTAGTAGATAGAAGATAGTAGATAGAAGATAGAAAATAGTTGATAGAAGATATAAGATAGAATATAGTAAATAGTAGATAGAAGATAGAAGATAGTAGATAGAATATAGAAGATAGTAGATAGAAAGAAGATAGAATATTATAGATAGAAGATAGAAGTTAGTTGATAGTAGATAGAAGATAGTAAATAGAAGATGGTAGATAGAAAATAGTAGATAGTGGATAGAAGATAGTAGATAGAAAATAGTAGATAGTATATAGAAGATAGTAGATAGAAGATAAGATAGTAGATAGTAGATAGAAGATAGTAGATAGAAGATAGTAGATAGAATATAGAAGATAGTAGATAGAAGATAGAAGATAGAACATAGTAGATAGAAGATAGAAGATAGAAAATAGTAGATAGAAGCTAGAAGCTAGAAGATAGTAGATAGAAGATAGAAGATAGGAGATAGAAGATAGAAGATAGTAGAAAGATGATAGTAGATAGAAGATAGTAGATAGAATAAAGTAGATAGAAGATACTGGTTAGAAGGTAGTAGATAGAAGATAGAAGATAGTAGATAGAAGATAGTAGATAGAAGATAGAAGATAGAAGATAGGAGATAGGAGATAGAAGATAGTAGAAAGAAGATAGTAGATAGTAGATAGAAGATAGAAGATAGAGACAACGAACATGAACTTTGGTCTATGGTGCAAGTGAACTGGTTCAAGTAGAAAAGTGGCACAATACACAATGTCTTTGCGTTGTTTGATAATTTGTCATAAATATAAAAATTTCACCAAACATCTTCGACATGACCCTTACCATTTCTATCAGAGGTGTTGAATGAAATCTATATAGGCGTTCATCTTTCATATTGTCATAAATGACAAATTATCATCATTATTCATACCCTGACGTGTAGCCTTTGATATTAACATCGTCTCATAGAAATGTTGACATACATTAACTTTTATCTGTAAAAACATATCCGCATCTTTATCCGCATTGGCATGATAACAGTCATCGTGGTGATCATTTGAACTTTTAATTACCATTGAGTACCGGTACAAACATACACATTACGCATCACGTATTAAGACATTTTAAGACAATATTTCTTCAACAGAAACGGAAAGAGAAACTAGTGTCGTTGTTATGAAGGGAATAACAGAGAAGAACCCAATATAAAAAAATTAAATAGTTTTGAATGCCTGATATAGGAGGTGTCAAAGATCGAACAACCGTTGTTTGTTTTGGTAAAAGGTGTAACACTTGACTGTTGAAATAGCTTTAGGAGAGGGTCAAGTACACTTGCACTTAGAGGTTAGATCGGAAATAGATAAAACACAAACATTGTTAGCAACACAGGAGGAAGTAAGAGGAGAGAAATACAGGAACGATGACAGACCGGAATTGATGTAACACTCTGGCACGCATCGTAAGAGCCTCCTAAACACAGCCCCGGGCTGCCTGTAACAGCGAGGTAACGCTAGATCCTCCCTGAGAAGGGGACGTCAGGTTACGGCGATAGTGGTGTGTTGCTGAGGAGGGTTAGATCAATGAACTTTCGGTATAAGTAAAACATTGTTATCTTTATGAAAAAGGCATTCAGAAACGAGACGGTTGTCTTGCTTTAGAAGAAGCAATTTACACTTGCATTGTCAAAACCAAAGGCTTTGGAACAATGTTTTGTATATGTTTCGATATTCAAGCGATATGTAGACAAGTACATGTATTTTCAAAAACAGTTATGTTGGTTGAGTGTCGATTAACGTAGTATTCGATTTCTATTGAATAATCAAAATATTTGATAAAGAAGTTTATGATACTTTGAATAATTTGAACCAGAGAAATTTAAGTTTCAAATGCTGATATCATGGATGAAATTTCAACGTCTATTTGTTTTCATTACGTGACATCACATCTTGTTTTAAGTATCAACTCTTCATTTTCTGAGTAAATAATAAACAGGTTTTGTTTCTAGAAAACGTTTACACATTTCCATGGGTACGGTAAAAGCCACTTTACCGATCTTAATTAATTTGTTTATTATCTATATGTTAACATAACTGTGAGATAAAGACAAATATAATCTTTATAACAAACAAATTTGTGATTACATACAAGTGATGCTTTAAATATCACAGCGTTTTCGAACAAATCAGAGATACAAACATGAAAAAATGTACGAATTGAATTCGAAATGACCATCTCACTTGGCCTTAAATTACATATTTCATTAACTATTCTCTCCTCTATGAAATTGCTCGAACACCATCAGAAGAGAAGGCTCTACTCTCACATTCCATCGACCCCCTCTGAAACTGTTGACGTAACTCTAATTAAAACGGACATGCGCACTTAAAGAACAAAGGCATCTGTCAGAGCTTCTAATGAAGCAAGAGAGGCAGCCATGTTCCTTTTAGACCCTTTTTAACACTTTTAATGCCAGACGCTAAAAACCCACTCCGTCTCAAAGCTTAAAGCTTTTATGAGAAGACTTTTATACTGGTAAAGACCTTTGTTGAGATTTACTGATTCGATTTTTGAAGTTTTGTCAGTAAAACACTGCTCCATTTGAAATTTTGAATTACGTCTAACATTGACCAAGATAGACATTGCCGTTGATAAATATCAACTTTAAATAACGATATTATATATTATAACGCTGTTGGATTATTTCATTGAATAGAATAATGTTCCTATAAATCAAAGCAAATACTTGTCCCCCCTCCAACCCCCACCCCCTAGTATATATGAAGTCTGGCGAATTGAAAACTTAAGTCAACTCTTCACGACAGATCACACTACATCTGGAGGATGGTATTGTTAAAAAATATGTAAACTGAAAAATTATTCACTGCCTACCCCATTTCTATTATTAGCCTAACATACTAACTAATATTTGAACATAATAAACAGGAGGTATGACCCCAGTTCGAGTAATGATATAAGCTATGAGAATCCATTTCCTTAACTCGTTTGATTTAAATGGTTTCAGACTAAAATGGCTGCATACAGTTTCCACTTAATTCATAACACCTTATTCCACAAATTCAGTTATTTGGGTTGAGTACATGGATATTTTACCCTCTGAAAAAACTATTTTGCATAAATAAACGAAGAATGGGGAACGTTTGGAACATGAAAATAATAATAAAGTGCTACATTGCATTAAGGATTAAAGGCATTATTAAAGGCACTGTACGACAGAGTACTGGTTGTTACTGTTAGATTACACTCTCACCAGGGAGCACACAGACGTTTCTGGCACGGGTAGGGTTAAATCGATATCTACTCAAAGATCAGTTCCGGACATGTCTCGACTAATTAAGAATCTATGACAGAATTTTAGGAGTTCGTAGCTTGATGGTTCAAGTGACTCATCCCTTTGTCAAAGAATTCTAGCGTCCTCATTTCGGGCTGGTTGTGAATTTAATTCCTTTGTCTCCATGGTGATATTTCTGCCTGGAGGATGTCGGTATGTTGCGGGTTGGAACATTTCTACAGCAAGAGGGCGATACAATCTCGAATTTTCACAGCAGGGTGAATTTTATCATGATAAATTCATGAAGTATCGATTTTTGGTTTTAATTTGTCTGCCAAATGGACATTGGCCAAATTATCTAATAAGAAAGCTGAAAATATGCTCTGAAAGAATTTCAATGAGAAGTCAAGAAACAGAAATAAAACCAGTTGTTTTCGTTGATGCTGTAACTTCCAAAGCTCATATATCGTTCATAGTTTGGGTATATTATCGTTTTTTCTCAACGATAAGAAATCGCTAAAAATACGTATATACAGATATTTCCAGTGAATGAATAATTTTAAGAATTATTCTAAAGAGTTTTAATTGTTATTTCTAAGTAGAGATAAGGAAAGATGACATTACAGTTACTGTTTACTGCACGAATTTAGCGAGGATGAAACGTAACCAGTAGATTCATCATTGGCAGAGTCCTACAAGTGTCTAATAACTCAATATATATCTAATAACTCAATATATATCTGTCCTTCACACAAGTAACGGAAAAAGAGATGAAGGGAGCAAACATCTGGAGCAAAAGTTTTTTGCATTTTCCCGTGGGAGTTAATCCTTAATTCAAAAATGAAACGCGGTGCCCATTAATCATCCTATCTAGAATGCTATTTATAATATAGTTATATAACCTCTACCATTTTCTTATTTCGTGATCGGGCATGCCAAGGCTTTTTACATTTTAACATAACATATCCAATAGCCGACGCCAGTCCAACGTGAAATTATCTAATAATTCTTAATAAAAACACGTCCCTGTTTGTCGACTGGTTTTATCTATAACGTGTTTAAATTTCGTGTTAAATTTCGAACATTGATAAAAGGATACAATTCAACATAGATAATATATCCGACGCCGGTGATTGAATTTCTTTATATAACGCTTGTTGACGTTGACCCGTGGACGTCAAGGAAATAACGACTACGGATAGTTACAACACAAATCCAACCGACTACATAAGGTTAGAGACAGTATCTGATGGAGACACATCACTAAAATCTCAAACTAATACGATATGCTCTTGATTAAATCAAGCGTTAAACGTTACGTCATAACTTAAGAACGCTGCTTACAGGTCTCAGCATTATGTCCGATCATCATTATATGATTAAGTCCTTGTTTAGAGACGCCTGCGGACAAATTGCTTCAACATCTACCGGAGATTTCCTAGATTAAATGATTAAATGATTATAGCGATGATTTTACTGAGAGGACCCTTTCGTCATGTTGGGATAGCTCGTACCGTATTGCCAAGCAGTGTAAGCTCACTGAGCCCGGAACTAATTGGTTCAAGCATGGAGCTGTGCAAGATGGAGACTTTTCTTCATCAGAGGGGATGCAATATCGATTAGAATTATTTTGGGAAAATTGATCAATTAGTTTGGCATCCCTTGAAAGTCTTAGAGAATTTCAGCATTTTTTCACGTCACAGTTTGTAAAAAAGAGCGTTTATGAGAAAAAATTCAAGACATGAAAGACGTTCTAAGTTCTAAGAAAAAAATTCCATGGTAAATGTTTGTTGAAATTCATATTGTTTTCATACATTTCAGGCTTGTGGGATAATAATAAGAAATTTTGAAAGAGATTCAATGCAAAAATTAACAAGAGAAGTAACCTGTCGAGAACACGTTGATCGAGAGACCTGGAAATACGTGTTTTCTTTTTATATTAAACTTGTACATTGGTATATGTAGGTATTTAAACTTTTTATGTTTACAAATTATGATATTATTTTGACCAACTTGACCACAGCAAAGTTCTTTCAATAATTACATACGTTTTTTAGATGGAGTCATTTGATTGTTTCCCATGCTTTACAAGCCTTTCAGAGAAAGAACAAAGTATATTTCAATACAAACAAATGAACACCACCAACTGAACGTTGGTCACGTGACGAACAGACAACGATCTGCACGTGATGATCACATGGCCTAATTAATCTAAATTCACTGGCGTATGGCTTGAGGCAATTGGCTTGAGACATCCACATAACGTCATTATACTTGATTGGGTGTGAAATAACACATGAATTGAGCTAAATTGTAATTAGGGCGACCAGTCGACTGCCACATGCTTCCCAATGAAGAAAGAATATCGAATTGATTCTTAACTGGAGGAACTTGGATGTTAAATTCGATTAAGGAGATGAAAGAAACAATTTTCCCAAAAAAATTCCGGAAAAGCCACAACTGACTAGATTGTTCTAAAATTGTTTGCAATTAATGCAATTATCTTGTTGCTAAGAATTATTGATTATCACCGGTGCGTTATATATCAAGAATTCTTAAAGTTTATGTTTGCTGTAATGAAATTTTTAAAGAGATTGTTTTAGGCTCTAAAACTCATGTTAAAAGTCCATTGTTTGATTTCATTCTTTGGGAGTTTTTAAAAAAAGAAATCTTGACTGATTTGAGGCACACGAATTTTACGTTTTTGTAATCAATGACATAAATGTTTTTTGTTTTAGATATACGTCCTTCCTAAGAATGCCCTTCATTTGAAATCTTTGATGCCAATGTGATTTGATTCGACACACCCCTTGTGTTAATGATCATTCGAGCCCGGTTAATACCCCGCTGACTGAGTACAGTCTGTCCAGCACTTTCAGCGATAAGGTTGTTTCCACAGTGAGGTGTAGATGTAAAGGATTGGTACAGTTTATAGTGGAGGTGTGGACTTCTTCTAATTTTAGAAAGTAAAGTATTTAAAAAAATATTATTACACGAGGACATTCATTATATATTTATTACGAAACGAGGACCATTTGTGGAAGTAATGAAGTGAAAGCGAGAGCGAAGGTTATACAATCATTTACTCGCAACTTTACATGATCAAAATGGTGTAAATCAGCTAATAACTTGGAAAGATAAATGTAGTTAAGTGGGAAAATAACGCGTACATCTAATTAAATGCGTTTCGTCAACATATGTGTGACTTGATGTGTGACTTCCAATTTCTTGGAACTGATGTATTTGTTGATACTTATCTAACATTCTGTTACACGACTGTTCTTGTATCGTTATCATTCCCCCGTTCAAATCTCTTTCCTCTCTCAAAATCACCCAAGAGGGTAACAATCGTTCAAAGGATATACTATATTACGGCAACCTGACTCATATAACATACAACCCACAACATTTTAAGATAACTTGATGTACGTTGTTAATATCTACCTTTTAACATATATCTTCAATAAACACCAAAACCCACAAATAAATACTTTATTTGAACACATAAACAAAGCAACTCTTATATTATCGATTTTATACCTTGATGTACATACAGTTCTTTCCGAAATGATAACAAAAATAGGTTAATGTTTTCACCCTATGTAGGCCCCTAATATGACGACGGAAGCATGTATCATGCCATATCGATGCAGTTTGTACATTACGGTATATCTGGTAACATGAACATAGTTACAAATAGGAGGTGTCTAAATTGTTAACCGTTTATTGATTTTGTTTGATGTACACTTAAACACTATTTGCTGTGTACCAAGCAACAGTCTAACAGCGGCAGTGCACTGTTTAGTTCCAGTCCTACGCTATCGGAACCTTGCGTCTTTGTGCAAAGAACTCAACTAGTTTGTAAATATTTTAAAATGGAAAATTTCGCGTTACTGTTAAATCTAAAATATTTTCTGTTTGAGCGTGAAACATGACATCACACAGAGAATGTGGAGATATCGACGTGGTTACCCCATGCCCTGGTTGCGTTAGCGCCGTGTATTGATACGCGGGGTCAACAGGTCATACTATTTGGACAGGTCAAAGGTCATGGGTTACTACAAGGGACGCCGTGCCATGATGAGGTTTGGTAATGATTAACGAAAGTAGATGATGCTGATTATGAAATGGATTATGATGGAGACGATAACAATAGGAAGACACGGGTATAAGGTCTGATAATATCGATGACGATGTTATGACAAGAGACCGTCATTAGAGTAGATTTTTAAAAAGCGCTGATTATAGATATTAAGTGTATCAGGGCCACTTTTGGCGGTATACTGTGTGTGACACTTTAATAAATAGTTTTCTTCTTCTTCTATTTCAGTGTGGCCTGATAATATCGCCGAAGACGTTATGACACGGGGCCGTTACCAGACCAAGATTTTGTAAAGCTAATTGTCGAAGAATGTTCAGACTTGTCTCAAGTCATCAAGGTCGAATGAATGTAAAATTATTTATTCACATGAAAAAAAAACACAATGTAAAAAAGCCTAAGAGAAGTATTCATGTTTATCAATGTGTTCATCACTTATTCAATCAGCGATTACAGTTTTAAAAGGTTAAGATTTATCAAAACAAACAATGAAATGAAACAACCATTGAACGAGGAAGCCGGGTAGAACAAAGCGAGAACATCACCATCTAAATTGAGGTGAAACAGGTGAAAATGATACTGAAAACCCGCAGACGTTTTATAAACATTGCTGATTCGCTACCAAAAGATAAAATTTCAAAAGAGAACTGCTATAAATGCTTACGAAATACAAACAACATGGAATAATTAGCATTCATCTCACTGAAGCACCAATTGTGTAATACTGTTGTTAGCAACCTTGGAGCCCACTCAGACAGCGCAGTGTACCGAACAAATGTGTAGCAATTAAGTTAATAACTTACCTATAATTAGAAACTCTCATTCTACGTAACTGGATTACTGATTCCTGCAGGCATAATATAGTTAACATAGAACTGATGCACGTATCGGCAGGTATATCAAAGCTGCTTGTGTACGGTTGCATACCGAAAGCTTGTTCACGTAGTCATTACTGACTTTTCCAAGTGCACAAATACAGGATTTGTGCACATAATGTTGTGTTTTAAGGTCAGAAGCTACAATTAAATGTTCCTTATCATTATCTAATTGTATATCACAGAGTTATGTTGAAATGACCACGGGTCTAACTTTCGAAATCTCCAGTTTTCTTTCCCCTTACAAATCTATAAAAACTGTCCAACAGCGTCAAAGATACGACGTGTCAGTTTTCTTACATTCTTTCATTATACGCATGGTGCAATTTGTTTAATTAAGTCGAAAATAGTAATTTTTTTTCAGAATTAGGAAATCTGACCGCATCTGTCTATTTCTTGTCAAATTTCGGAAAATTGCAACAACAACCTGAAATCTATCTATGCAGAATGATCCTTCTACACGTGGACATGGGAATGTTTACTGAAAGGGCAAATGAAGTAATGGAACTCACGTCCGAACGAAATCCGAATTGCATGGTATTTGCACTGAGATACACATGCGAGTGAACACATTTTCGCGATGCATCTGTGTATGTGTCAGGTGTATGCGGATTCACGATTTCAGATACATAGCAAACCGTTATTTAACGTTGTCAACCACCAGTGGCTTGAAATCATTGATAATAGGTGAACATTATACAGTCTGTCACCATTGAGCAGCAAGTCCAGATTTCACCAATACCAATGAAATCTAAAAAATCCGAAAGAAAAATATCAACTAGTTGATTAAGGTATAGGTAGTAATAAAAACTTCATAGATAAAATGTGAATCTTTACAAATGTTAGAGTGCAGGCCATGAATTCTCTTTCGAGAAGTCGACGAGATGGAAATCACAAGCCAGAGAGTTATTGAAAATGACTGTTTCAGTTAAAAAAAGGGTAAATATTTGTGAGACTACAGCTCAGTCTATGATGTATAAGACAGACAGGATCCAGTGCGTTTAAAGTGCGCCATGTATAAACCTGAAGTGTTTTGACATGTTGCGAGTTGATTCAGTTCTCGTCTCGCGTAATTCAGATTTGCAGACATTGTAAACATGATATAGAGTGGAGATTTATTTATAATTGATGATGGCATGATAGCGTGGTCTTAATAAGCCTTTCACCAAGTGTGGATTTCCTTAAATCTTCTTGGCAGTTTTGTCAACATTTAAGAAGAAATTCATAAGACTAAACAAGAGAATTTTTCTGCATATTTTTTTTCAATTCTATTATGCCTTTGAAGAATTTTATACTTGTATAAAAATTAAAATTAATCCTACGCCGTTATCCTAAAACAATTTCAGGGAATGAGGAAGTTATATGATTGATAGGAAGTGATGCGGGTTTATGGATGAGTTTTTGTTGTCTTATAAATCCTTTAAGTCTGTCTCTGTTAAATAAACCCATGAAAACAGAGACACACATACAAATGGAGGGCATCAATCAGACCTCCGTTATTTGCAAACGTTAAAACTCTCAATTAATTATTTCTGTTTGTTTTTATAGGGCGGCACTAGATGTAAAACTTTTATTCCATTTCTTTCGAAATCTTCGACTGTCAAGTGAGAAAACCAGGAAGACCTTGAAGACTGAGCAGTGAGTTACGATACCGATGGAGACAGTTCCAGCAGGGCAGTGTATCGCTGTGATGTTGCGCAAGGAGCATGAACAGCTGGCTAAAATCATCGGAATCTGGGGAGCCGAGACGCAGAGCGGGACTCAAAACAAAGGGGTTGCCGATGAACATTGATTGGTTATCGAGGCAAAAGCCGCTCGTCTTCCCCCATAGGCTCGACTTGACTCCAACTCTCCGCATCAGACCAACTTGGTCTTCAATAGGGGCACTGTCGTCTCTCACGACACTGCTCAGGCGCTCGGACTTTTACCCCGAGGAGCTGATCTTCTCTCATCCATCATAAGAGACAAAGTGGACCTGATGTCACAACGCAGTTCAGCATACTCTGTCTTCCACGGGTCTATAACACCCCAACTCTTATAAGGAAACAAAGTCTGTCTCTAATTGTATAATTTCTGGTCTCTCCGTCTCAGAAGTGGTTTTGTCTACCTCCTAAGCCCCAGCTCTGACCAGTGTATCTCCCGACCCATTGGGTAGCTAGCTGTCTCTCCCCGGAGCCTGTGCTTGACTCGTCCCTCACACCCAGCTAGCTAGTGTGTAACTAACTTAGTTTCTCCCCAGGGCTACTGCTTCTGCCTCCCTCACTCAGTTCAGCTCTAACCCACTGCGCGTCAGTTGTTGTCACTTAACATGCGCACATGTTTACCATTTGCTTCCCAGTTTCTTGTTTATGTACTCCGGACCTGAGCTGTGATTACTAATCGGAGACATGGATTTCATTCCGATTTACCGCTCAAAGAAACGTGCATTGGACGAATAGGAAGTGTTGTCGGTCAAAGGTTCCGTGAGGGCTTGACGGAGTAGAAGCACATGATACGCCGAGCAACATTGACACAGGACGGGCTTGGCATGCTATATAAACACCAGTTATCTACACCAGTGGATCACAGGAGACTGTTAGAAGCGAGGGATAACAGTTTGAGGCAGACGACTTCGTCTGCGCGTGGAGCATTCCTTCGGGCGACGATATTGTAGATTCCCAGTGGATAACCCGCTATCGGAGAAGTTCAGGGAAGTTGACAGAATAAAGTGTGTATTGTGAAAGACTGGATATCGCTATGCTCAGACAAACCTCTGAACACGCCTCGGAGTAGAGAAGTGTGTTTTTCATTGTTGCGTAGCTATTACACGAGCACAGGTTACTTCATGTCATCGAAATCTCTGCAGGGAGCACTAGACCCTAGATCGTCCCAGCATTTCATAGTTATCCAACCTTATCGTCCCAGCCCTGTGCGGAGTACAGACTGGCCAACTGCAGTCAACACTACAAGTCGTCTGCTTGTCATACACGCAGCCAGTAAACAACGTATTCGTCCAGTGTCGACATGCAATGTGTATTTAAACAGTTCAACTATTTGTAATAGCCTCAACTGTGAACTGGACAAGTTTTAATTCAGAGCTTCTCTCGGAGCGAGGAGGCAGTGGTCGGTGATTGTGTCTTCTCTCTAATTATACTCGACGTTGACTTCAAACTTTAACATGTAATTTGGATACTTTATGAGCAACTCGACCAAAATGAACTCAGCTACAAAAACTAAAACTTCGGACAGTAAGATTGTCGTGATGGGGGCAACAGGAGTTGGAAAATCTGGTAAGAAATCTTTGTGAACGTCTTTGTGGTAAATTAACCTACTTGCATTTCAAAACAATAAGTGTCAGAAAAAGTGACGTCAAAACAACACATGACGCCGGTCGTTAGCATTCTAAGATCATTAAGACATTAACCTTGAACAATTTTGTTTCTACCTGCAGGGAGACAGGTGTTTGGCGGAAAGGTACACACAAATAGAGATATTGTAAACAAGTGTATGTTGTTTCTAATTGTTTCAAGCAAGTGATGGATTGTCGACAGAGGGCGTTTTGCCTGTATCTATTGTTTTGCTGCATACCCCACGTGCCTCTCCCAGAGGGATATCGCACCAGTATTATCTACAAAGCCATTCCTCCCTATATCTATCTACATCTACCTTGTTCTGCCCAGGTAGCGGTTTATCTCTGATCATCCAGATAGCAATTTGCACTTGTCAGCACAGCTGCATCGTCTCCATGCTTTAAGTGCATTCATACATTTAAATAAGCGGTGTGATGAATTTGTTCTCAAACAGTGTATAGTGCAATGAATTCATAATATGTACAAGCTATTCGTCAGTGGCATTTGTTTAGGTCAGGTAACCTTAATTTTAATACTCTTCATGCTCATACATATACTGTATGCATACCTTTACATCACTACGTGCTCCAATGCATGGTCTTCATGTATGTAATGCAGTAATTGCTAAGGCAGGTATTTGTAGCGTTCAGATACTTCTATTTTGGACAATAATTTTAATTTACCTGTTCAGCCGAGGTGAACGGTCATCGTGGTTCAAGTATGTTCATTTACTTCAACGATTTATGTTGTGATGGATTCATTATACAATACACACTGCAGTTCAATTTAACTTATTTCATAAAAGAAAGTGTATAGACCTGAAATCTCTGATATACAGGTATGTAATTAACGCTGGTCAAACCAGGTGAATGGTACAGGTGTGATAGTTCCTTACGACTTCCCTGATCGTTTGATTAACGTGCAATATGAGCGGTTCCTATACTTAAGTAGTTTACTGAACATAAGGTATTATTTTTACATATGACCACGTCTTCTTGTAAATTTTGTATTTGGTCAAGGTCTGTCATTCAGGTATTTTATTATGGTGAAATATCGTAATTAACACTAACCTGTACGTCAGTGGTTTGCAAGACACATTGTATTCTACTTACAATAACCGTCTGGTGTGATGAATAGGTTCTTATACAATAGGCGCATAATAACTCCCTTTAATGACTGTTCCACAGGTTGTACCGTCAAAACACAATGGAGAGCTTGTATGGCCCAGTGTTCATGAATTTCCTCATTGTGCTTGTCAGTTGATATTGATGTGGTTTATAGATTCATAATAGACGTTGCATTACGTTAACTCACAGCCATACACTGTTGTGATTGATTGATTGCTGGTATACACTCGTTAAATATACCATTAATCACCTTTCGGCTACAAACACCTTCTTGAAACTTTCTCGTATTACTTCATGTAGAATCTTGGTCACATTTGACATTGGACCTACGTGATTGTCATGGTTATTGATTTGGCTTTCACATGCAAAAAACACCAATTATCATTTTTTTTATTCACAACATCTCCAATATTCAGAAACAACATCATTTATGTGTGTGCCGAAGCCTAAATCACACGTCCCATGTACGTGAAAACTTGTTGTATAACCAGCAACACACATGCAGTTATCTTATACTTGCTTTAGAAAAGTCTCCAACATTACGTCACACTAATCGATGGGCGACGTTGTCCGGTTTTCGATAAAAGTTGCAACTTTGTACCTCTATATAGTCACTATTGACCCGATTTGAATTAAAATAAAACTTTTCAGCAACATTTAGTAGGCCTACATCTCTATAAAATGACACTATCATTTTGGCATATTTGACTTCAGCAACATAGGTTCTCTTTAAGATAGTCACTGACACTGTATCAAATGATATTGATAAAGAAGACTATCATTTTCCTTCAACAAATCTATATCTTCCTGCGTATAAAACGTAAGTGATAGAAACTTAAATAATATGAAGACATATTACATTACAAGTAAGGATTGACGTAAAAGCCATTTTCGAGATGCCTTCATATTGTACTTCGTATTCTGATAGTCAACGTGTAGGTTATATTAATACATTGTACATTCCCATTGTAGACTTACCCTTTATATCATATATCAAATACTGGTGCAATCACCCACATTATATTAAACCAAGATTTTAATTAGATATTTTAAACGTGTTGGCTTAACGAAGTTATATTTATTATCTGGGTATAAGTTTACGAAAACTATCCTCATTTTATACATTCCATCGCATTATAAACTGTAAAGAGGGAAATAGAGGTTAAACTTCCACCCAACCACCCATTGAATGTACTCACTGGGTGAAGTTCGAGTTGATTGTTGTTTTGTGTGTATAGATATGGGTTTTAGACCCAAGTGGCCCCTGGCACAGACATAGTGAATATCATGCATGCTAAGCAACCCAAAGAGCCGGTTTGTCTGTAAACTAAATCTTATCTATCGTGGCAGGTTGGCCACCATGCGGTGTATGATACAGCCTATTCATTGTGGATAGAAACTTGATCTACTCCCCTATCTACTGATCAGGCACAGTAGAATCAGCCCCTTGTAGTTCGTGATATACCTTTCAGGGAGGGCTTGTAGATGATTTGATTGATGGTGTGATAACCGTTACATTTGTCCTATTGGTTTTGTAGGTCAATATGAGTGTTATTTGGTTTCTGAGCATTTCTTATATTTGTGCTTGAAAATAATTTTGTAGCTGCTGTTAATTCATTTTAGATGAATAAATTTAGAACATCATAGAACCAGTATTTGAGATAAAGAAAATAAGAAAACAGGAGAGAAGTAAACTCAACAGAAAAAGATATGAAGTGAAACAGACTTGATGAAACCTTTATGATATATCGCCTAGGACTGTCGATAGAATGTCGATTGATAACGATATTAAAAGACAGGGTGAAGTTGAGAGTTATCGAAGGACATATGTATAACAGTAGACGAAGAGACACCGAAAGAGAAACATGTTGTTGTCGAAAGAGATAGAGGTAATACGACAGAGGAATACGGAATTCATCAAATTAGGTTTGAGACAGAGAGCCACAGCATGTACATGTAGACAAAGATCCGACACAGAAGACACAACCAGCGTGGATAGAAATCATAGACGAGTTGAACGAAAAAATGAATACGAAATGAAGGCAAACACACTTGCATATATCCGGAAAACAGTAATACCCTCTTAATTCAGCTCACCATAGGAACCCCCGGCGGGACGCTTATCATAAAGTACATGCATTAATGTATCAGGGCCTATTCTTTCATTTCTCACCTGCGGCTACTTCAAACAAACCAGGCACAGGTACACCCTCATAAAGTCCCCTGTCAATGCACAATACCCTCTGTGTTCCATTCATGCTGGGTCAAAACATGCTTCATTGTACTGTGTATTTGCTAAAGCGGTGCACCCATATACCAGGCTTTTACCCCGCCATGTCAGTCAATACCCTTTCAGCGTCTCTACGTGTTCCTGCAACACAAGTTTATGGACTTGAGTTCCCCCACCCCTTTCTCTCCCCCTCCCATTTCGTCTGCCACCCCCTCCTGAAAATACCCCCTTATCTAACGGGTATAAATTGCAACCACTGAATATGTCGGATTAATCTCGATTTTTATCCACCCCACGCCTCGCTCTCCCTTCACTGACATGAAGATATTTTCGTCATTTGATTTCTTTCTCCCCATCACTTGTTTTATCACTAATTCATTAAAACCTTTTCTTATCACCAAAACCCTCTTCTTTTCATCAAATATCAACTTCTCCCTTTATCATTAGTATGTCTTCTTTTTATGTAAATTCTCCCCTTTTCTAAAATCTTTTCATTGTTGCTTATCTATGAAACCATAATATTAATGTCGAACTCAAATTAAGCTCGAACTCAAAATATTCAATTTAATTTGATAAGATATTAAACCATTTTATGCAACCGACCCCTCCTCTCCCTCATCAAACCTTCCTTATGCAACCTTACTTCTTAACCTCGTCCATACTGAAACAATATTATGCACCCAAATACTACCCCCTCACTCCCTGTTATTCCACTTTACCTATATACACACCACACCTGTTCCTTATTGAACTCTTCTGTAGGAGCTGCTAGACCATGTGCTTCACGCTCCAGTGCTTTTCACGACTCAGCACAATGTTTTGTCATATTGTCGACTTCGTTCAGGTCCGTCAGTTCCCAATAGACTGTATTCAGCACCTGAAGAAAAGGCACACAGTTGCAGCAGGTTCCTCGGATTCCGTCTGACCTTGACACTTGTAGGGTGATTGTGAGAAGCATCGAGAGGACGCCACATGAGCTGAACCAACTATGAATCATAAATGGAGAGGGGGTTCTAAATCGTAGTGATGTAACGAGGGCATACTTCAGTGTGTAGACGATAGATCGGGATGAAAAGAAGAAACAAGGGAGGGATGGAGGAATGTGGGACGACTGATGATCACACGGAGGGTTGAATAACTATTCCGTAGTTTCGATTTTAGCAGCTCTAGCGTTATCCCGAAGTAAACAGACGGTTTGATCTCCATGTGACCTCATGGAGAGGTGGTTTTAGCATAGAGTTTGTCAAACAGCCTGTTATTGAGTTTGCTGTGATCAAGACATAAACTTAAAGAGACACTGTCCTAAACCGTGGAATGTTAAACGTGAAGTCACACGAATTGATCTCTACGTGATTTAATGCTAGGGTAGTTTTAATTCTGTCAATTCTGTTAATTTCGTCAGATAACTATTGAATTTTAAAATTTAGAAGTTAATTAGTTGACAGTATTAATGAGAAACTGTCCAGAGAAACCATCGAGACTGACTTTTTGACTCTTACCCAACGGCCATAGTCATTGAGTCTATTTCAACATTGTATGAGAGGATCAACTCAATCAAAAGTCAAAGTACATTAATACTTTTTTTACTTTTCATTAAATTGATAATAAAACCAATCTTGAGCATACTTTGATTTGTTTCTATCAGTCGTTAAAGTTGTGTACAAGCAAATTCTCCAGACTCCAGATGAAAACCTATTGTGAATGACGGGGTTTACGCACATGAACGACTGAAGGCCAGCACCTGGTACCCATCAAGTCTGACTTAACGTGAACTAGAGCAGGACGAATTGCTGCGTAATGTGCTGCTTCGTTCCATTTTGATTAAAATGTATATATTTTACATCTACAAATGTAAGAAAAACTATATATCGGCATTATATGTGGGCCATAAGTGAAATACATACCTCTTGTGCATCTTTCGTAGGGAAATATATAATCGTTAACGGCAATCTTTGCGGTACAGGGGAAAGATAGTGACTTTTCTGAAATGGGATTAACGAAATAATTGTTATTTTATCTCATTTATGCTTATCTTATGGATCATTATGTGTTCCAGTAACAGCTCTGGGGAAAAGCAAAAAAAAAAGGTATTCCATAACGCCTTCTGCATCTGATGAGGTGTAATGATAGACAGACAATAACTACGTTTTCGTCTGCTGATTTACGAAAAAGTAAATAGATATTTTATCTTAGCGAAATTTTGACCCCGTTTACATTTCATTTAGTTATATGAGGGAACAGACTCTTGTAATTTTGTAGAAATAAAGATAAAGATAAATATAGTCGCAAGCGACGACAAAAGGATTCAGCGCATAAAAAGCACATTCAGTACAAACATAGTGATGTTAGCCAGCTTCACTGAAATTTTCATGAAGATTGGAGCATGCATTAATCTACAGCAGCAAGTTTTATTTGACCTTATCTCCAAAGCATACTCCGGTTATTGCAAAGAAGTGGTGAGCAAAAAATATTTGACTGACATCAAAATCTGAATCACCCTGAAATTCCCAATGTCTCAGCTACATTATTGGAGAGTTTGAGCTCTTAGATGCAAGTATCTTCAGAGAAGAAGATTTTTTTAGATGAAACTCAAAAATCACTAAAAGCAATATGGCGGCCAAACTATTCATGCTACGAATTTGCCATGATTTACTTTTTTGCTCCAAATGTAATTGCCTGTCGTTTAAAGCAAGTTGCAAGTCTCTAAGTGCATTTTGAAAAAATAACCCATGTTAATTTTTTGAACTTTGGATCGTACTGTGCCTTTAACGCTTAATCCGATTAAGCCCAAAAGCTTATTGTGGCGTCGTCTCATGAAGTTCTATCAGACTGGTCAGTTTGGCTGTAATAGCTTTAGCGGTTTGGGCTGAATCGTGTCCACAAGAATCGCGGAATAATGAAAACCTATTTCTGGAACAAATAAGTTGAAATTGTGCAAAAAGTATAATACTTATGAAATCGTCATGATTTACTTTTTTGTTTATACTGTTAGTACGCTTCATTCAAAACAAGTTTCAGGTCTCTAAGTGCATTTTTCAAAAATAGCCTATGTTAATTTTTAGTCAACGTATTTTTGCGATTTTAGATCGTTTATTGTGAACGAAATTAACTGTTCGCGATCAATGTTTTAACAGTTTCTGCAAGTCCACATACTGGTTTTATATTCCTGAAAAAATATTGCGATTGTGAGTCTAACTTTTGGAGTTATCGCCCCTTGAACATGCTTATATGAGCTAAGTCGCCCGAATTTGCAAGGTTGCTGAGAAAAAAGTTTTAATGTTAGGACCTTGAAAAAGTCAAATTCAAAATTACAATGCTTCAGCTACATTGAGTATGAATTTCAGCTCTTAGATGCAAGTATCTTCAGAGAAGAAGATTCTCAAAGATGCATGGGGTCCGGAAATTTCAAAACGTCCAAAAAAGCAATATGGCGGCCAAACTATTGATGCTACGAATTTGCCATGATTTACTTTTTTGCTTGTAATGATACTGCGCATCGTTTAAAAAAAGTTGCAAGTCTCTAAGTGCATTTTGAAAAAATTTCCTATGTTAATTTTTCGCACTTTGAGTGCTACTGTGCCTTTAACGCTTAAGCCGATTAAGCCCAAAAGCTTCTACAGGGGTCTCCTAATGAAGCTCTATCAGGCTGGTAAGTTTGGCTGTAATAGCTTTAGCGGTTTGGGCTGAATCGTGACCACAAAAATCGTGGAATAAAAAAAAAAATAATAATAATAATAATAATAATAATAATAATAATAATAATAATAATAATAATAATAAAACACGCCAATAACAATAAGGATTCAGCAAAATTTGCTGAATCCTTAAATATCGTTATTGAATTGTTATTATTCGAATGAGAAAATGAGGTTGTCAGCTTACTATTATGAGAGAATTTCTGATACAAATAGATATCGGGGAATAATTCTAAAATAGATTTCGTCCATTACGTTAAAAAACGTGAGAAAAGAGGAAGTGAAAGTAAGGGGAAATAACGACAGTTTAACGATGTCACATTTAGTCAACTAAATAGGACAAATATTTTGTAGGAATGAAAACTTTCGTGCTCAATGTCAGTTATGGCGTAAAAATAACATAACTGACTTGAAATATTTGTTATCAAAACAAAGGAACACTTGTCTATGTTTCATTTGGATACAGTAAAACATAAAAAAGGCCCTTGTATAAAGTCTTTCATTTTTGTCTTGTTTACTGCATACTTATACAAGAACAAATACACGCCAACTTCCTTCTTGATCACGAGGAGAACTAACCCTCTTGTTAATTGTCCTGATAGATTCATACCTGAAGGATCCGTGTCTCTAATGTAAGCTCTCGTAATTGGACCAAACATAAGCGCATGGCAGTAAGGAGGTTAAACGTTGTTTAGAATATAGTGCGTGCTCTGCATCTGAATCTAGCTCCTTTATCAAGTGGGATATCAGACAAAACACAGACATAGTGGAGAGACGGGCAACTGAATATTTAAAGAGTCACTGCCTATCAAATACTAACGAATTTGTTTATTTATTTATTCATTACCGCTCTTCCATTTTGTATTGAGACAGGGGAGGGACGTCAAACGAAAGTCTGATTTTGGGGCTTTGTTGATTAATAAGAATTTGCCTCCTAAACATTATCTTTGCCTTTTTTCAAATTTGAATGACCTTTTGCATTTAAACGAAGACCGAAGAAATATTACATTTTGAAACAAGTAAATCCTCACATATGCCAAGTGTACTTGAAGAGGTAAAGGTCTTCAATCTTCATTCAACTTTCGTATTCAGACAAAACGTGTTGTCTGGCACGAGTTCATTGTAATAAGAGAGAACGCTTAATAAAGTAATAGAGACCTTTGATGGCTTGAAAAGTTTCTGAACGGCGATGAATGGATCATCTCACTAGGAAATTGAGGCGCAACCCAAATCTGTTTTTGATGAAGAAACCGTAAAGTAGTTTTCGCTAGGGAAAGGAAGTGTTATGGCTTTGCAATCAGCAATACTATAAGGAAACGGCGCCCAAACGTGTTGGTTAATTACTTTGAATAGAGTTCTCGTGGTGTTCACGTGTTCAATGCATGAACTTGCTTTTTTAAACAGTAATTTTTACCATTTGGCTTGTGTGATGAATTCAAAGAGTAGCTAAAGATTTTTCATTATTTCATTTCTATGATTTTAATTGCTCTAATTTCTTCCACCTGAAGAATGTTGTTATTTCCATGTTAACGTAGTCAAAATATGATTTTTAAATACGTTACCAGAGAGATTTTTCTTATAACACGTAATCATTACCTGGTGAAATTAAAGTTATTTCATTCTTTACATATGTTAGATGAGTCCACTTTGAAAAATACATATATCTTTGCAATAAAAGTGGATTGTTTTTCAATCTTTTTCCCAAATATTTGATAAAAGTGAGAGGATTAATGATTTAATATCTTGCAGTTTTGAACATAACAGTATCAAAAGATAAAATAAAGCTTATCGAGGTAAGTTTCCGATACATTTGTCAATGATTGATATGACCGACCCTGAAAGAGAAGAGGCTGAATGCTGGGATACCGATTGATACATGTACTTCTTATGGTCATATGAATGCACATAAACTGAAAAATCTTTGAGTTCCTGACAACTAATTGCGAATAATGGATATTCGCTCTCGACCAAGATGCATTGGAAGATGAAGTGTGTAAATCTCTAGTTAGGATAACATAATTTGATTATTCATTTATGGAAATCGTGCTGAATCTTCAATCTGACCTACATATTTACACTAATATAATTATTTCAAGGAGATCATTCCTAATGGAATTGATTAGTTCTGACTAAGATAGCATTGCTGAGCTGTTCACTCTGACACATTGCTCCAGTCGTTGTCAACCCTAATCATATAATGTATAATATCCGGACTATACATGACCTGTCTAGTCTGATAAACTGACCAAGTTCATTTTTCTGTGGGTTTCGCCCTGCAAGACTCGATTCGAAAAAGGATTATTGTTTTGATTTTTGTGATCAAATAAATAGGAATTAGACCAAGGTCAGATAAACTAAACAGCTCCAGACCTGGCCTCATGGCTTTGTAAAAACATACGTGTTCTATATTACCGTTCTTCATTTCTATGTTTATTCCTGGCTGGATTGTAGCTCAGATATGGAATTGGTTTTGCCTGAATATGTCTGCATGTGTGAATCAGCATCTCAGATACTTGGTCATCCATGCATAGGACAGCTCATTTGGTAAGGTCACTTAAGGTTACTATAGGATTAAGACATAGTTCGTGTGTTGAGACTATTCATTTAGTGTTAATTGTTTTGAATGGACAGTTAGTTTTCAATAAGAACATAAATGTTTAATTTGTTTTCGAAAAAGGACAGAATAATCTTCACAATAACAGAAACATGACAGTCCTCGAGCTATGAGCTTGACCCAGCCTTTTGGTCATTTCCAGTTATTACTAATTTCTCGTGGATTTGAGGAAATACCTTTTAAGTAATATTATGCATAGATTTTCCTCTTATCGCAAAAGAAGGGATCCAGTCTCTTCGATTTTCCCTTGACGGTAAATGGCGCCGATATTTTCATTAGATTCCCTCAAGACGTTTTCTTCCCATTTGATTCCAGACAGGAGGAGAATATAGGGTCTATAGAGGATTATATAAGACATCACTTATGAATGCTCCGCAAACATTTGAGCTCAAATTTATCAATCTTATAACCAGAAAGTGTATACAACACGCATGCTGTCAATCAGTTAATATTTTCATGCTTACGTAAATCCAACCGGTAATGTGAAGGTCGTTTTGAAAGAATTTAAATGCCGAGAGCTCTGTTTTGACGCCTTTTCAAGTTTTATCGCTTTTCAGTTAGATCTCGATTCCGTATCATTTCGTCTTTTATATATACTGTACACAAAAAGAAACGCGAATCAAACGCTAAAGGAAACATGGTGTGTTTTGTTAAATCAACAGTTCACTGCCACTGAATCGGTTTTCAAACGATTCAAGTCATTTACTATTGAACTATAGAAGCCAACAATTTAAACTATGATTTCTAATAGAAAATTAAAAGTTGAAAATTTCGCGTTCCTTTTTGTGTTCACTGGTTTCTCGGAAGGATCATTACGGACCCTTCGTACGTATATCGGTAAAGTTAAAGTCCGTTCGTACGTATATCGCTAAAGTTAAAGTCCGTTCGTACATATATCGTTAAAGTTAAAGTCCGTTCGTACGTACGTAAGGTAAAAGGCTGTTCGTACTTGTATCATTAAAGTAAAAGACTGTTCGTACTTGTATCGTTAAAGGAAAAGGCTGTTCGTACTTGTATCGTTAAAGTTAATGTCTGTCCGTACTTGTATCGCTAAAGTTAAAGGCTGTCCGTACTTGTATCATCAAAGTTGAAGGCTGTTCGTACTTGTATCGTTAAAGTTAACTCTTATTTCGTTTTAGGATATTCAATACGTATGCTTACAATTTGAATACACATGGACGGGTATTCATCTGTTAGGGAAGCGTTGGCAATATTACCGAAGATCAATCAATGCCATCGATTTCCAGGAACTTCTATCGGGCTCTGGTCGTGTTTATTTGTGACATTTATCAGCCGAATTTCTGACATTTGATTGCGATGTAATGGAAGTGGTAACGCCTGGCATACAGGATCAATTTAACACTACACATTCATGTTCTTCTTTCTCTACATTGTGATCAAGAAGCAAAGATGTTTCCGTCTCCTATCTAGGAATAGTGAAAACAAAGATATCGTCTATGTGATAGATGATAATGTTTCCTTCAGTGGACTTTTTTGTCAGTTAGTTAGTTGTCGAATAATTGGATTAGTGGCCACCATATATTACAAAAATTGTCAATTAAATCATTTCTTTTTTAAATAAATCTTTCTACAAGGAACGTCTCTTTCAATGATAATTGCTGAGACCTGCTCCAAGAGTAATGACTGTAAACTCGACTCTTCGCTCTTATCATTCATTTTGTATTATTATATCCAAGGCTTCTATGATGTTTATTTTCACTTTAACAGTTAATGCATTTTCTTGTTTGTTCTTTGATGTTGTTTCATGTGACTCGTGCCCATCTTAGTTCATTAACTATGTATTTTGACATTTTCTTACGTCTTCTGTGATGCCATACCCTCGTCTCTCTATATACATATTAAATCATCTATGATTATTTATGAATGTAGTCTCCATTTCGCTTTGAAGTTAACATCGCCCGGTTATCATTCGAAAATTTGTCGTGCTCAATTGAATCATAATAAATAAGTTTAATTAGGTATGCGCTATTCATTGTCAATAGATATTCATTGTAGTAGTCCACGATGTGTACTATATTCTCCTGTGTATTATCAGATGACCAAAAATGACGCCAAAAGAGACCAATCAGGCTCACTCGTTGTAACATTTCCAAAGATTGTCTGTCAATTTCTCGTGGCGGATAACTGAGATAAAGTCGCCCCTGGTTAACTAAAACCCTGATAATTACTGAGACTTTGTAACATAATTTTTGTGTCTGGTGAAATATTACGATTTGCAGTTGAATCATTCAGAAATAGTTTCGAATTTGTTTTAAAGTTGACAATGGTTTGTAAATATCGGTGAAAAAGGCCAATACATGTTATATAGGTCAATCGGTGTAAATCATTTCTACCTATTAGGTCGTCCTGTCAGGTCCTGCGCCTCAGGTCTCCAATTTTCACTTTGATTACAGGGTGTGTAATGGAAAGAGGGATGCTGGACGTTTAATAACAGTAAACCGACGATCCTATAGATTGATAGGAGCTACATCTTCCAATAAATACCGATTTTATCGAGGCTGCATTTGACGCTCTGACGTCGCCGCCATGTTTAATAGTTCAGTATCTGCGTGATCACTTTGTAACCAGGTATCTTACTCTCGTATATGGCTTAAAAGGAGAATTTCAACTTCTCTAGGGTGTAACTGTATGAAAATGTCTGTTAATGTCTGCTCTCGAAGTTCACTTCGTTGAATTAACAAATTGATTATGGCTAATTTAAAATATTCACTTTGATGTGATACATAGTTTCATAGTTTATCTTTCTGGTCAAGTAGTACATTTTTGGATTACTTGTTTTGATGGTTTGCTCTGGGAGTGTTGTCTTGATCGACACTTTCAATGCTGTTGACTTCCATCTTTCAAAATACAGTTTTCCATTTTAAAGGGTCTTGTATTGATTTTCAGTTATCTC
The DNA here is from genome assembly GCA_921293015.1 of Phorcus lineatus. Taxonomy (NCBI): domain Eukaryota; kingdom Metazoa; phylum Mollusca; class Gastropoda; order Trochida; family Trochidae; genus Phorcus; species Phorcus lineatus. The sequence goes on from OV121096.1 coordinate 41,343,273, forward strand.
ACCCTTTGATTTGAAGTTTATTTTCATATATTTGAAGCGAGGTCGGATTGTCTGATAAATATTACCTTGATTTGTAAAAATACGTGGCTAATGGATTTCAAATGATTATCTGAAGCAATAGGAGGTTTAAATGTTCTTTAATCTTAATATGATGAAAATTTTCGAAACACATTATGCATTTGTCCCTCAAACCACCAGTGTGAGTGTCAGGCAATGCGAGGAGAGAACAACTGGCCTTCCTTATAATTCGATTGTAAAACTTCAAATAGAAAAATGGTGAGTATGTTTCGTAATACAGAAAAGCAACACGGCATTCGTTTCCAGTTGGATGATTAAGAAACAAGCCTATCAAAATATTGTTTATCATATATCAGCTTGATGCACCCGTTTCTGGACGTTATACAAATAGAGTTTGTGTACATAAGCAAAACCAAGTGACAAAATAGTAATGGGTTTAAGAAAATGAACATGTTGAGTTTCTCTAATGAAAAGAAACTATTGAACTCTCATTTAAGGTTGAGCAGTTTGTTAATGGATTACTGAATGAAGTGTGGAATCCCGTAGCTTGTGTATAGTTCAATTGAATATTTAGCATCATATTAAAACCAGATCCATTTGGGCGAGACAGGGCGATGATAAATTCCATATACAACTGTAATGCTGGACCACACCCCTACCCGAGGCACTGTAATATAGAGAAGTATTATGTTCCTTAACATCAGATTTCACCCACGGGATTAGATAATTAAGAATCTAACATCTGTCAGGCAACTCTTTTTTTATCATATATGATCGGATCTTTGCTTTGTTGTACTTCCTGTTATTATGTTTCATGGACGTTTAGAAAAATCAGTTGGTCAATTTTTATTTACTCAGCGCGAATCGAATTTGAACTATCAGCCTTTGTTTTAATTTGGCTATTATTTGTAAACTTACTGGTCTATTTACTCTCCAGTTGATGTTTATGATGGATAATCGATTCTGGTTTTGGACACTGTAACTTTCGATTTTGCAATTCTATCAACATGCAATCCATGAAAATACAGAAAAGTCCAAAACATCTAAATTGTATACCAAAGAATATTATTTCTCTGCGTGTATGTCTTTAAAGGATGGCACTTGGTGAAAAAATATGAAAACTAAATATGACAATATGAAACTGAGGTCGAAGAAATAATCTTTAACAAAATGATATGACAATTTTGCTGCTTCGAGTTATAATGCTAAATGTCTCGGAGACATGATCTCAAGTACAGCATCAGAAATCCATGTACAACAATCTATTGAATAAATGGTGGGGAAAACCTAGAAACCAGATCTAACCAATGTTGAAACTGTATCGCTGTATGCATTGGTAGCTTACCGCTCTACTCACTGGCAGGACTTAACCTTGGATTGTCTCTGAAATATATCATTTACGAACAATGATTTTAAGGTTGAAGAAAATGTTATTTTCCTGAAAAATCATGAACGTTACGTTTGCTTGAAATTTACATCTTGAAGACAGTCGTATTCAGCAAACATATTTTTGGGAATCGGCGACAGGGGCAAGTCTAATAAACAGATGGTTGAGGTGAAACAGAACCGTTACATGTTTTCACCATGTGTGTAATACCTTGTATCGGTTCAAAGACTTACCTTTACGCATTGTATCTTCGTTTGCATTCGCAGTAATATGAGAAGAAGATATACTCAAACTTTCAGAGGTGATAATAATGTGCCAAAATTAAGACACATAAGATAATTATTACCTGGCCTTTTGATGCAACCTGCGAGCATCGATTGGGAATAGCAAAATGTTGGTAGTTTTGCATTGGATAGTTATAATGGTTTCGCTGTCATTATTTTGGTTTAAAGATTGTGTGATTAAACCCTCCCTACCGCAATTCCAATAAAATTACTTACTGACACTATCTATTTACTCTTCTTACTCAGTCAAGTTGTAATTACAATAAAGATTCCTTCAGCTCAAATGACAATGATATAAACATGCAGTATGCCAAGAATGTTGCCAATGCAAACTGTGCTTGGCATCACACTTCACTAGTTACGTATCTAAACAATGTTTACCACTGAATAAGAATCAGATATCAGGAGTCATTAGGTGAAAAATACTATGATAAGAATGTTAAACATTAATACTAATTCTTAGCAGCTTAAAACGGGATGAAAAGTATTTAAATGTCACATTGTTACGCGGTAAATATCCAGGGAGATTAGAGTGTAATACTTGGTAACCCTGTCGAGTAATTGAGTAACGTTGTCCATCATTAGTGATTACACACTACAGGGTACTTACTGTATCTACTTGGCATGTGTACTCGGGTCTAAAAGTAGCCGTAGACCATTGTTGTTTGCACGCATGCTTGTTTCTGGGGAAGGCATTAAACGTTATAGGAGTCTATCGCTTCCGGTAAATTTCAAAAGCTAACGAAACAATTTTGGAGTATTCGTGCCATCACATACATTCATCATGACTTAATAACGTTAAACAATGTCATTTTCATTGATATTGATGGACTGTATATTTTAAAAGTAAATATATTTCAGAAAGATGAATAAACGACATAGTTTGTTTTGACTAAGTCATCAACGCTTACAGCTGCATGCCAAAAGTTTGTTCACATACCTGAATATATTAGTTCAAATATCATGTAATTTGAGATGCCTTTGAGGTATCGTAGCGTTGCGAAAAAGAAACGTATGATATTGAATTTTCGATACACATATGCAGATCCATTCTTCTTTCAGGCAAATGCTTATCGTACCCCACAATTACCCATAACAGTTTTGGCAGGTCATTGAAGTGACCAGGGGTCAAAATTCCCAAAACACTAATTTTTATTTTTCTCCATAAAATCCTTTACAATTTATCAACTTCTTTAAAAATTAGTCACGTTTGTGACTTAGCACAAAGTCAATGTGAATTTTGTTGGTTTTAAACTCAGAGAGTCGATATGGAACATTTTATTCGACATTTAATGAAATCGAAATTTCAAAAATGTGACCCCTTCTGTCTATATGAATATGCCAAAATTCGAATTTTTGCACGAGTGACCAGACAATGCCAAAATGAGTTCAAGAATGGCTATTTCACACATGGACAGTGGGTGATCCATTGTCAGTCTTGCTGAAGTTATTCTATTGACGTTGAAACGAAATCCAAATTACATGATATTTGCACTACAATTCAGTGGTAGGTGAAAAAATTTTCGGTATGCAGCTGTATATTTTTTTTGCAAACAGAGTGCATACAGGTAACGTATTTTATCAACATCATTTCCTGAAATCTTATATTATTTTGCCTTTATGCATATGACCTTTTATTGCAACATAATTTAAACAAAGATTCGCCGATTTATCAAGCTACTTATCCCTTCATTATTTATTGAAGTGGAGCCATGACTGTTCTATCAATGTTTTGTCCCGAAAGTAGCTTTTTCAATTCTTAATACTCTGCTAAAGTCAACATTAAAAAACAATATGCGTATTTCAAACTGACATACGTAAAAAGGAAAGATTTGTTGAGGACACCTTGTATGTAACAGTTCAGATTCTTACACCTTTTCGGGTCGATTCATGTCTATTGGAAATTCGCACCACAACCGTGGAGCCGCTGAATCATTGGATGAACAATGTTAATGTTCATATGTTTAAACCGCCCAACACGCACAGATTAACTCATTTTTGTTATTAAACAATTCAACAGTCCTTTGCAAAATTAATTTTGCATGGCCGTAGGATATACTTTTGTCCACACAGCTTTCAACAATGTCTCAACAACATCCCGTTATTTTATTAGCTTATTGACGTTTTTGGTTTGTTTCGCAATGGATTGCATGCGGTTAAATATGAGTATTACTTGAAAATGATCCTGCTAAAATGTGACCTCACCTGCCTAATAATTTGAATGTTGGATAGCGTTATATCTAATATCTAGACCTGCACTAGTATGAATTCTCCCTTAAACTAAATCTACTAATCATTTTGGTAAAATGTCGTATGACAATACAAAATCTCTTTTTACGTAATACCTTCCATCTACCAAATTCTGAGATTAATCAGGGAACCGTAACATTGTCTTCTACACAATGCCTTTGTGTATCTTAAAACACTGTTTTCTTCATATCACTTACAGATGCTATTGTGAGAAAGATACTATTATCTTGTCCACAATGCCCACAGGAGTATATAGGTTATTCCGGGAATGATCGAGTTACAGAATATACAAGGTGTTTGTTTAGACAGCGAGCATGTCCATCAACTGCGCCACCTAAGGCGTGATAAGATGAACATGCTCCCAAGACTGGCAGGGACTAGCATATCAAAACACAACAGTTGTTCAAAGATACTATAGAATACCTCTCGTCATGACCAATCAGATTGAATTAAATGTCATGGAACCAGTTAAATTGTCTGAAAGGTTGCAACTAAGGACTGGGTTTTAAATCATTTTTATGAAATCTTCGTAAACTTTTTTTTTAGTGAATATACTGCTGACACATTTTGGCCATTCATAGTTAAGAAAAAATGGTTGGTCTTTCTGTTAAAAGATATGAATAAAATCAACAATGTTTTAAATTCTATTCCGACTTGACTGACTTTCCTCTATTTCTCGAGGCCGGATTGGGGTTCAGAAGAGTTACTCTTCTTTCAACGACGACGGCATCACTAGCTATTTTAACCTTAAGAGTTTGTTAACAAAACATAGGTAATTTCGATAGCATCTATGTCATCTAATACTATCAACATTGAATCTACAACGATAAGTACTAGCGTAAGGTAATGGGGTCAAAATGTCAGGAGTATGTTAACAAGGTTGTTGGACGTTAAGCAGATAACGCCTTCTGCTATGTGTCGCCTGCTCACCTGAAGACCATAAGCTAACCATGAAGATGTTCAGAGATCGTGTTGGCCTGGTCTCACCTCCACTTGGCCTCATCAAAACACGGATATCTCCCTTGATTGGCAAATCTTCAGGAACTTCAGCACAAGTCATTAGGAAAGCATCATCTAGGACAGTGTTTACATACTGATTTCCGCACCGCTTTGGCAACAGTCTGCACACTGTCAATCCAGAAAACAGATTCTATTTCCCTATCACACCCTCGAGATGACACATCAGATAGCAGATATGCCACACAATCTCGCCTTCATAAAGTAATGCGTTTGCGTAGGTTTACGAAAGTTATTCCAGTTTTATATTCAGAGTAACAGAGGTTTATTGTTGTTGTTAATTGACTCTGTTTGAGAAATTGTAAAGGTTTTTTAACGTCCGTATTGTAGTGAATGAATCTTCAAAAATCACGAAAATTGCGTTAAGACAAAAGGTGAGGTGAGGTGAGCCGCTTTCAAGATTATTTCACTTATATCGCGGCTGGTAGTATTATTGCAGGGAGAAAGCCCGCAACACTATAGTGGCTATGCATTGCGGTGAAACCTGCGAGCATCGGCTGGAACTAGCGAACCATGGGTGGTACTGCGCTGAATTTCAGTGTAGCATTGCACCCAAACCTGACTGCGTGTAGAACAGTTCTCTACTGCAGACAAAGTTGCCGAGCCCCTGGCGGGATTCGAACCACTTGCGGGATTCGAACCACGGACCTCCTGATCCGAAGTCGAACGCGCTAACCACTGCGCTATCCCGCCCCCTAAAACAAAAGGCTAAGAGTCTTGTCATGTATTTTTTTCACAACATTAATAAATCATATTTGGCAAGAACACATGACATCTTCACTGAAATGATATCCCTTAGGTGACTAAAACTAAACAGAGAAGCCTAAATGCAACCTAAGATTGTTATGATGGGTGACCTACGAGCTAAGTTTTGTTTCATAATATAACTCATTTAATGCAAGGGAATGAAAATGACAGTGAAAAGGGTTAGAGCTTTATTTGACACATCTCTTTACTGATGCTTAATGCTGGCAACAGACAAACCAGAGCGACGGATTTTCAATTGCGAAAATAAGAGTATGTTATGGCAGCGATTCTACAGATCGAAAGGAAGTGATATTTTACAAAGTCAATACACGCTAAACGGATATTGCCTTGTTTATGAAATATACAGTTCGTTTTGGCTCAATATGGTTTCCACATCGTGTTTGTATAGATTGCTTGAACGGTTTATCTAGCATTGTTCTTCTGGTAACGATAAGGTGTTTCCAACTACGAGCTGAAACGTCTGTTGGAATGACTCTTCAAATATTCAGAAATTTCTTCTCGTCATTCATGGAAATTTTCTTATAAAAGCAAGAAATGTTTTTATATAGTCTTTGAAAATGTCAAAGATATTTTGAAAGTTATCCATCATTGAGCTTTTGCGTGGGTTTCACACGGGACGCCTTCTTATGCAGATAGGTGTCTCTGATTGTAAAATGGGGATATAATACTGTGCAGTGTTGTCATATAGGCCAGCACATTATATCAATTTTCTTTCAGTGTCTTTTTGAAATTTTGAATTGTAAAACATGTAAATTGTGCATGTTTAAATACATCGAGAAGATCTTAGCAAAAACCAAGTCAGTTTATCCAGCAGAATCAAAATGTACAATCCTTGCATCTTCAACAAGGTTTCAAAAATTGTTTGAATACCGATTTGTTTATATCTTCTCGACCTCTACCATATACTCGCAAGCCAAAGGGACAATAGTTAAGCCCTTTACTGTGTAACGTATCATATACTGAAGGTTTGCATGAATGTTAAACATAGCATCTTCATTGACCTTTAGGGAAATTTACCACAAAAAGATTGCTTTTAATTATGAAACACCAACATTTTGTTGCAAAACAGTTCAAAAGAAATGCCCGGAAATACCTCAATTCAGTGCATATTAACAGTGTAGAATAGCCCATCTGCTTTAAAGAGATTTTGACTCATTTTTTATGAAAGACCTTTTTCTTGTTTACATGTTCATCCTATGTGTGATACAAACATATAGTGACTTAAACGGTTTCCGTAAATTGGGATTGCCTTAAATAACATCAAATGTATTTACTTAGGTACATTCCATTTTGGTCTTCGAATTTCCGGGTTAGTGCCTTTCAGATTTTCCCCAAGTAGTTTGTACACACTACGAAATGAAACGATGTTAAAAAGGGAAAAACTGTAGGTAAACTCATAGAGTTGATTTCAACATTGTCGAGATGTCGTTGAACCAGAATATATAGTTTGGATCTATAAGGATCGGTTTAAGTGCTTGTGGGCACTAACGCTTGGTTTCTTGAAGTCAAACTAATTTTTCTGTTGTGTATATACACTAATGACTAATAACTACTATAGACAGTGTAATTAATTTTGAAATCAAAGGCTCTTGCGAACAGTTAGGTAATTTTCACAGACATGTATGTATTTACTAGAAATAGAACCCTGTCTGATTGATGTAAGCTTCTTTGACAGGCAGTTTAGTAAGACCATTTAGCATTTTGATGTTACATTGAAGCTAAAAAGTAGATGGCCTTCCCAATAAAGAAACAACTCAACAGCATCTATGTTCTGTTTATAATGTACTGAGTTACTTTGCCTTCTCTTTTGCAGCACTGGTCGTCCGATTTCTAACGAAAAGGTTTATTTGGGAGTATGATCCAACTCTTGGTAAGTTTCTTGATAAAAGGTGAAATTATTTTTATAATTTCAAGATATATCTTTAAATTTAGATTGAACTTGCATTGGCACGCTATTGTATTCTAACTAAAAAACCTTGATATACTATAAATTTTATTTACAATTTTCAAAAAGTTATCTGTGTCCTAAAATTTTTAAATTCTCAACTCTATCAAACTTACTTCTGCATAAAACCATTAGGTCAAAACATACGGATAAGCTGAACAAATTTCAATCAATGATTTGATTTCACAAATATAATCTCTATAGATGAGAATATTTCTATGAGAAAGTTCATAATAATGTTTTTCAGAATGCACATACAAACACCAGACGACGGTTGACGAAGAACCAGTGTTGATGGAAATACTTGATACAGCAGGGATAGTAAGTATGGAGAAGGAGTAATAAATGTATTGTTGTTTTTGTATACTTACATTTCTGAATAATTAGCCTATCTTTCTATTGTATACCTAAATATCTTTTCTACATGGAGTCACTATTGTAGAAAATACAAATTGCTTGTTAATGTAACTTCGTTGAGTTGGTTAGTTGAAATTAGTTACACTGTCATCTCAATTCTCCATGATAAACTAAAAATGAAAAATTAACAAAACAAGAACATCTATAGATCTGATCTAGATATGTTACAAAGACGTCGGTAGTCGTGCATAATTTAAATATAGGTATTCTTGATTATCATAAAGGTGAGTCATCGTAAATGCCACACAATGTGGTTAAAGTCAGCTATGCTAGTTTCCCAACATGAAAGCGTTAATCAACGGCAACACGTGTAGATAAAAGAGCAGTGCTACCCATGATGTGATGTAACATTCATATTTATACCATATATAACTCATCATAGACTTTCTGATTATCATCCAAAACTGTCTTCCACAGGTTGTCAGAGATATAGTTATACCTTCTGATAGATGTCGTGAAAGTAGACTTTTCATAATGCCCTGCTATCGTCAAGTACATGAATTACAATACAACAATTTTACATCATCAAATATCCATATATATATTTATATATATATATATATATATATATATATATATATATATATATAAAAGAAAGAGTAAACATCGGATGGTTCTGACTGGATCAATCTTCTTTAATACAATACGATGAATTCATTTCGACCAGTGTATCGGTCTTGTGTATTGGTCGAAATGATTTCATCGTATTGTATTAAAGAAGATTGATCCAGTCAGAACCATCCGATGTTTACTCTTTCTTATATATAACTTTCCTTCACGTGAAAAAACCTACTCTCCTTTTTATATATATATATATATATATATATATATATATATATATATATATATATATATATATATATATATATATATATATATATATATATATATATAAAAATAAGAGTTTAAGATATATAATGTCATCAACGGTTTATTATGGCTTTAATTGTGTTACTTGTTTTCCAGCAAGAAGACACAATCCACCGTGAAGGTTCAGTTCGGTGGGCTGACGGATTTGTTCTTGTCTATGCCATCAATGACAGACAAAGTTTTGAGGAAATCAGTCGTCTGAAGGATTACCTGGATGACATCAAGAAAACTAATGTGCAGTGTGTGTTGGTCGGCAACAAGGTTGACCTCTTGCACGAGCGAAAGGTCGAGGTCACTGACGGTCAAACTCTTGCGCAGGATATGGCGTGTGCATTCTTTGAGACTTCTGCTAGTGATGGAGGACCAGACATATCAGAACTGTTCCATGAACTACATAGAGAGGTGCGGCGGAGGAAAATGATTGAGGGCAAAGGTCGACGGCGAAGTAGTGCACAGCAGGTCCGCCATGTGTTCAATAGGATGCTGAATAAGATTGGGAACACGACCTGACACAGAGGGATATAGACGATGTTCTGTGATAATGTAACTGGAAGGACAGTTCTTGGTGGTCAGTGGCCACATTCTGTGATATATCATTTTCATCCATTGATGGGCAGTGGATTAAAGAGTCCCTACAAGGACTTAAGTGGACATCGCTTCAATACTAAAAGGATATTCTCTCTGTGACATAGACAAGAATTTTAATACATTGGATATGAAAGAAAGTAAAACAATAATTTATTAGGATGAAATTTGAAAAGACGTAAAAATTATAGAAACAGACGGGCGTTTTGTCTTGAAATATGATTAGTTATAACGAATGCCCACTCCCAGAAGAATATGTGATACAATTTTTTCTTTGCACATGCTTATGTTCGTGTCTAAGCTGTCAAGAGATCAAATTAATATAATGTTTGTCAGCATGTTCTTTTGTTTTTCCAAGAGGAACTGTGAATTGATAAAGATTTGTTACCATGAAGATTTTGAATAAACGCATCCCTAATTGGAGGAATCAGTGCTAACTAGACCTGTTGTCAATGTGTTGTCTCTCAATACACGTTGCAATTATGTACCGAATGAACATTATATCCCCACAGAGTTTATGCAACTTACTTGTTTCCACGTAGGCTTTGTTACATATGGGACATTCTCTGGGCTATAAAACACAGTATTTTGATTGATCGTTTAGAATCAGCGCGATGGTTCACACTGAGCAGTTGGTGAAGACTGGAGTTCCTTTCTACTACAATGCAAGGGATCTTTTGCAATGATATCAATAGATAGGCAGTCTAAATATAGTTGTTAACATATAAAAAGGCATCTGTTTTTCAAATTTTCACAAAAAATCACCAAATCAATATAAAACTTCAAGATAGATTGAGCATAAACTATGTGAGAAGATGATTTCGCTATGCACGACATGTGTGCAATTAGGTATGCGCTATTTATTGTTGATAATATACACTGGAGTAGTCAAATATGTATATCATTTTCTCCACTACATTCGCAGATGACCGAAAACGACACAGACGAAACCAATCAGTGTTACTCATTATTTTCCGAAATTATGCCATTGCTACGTTTTAATTAAAGATGAAAGAGAAAATTCGTAACTCTTAAAACCAAGATAATCAATGACTTTTCAGAGCCCTGTCTGTAATAGATTTAATGATAAGTACACCTGTTCGATATTTAAAGTCTTTCTAGGTCAGTAATTTTACAAGTTAGGAATGTGTCTTGAATCACTCAAGAAAGATTATATGATTTCTTGTAAAGAACGGTTTGCAGATATCTGTAAAAGACGCCAATATCTTTTAGATAGTTGCAAATAATTTCTATCTATTAGGTCGACAACAGGTTCTGAGCCTCAGGTCTCCAATTCTCACTTTGATTACAAGATGTGTAACGGAATGAGGGATGCTGGACATTTAATACCAGCAAACCGGCGATTATAAGATTGATTGGAGCTGCATCTTCCAATAAATATCGACTTTATCGAGGCTGAACATAATGCTCTTTCGTCACTGCCATGATTTTAATAGTCCAGTATTTGCCTAATCACTTTGTAACCATGTATCCTCTTATTTTTTTGTAGCCAGCAGCCGGCAAAATGACAATTAATACTTTTCTAGGATGGAAGTGTATAGACATGTGCTATCAAATTCCACCTGAATTTGCGATTCTGTAAATGGCTAATTTAAATGTTCACTTAATGCCATACATTGTTCATCTCTAATGTATTCAGCCTTAAAGCTGTGCGGAATTCGATTTATCAGAGAATAGCATTTATTTTTACATTAGTATTCTTTATTTCGTTAACATATGTTTCATGTGTTAGTTAATCAAGACAATGAACGTATAGAAGTTATGCACCCATTTCTAAAAGTTAACCAACTTGTGTTTGTGCATGAAAGCTTAACAAATGACAAAATAATAAGATATGTCCATATTGGTTTTAATCAATACAACATGTTGAGTTGCGCAGTTACAAAAGACCTCGGCAAAGGTAAAGCAGTTTGTTAATGAAATGCTAAACGAAGTGTAGAATCTCACAGCTTGTGTACAGCGACGGTGCATATTTAGTTTCCTTATAGCATTTGCTTCAAACCAGGTCCGGTTGGGTGAGACAAGGTGTACTGACGTTCCCACATACAGGTGAACTAGACTATAGGCTCCTGCACAGCACACTAGATTACAGAGAACTTTTCTATAGCTTAAAGTTCCGTTCCAATCATTAGCTACCCTAATATCTGACATCAGCTCTGAATTTTGATTTAAACACATATGAGGAGGCGTTTGCTTTGATATACTTTTCACAAGTATCTTTCATCGACGTTTCAAAAATTAGTTGCTCAGTCGCCATTTTCTCAAAGCACTGTGAGCCGTTGTTTTAATTAAGAGCTTGTTTGGAAACTAACTGGATTGTTTACCCGTCAGCCAATGTTTGGGTATTTGAACTTTGGGTTCTATCATGATCCAATCCTTGAAAAACAAAGAAAATGCAACAAAAACAAACAAGATTGAGATTGAAGAAATTGTATCATAACAAAAATCATATAACAAATATGATTCTTCTAGTTTACCGTGTCTAATGGCGTTGAGGACATATTGGCCGTTGAAATCTAAAGATAAAAGATCATTTTGATTTTGACATGTAAAACATAAATCTGAGTTGTGATTGCTTAGGAAGGTCGTTGTTTCTTCGGTAAAATGTACGTCTTCTGTATTAGTTGGGTTCAAAAGTATTCAGCCCATGTTGAAGGAGTGACACTATTCTCCATACTGCGTGATGATATATACTTCTTCACTTACCTCCAGAAAGCAGTGCAGTTCTTTTCCATTGCTGCCTCCCGAATACTAGCACTGATTTTAAGTTTATAATCACTCTGTTTTTTCATGCATAACGATTTGAAAAAGTTCCTGAATCTTTTGTATTCTTTATAGTTTTCATGCGTTGAATTGTTTTTAAATCTATTAAGTTTTTGGTATTTATTCCTTTTTGCAGATTCACATTCGGCATCGAAGCAGTCAAGTTGTCTCTTCGTCTGTTTATTGTTACCTTGGCGTATTTTCATATCTTTCCCACATTCACGTAGTATTTCTTGTAGCTTGTCAGTTGCCTTATTAATATCCACCTCAACATAGTTCAGGAACTCTTCGAACATCCGGTTTGTAGAATTAAGGGATAGGTTACCAACAAAGTTCTCACTTTCAGCTTCACTCCATCTAAACCTCATTCTATCATGAAATTGGGAGAAGTCACTGCTGTGTTCAGACGTCAATTCCATAGATAAACATAAACTAGCACTAATTGGCAAGTGATCTGATTCAGTACGGGAAACAATGTTAAAATCACGAACATGTTGATACAGTGATGAGGAAACACACATATAGTCAGGGGTACTACAACCTGTAGGTCATATGTAGGTAAAGTCACCACCATCTGAGAAACGAAACCTAAATAATACCTAGATATGTGCTCGTGTGACCTCTAACTAAAAAAACCCTACAAATTGCTTGGTTTATAAAACAAACTTGCCACTTGCCAAGGTGACCTTTTGAACAATACCAAAAGGATATTGTTACTTACATGTACATACCTTTCCAGCTATCGCTTTCTGAGAGTTATCAGGAAACCATAACATTGTCTTCTTCACAATGCTGTTGTGTATCTTAAAACCTAGTTTTATTCATGTCACCTACAGATACTTCTCTGCGAAAGTTTCTATTGTCTTGTCCACAATGCCTACAGGAGTAAATAGGTTATCCAGAGAGAAATCATGTTACAGAATATACGATGTGTCCACCAACTGCGCCAGCTAGGGTGTGTTAATATCAACACAACATTTGTTGGTCAGGATATACCAGAGAATACCTTTCTTCATGTGAAATCAGAAGGTTGTATGCTTGATATCATGGAACCAATGAAATCGTTTGAACGCTAAAAATAAGGATTTGAATTGGTTTGAAATTATTTCGATGAAATTATATTCAAAATTTTCTAATATCGAAAATACTACTAACACAATTTTTTTCACTGAAAGTAAATAATTTCAAGAGCAGTTATCTCATCTTAAATTGTAAAATCATATCTACAGAGTACTGGACAAAATCTAAATCTCCAGAGGTTCTGGCACAACCCTTATCCTTTGGGAGGTTACGGGGTCAAAATGTCAGGAGTACGTTAACAAGGATATTCGACGTTAAGCAGATAACGCCATCTGCTATGTGTCGTCTGCTCACCTGAAGACCGTAAACAAACCATGAAGATATTCAGAGATCGTGTTGGCCTGGCCTGACCTTCACTTGGCATCATCAAAAGACGGATATATATCTCCCTTGATTGGCAAATCTTCAGGAACTTCAGCACAAGTCATTAGGAAAGCATCATCTTGGACAGTGTTTACATACTGATTTCCGCACCGGTTTGGCAACAATCTGCACACTGTCCATCCAGAAAACAGATTCTATTCCCCTATCACACCCTCGAGATGACACTTCAGATAGCAGATATGTCATACAACCTCGTCTTTATATAGTGATGGGTTTGTGTAGGTTTCAGAAGGTTATTCCAGTATTTTCAAATTTGTCATACACCCATTGCTATATACATGGTAACAGAGGTTTATTGTTGTCAAAAGGCTCTGTTGGAGAAATTGTTTAGGTTTTTAAACATTAAATAAAAAATAACGAAAGTGTTTGTTTTTGTTGTGACACTCGTGAAGCTTTTTTTGCTTTACAGTATTTATAGATTAGTTTGATGCAAGGATACACCTTTATCATGTAGATATACTTGAGTGTTGACTCTAAGGCTACTGCAAGGTCCTTGGTTTTGAACAAATTAAATACTGACACTTACTTTTTGACTTTCTTTAACAAGACGGTGTTTAGGTAAGAATAGGTTAGGTAAGGTAAGATGAACGGGAGCGGTTTTCCATGACTTAAGAGCATGAAACTTTTGACTGCATTAGGCACAATCAGAAAGGTCAGATTATAAACCACCACAAAAAAGAAACCATCAAGTAATATAGTAATGTACCTTTTCGTACCAATTCAGATTTATCTAATGCAATGGATTGCCAATGGCAGTGAAAAGAGCTCGAGCTTTATTTGACACATCTCTTTACTTAAGATTAATGATGGCAACAGCCAAATCAGACTGAGCGGTTTTTAATTGCGAAAATAAGAGTCTGGTATGGTAGTGTTTCTGCAGATTGAGAGGAAGTGATATTTTACAGAGTCAATACATGCTGAACGCATATTGCTTTGTTGATGATATACAGTTCGTTTTGGCTCTGTATGGTATCCACATTGTGTTTGTATAGATTTCTTGAACGGTTTATGTTGTATTGTTCTTCTGGGATTGATAAGGTGTTTCCAACTACGAGCTGAAACGTCTGTTGGAATGACTCTTCTAATATTCAGACATTTCTTATCGTCATTCATTGAAATTGTTTCATATGAAAGCAAGAAATGTTTTGTAAGAATCTTTGAAAATGTCAAAGATATTTTGAAAGTTATCCATCATTCTAATCTTTGCTTTTACGAGGTTTAATACGGGACGCCTTCTTATTCAGATAGGTGGCTATGATTGTAATATAGCATCTCCATTGAGTAGTGGGGAATTTACCACAAAAAGTTGCTTTAATCATGAAAGCAGACAACTTTTGTTCCACGACACTCATAAGTAAATGCCCGGCAAAACATCAGTTTTTTATTGTTTGTAGAAGTAGTTTAAGTGTTCCAAGGAAGACTTGCTCTGGTGTGATGTTGTCTTATAAAAGATTTGGCAATTATCAATGTAAGAACGTATAGAGATGTATCGAGAGTTATCTAGATCTTGTGACTTTACGCATTTGGTTTGTGAATGAAACACATGTGATTCATGTCAATGAAATATAGAATTAATGTGTCACATACATAGTGTTTGGTCTGTGCCCATATCTGTTAACTATGAGAAGACTAGAGTCCCTTTCCTTTGCTATGTACAGCTGCATGCCAAAAGTTTGTTCACATACCACTGTATCGTAGTGCAAATATGTAATTTGGGTTTTGTTTTGACATCAATAAAGTTACATCCATAAAACTGACAGTGAATCACTTATTGTCCATGTTAAATATAGCCATTCCTTAACTTAGTTTGGGATCGTCTAGTCTAATGTCCAAAAAAGTTTGGCATGTTGAAAAAGACAGAAGGGGTCATATTTTCGATATTCATATTTCTTGAGATTTCTATTAAAATACTACAGTTCCAATCTCTGAAAAAAATATCAACACAATCACATTGACGTTTGGCATGGGAACAAACATAACTTGTGTTTAAAGCTGTTGATCACTTCAAATGGATTTTGTAGCGGAAAATGAAAATGAGTGTTTTCGGTATTTTGACCCCTTGTCACTTCAAATGACATGCCAAAACTGTTATGGCTAAATGTTGGGTATGATGTTGGATTATGTTAAAGTTCAATGAATCTTCACTTCAGTACTGACATTTCAACGTTATCCGTTTTTTCCGCAATCCTATGATGCCTTAAAGACATCCCAAATTACATGATATTTGCACTAGGACACGCAGCTATGTGAACAAACTTTCGGTATGCAGCTGTAAGGGATCTTTTGCAATGGTATCAATCAATATATATAGTGTAATGTATTGTTGTTAACATACAAACAGGCATCAGTGTTTCAAATATTCCCCACTGGGGAATTTTGAAAGAAGCCAGAAATGTTTCCCACTTGTAACAAAGGTGACGTGGTAAGATATGACTTGGGTAACCTCTGTAACAAAGTGAAATGCCGTATGAAAGACTTTGTTATTTGAAGTGCTTTTCATTTAACGTCGTTTAACAGCGTCGGTCATATTCGTAAAGGTTGTTAGGAAATATTGATATGAGAAGGATTCTTAATCAGAACTCTGTCACATCTATATCATTCCAAAATCATCTGGATTCAAGTTTCAATTTGAGATTTGGATTTATTCACATTTCATTAAAGTGTATTTAGATTTTTTGTAACAAGAAAACCCCATTGAATATTCTTGTTAGGTAAAAAGGTGAAATTACTCTTTTATTTCGTTTTCTTGGACTTTTTTAAATAAACATTCTTGTAAAATGTTACCATAATTACTATTTGAATACATATTGACAAGATGTATTTTTTCCAATATATTTGCAAAATCAAATATCAGTGAATGGAATTGATTAAGGATCGTGCGTCACATTCTGATCTTATTGTCTTAATTTGTGACATTCGTTAGCCGTATTTCTGACATCTGATTGCTGTTGCGTTATGAAAGTAGGGACGATTGGCACATAGGACCAGTACCATCATTCTCATATTATCTATCTCTTATCATTCTACATTAGCATTACGTCTACAGACAAGAGAGCTCTAAGAGCACATTCCCCGCCAGATGTCCTGCACCCTATTCTCGCCATCTCTGTAACACAATTCATGTTTGATCGTTAAAACTGTTCGATATTTGAAGAGTCTTTCTTTGGCAAATGTAATTTTTAGGCCTTTCCACTGTATGTTGTGTTATTCAGAAAGAGTTTCTAATTGTTTGTAAAGCTTACAATGTCTTGCATGTATCGGAAAAGACGCCAATATGTCATATATAGGTCAATCGGAGCAATTAATTTCTGTGTATTAAGGTGACCTGTCAGGTTTTGAGCAGCAGGTCTCCAATTCTCACTTTGATTACAGGGTGTGTAATGGAAAGAGGGATGCTGGACATTTAATACCAGTAAACCGGCGATTATAAGATTTATAGGAGCTACATCTTCCAATAAATGCTGACTTTATCGAGGCTTTATTTAATCTCTATCGTGTCCGCCAAGATTTTAGTAGTACAGTATGTGTCGTTATCACGCTGTTGCCATATATCCTCTTACTGTTGTGTATAGCGGACGGCAAAATGAAAATATGAACTACGATAAAACTTAAAAGAAATGTTAAATCAATGTCCACCTTAATTGTTTACTGAGTTGATTTAAAAATGCTGTTATAGCGAATCTACAAATTGACATTTTGAATGTTTATTTCAATGCCATACATTGTTCATCTCATTCAATACATTCAGCCGTAGAGCTGTACCGACTTCGATCTATCAGAGGATAGCATTTATTATAACATTATTATTGTTTGTTTCATTAACATAGGTATCATATTTTGATTTAATTAAAACAATGTTATTATAACAAATTCAATTTAAACAAAATTTTCTGCGCGTTTTACAACTTTTGTTTGTGCATGAAAGAAAAACATGATAATGAGACAAACCCAATAATAAGAGATTTCTACACTGGTTTAATCAAAACAACATGTTGAGTTTCGCAGTTGCAAAGAACCTCAGCAAAGGTAAAGCAGTTTGTAAATGAAGTCCTAAAGGAAGTGTAAAATCTCACAGCTTGTGTACAGCTCCGGTGCATATTTAGTTTCCTTTTAGCATTTGCTTCAAACCAGATCGAATTGGGTGAGACAAGGTGTTCTCAAGTTCCCACGTACAAGTGAAGTTCTAGACCAGACTCCTACACTAGACATTGCCAAATTGTGACCTATTCTATAGATAAATTCACATCTTTACTGATCTTTAGGTACTGTACGTTAAGATCTGACATTTTCTCGGCATTTTTTCCACTCATGATGAGACCTTTGCTTTAATATTTTTTCTGCAATTATCTTTTATTGACGTCTCCATTTTCTCAGTGGAAATTTAAATAGTGAGCAATTGTTTAATTTGGAAATTGTTTTTGAAACCAATATGTTTACCCTTGTTTATGCTTATGATGGATTTTGATATTGAAAATTTAGGTTTGACAATGAAGTTCTAACATGATTCAATCCTTAAAAAAGAAAAACATCAAACGAGCTGTTAGCAACGTTGAGATTGTACGAGGGGATATAAAAAAGTTTCAATTATCAAAGAAACACATCAAAGGTACAAACTTTATTTTGTTCTCGTGTTTTTCTCTACATAGTCACCATCCAGAGATACACATTTTCCCCATCGCTTCTTGACCTTCCGCAGACCGTCTGAATAGTAGACCCCTGATTTCATGGACAATCAAGCCTCCACCTCTCGAATGATGTCATTGATGTCCTCAAAACGACGTCTCGGGGGAACAAGAAGAAGTCACTTGATGCAAGATCGGGTGAATAGGGGGGATGCGGTAAGATTTCAAAGCCACATCGCCTTGCATCCCAAGTGACAAGTGAGAGCTGGGGCATTATCAGCTAACAGGCGGCGTTTCTGTTTAATGGCATCTCGTATCCTGCTCAGCAGGTTGCAGTAATAAGCTCCAGTAATTGTCTGACCCTTAGCTAGATAATCAGTCAAGATGATCGCATAAAAACAAACACCTTAACCTTTCCTGCAGACTTTTGCACCTTGGCCTTTTTGGGACACTTTGGACATATGCAACTGGTTATGGAGTATGTTCCATGCACTGCCATAACTCAGACCTGTTTCATGCATTATCGTTTGTAGAGTTACGCGGTGATTTTCTTGATCCAGCGTCTCAACCTTCTTGATGACATCCATATCATCAGTAAGTGAGGGGCGTCCACGTCTTGACTCATCTACTAGGGACATGTGCCCTGTTTGGAAATTCCTTTTCCATCTCACAACAGTGTCATAGGATGGGCTGTCATTGTCATAAACAGATTTCATCTCATCATGAATTTGACATGCAGTATAGCCCTTCAAATGTAAAAACTTAATTACACTGCGCGCCTCAATTTCCTCCATAATAGGGGGTACTGTGCTATTTGGTCAACAGATGTAAAACTGGCTGTCTCGAAAAAAACTATTGTTGACCCAGGAACTAGACAAGGATCACTTATGCTACATTGACCATTTGGTCCGTATTCACCAGTACAATCTTTGTGATAATTGAAACATTTTGATATTCCCTCGTAACACTGTATGCACTCACAGCTTATCACTCTACTTAGAACATCGGACACTTTATCAACCATAAACACTGGATTTGAGATTGAAGAAATCTCATTTCTCGGGAATTTTATTAAAAGTACATCTGCTTTAAGTTTACATCTTGAAGACAATGTATAACGATGTTTAAAAAATATTAACTATTGTAAAGAACCGATCACAAGACAAGAAGACAGATGTAACTGGTCTAACAGATCCACAATATGTTTTCAGCTGTTGTATAATACATTGCATCAGTTCAAAGGCTTGCCAATATTGACGCTCTATCTTTCTTTCAATTTTCAGTAATATAAGTAAAAAGTAAACTCGAACTTTCAGAGGTGTTCCTAGGATACCCGATCATGTCCATGTTGGTGCATAGTACAGTTGTTTTAGTATTGCCATAAACAGACTATAAGTAATTGGCACCAGAGCCTTGGAATACAGACATTAAAGAAATGTGAAATTGATGAAACCTGCGAGCATTGGGTTGATATAGCGAAAAATGGATTGCAGTGTATAATGAATAGAATTTAATAACATTTACCTGTAAAACACTTTGCTTTTGAGGATATACCTGAGAATTGCATCATGGGATTATCCGCCGAGGTCTGAAACTTGAAGTGCTGTACTTGAATGGGATAAGCTAAAAAATTTCGATTTCTTAAAGTAATTGTTTTGGTTCAAAATCCCACCCACCGACGACTTGCTTATACTAATTTCTTACACATTTAACATCATCAAGCATTATGTAAACTAGAGCTTCTTCAACCATCAATTACAATCATATAAACAAGCAGTATGTAAACTAGAGCTTCTTCAACCGTCAATTACAATCATATAAACAAGCAGTATGTAAACTAGAGCTTCTTCAACCGTCAATTACAATCATACAAACAATCAGTATGTAAACTAGAGCTTCTTCAACCGTCAATTACAATCATACAAACAATCAGTATGTAAACTAGAGCTTCTTCAACCGTCAATTACAATCATATAAACAAGCAGTATGTAAACTAGAGCTTCTTCAACCGTCAATTACAATCATATAAACAAGCAGTATGTAAACTAGAGCTTCTTCAACCGTCAATTACAATCATACAAACAATCAGTATGTAAACTAGAGCTTCTTCAACCGTCAATTACAATCATACAAACAATCAGTATGTAAACTAGAGCTTCTTCAACCGTCAATTACAATCATACAAACAATCAGTATGTAAACTAGAGCTTCTTCAACCGTCAATTACAATCATACAAACAATCAGTATGTAAACTAGAGCTTCTTCAACCGTCAATTACAATCATACAAACAATCAGTATGTAAACTAGATCTTCTTCAACCGTCAATTACAATCATACAAACAATCAGTATGTAAACTCGAGCTTCTTCAACCGTCAATTACAATCATATAAACAATCAGTATGTAAACTCGAGCTTCTTCAACCGTCAATTACAATCATATAAACAATCAGTATGTAAACTCGAGCTTCTTCAACCGTCAATTACAATCATATAAACAAGCAGTATGTAAACTCGAGCTTCTTCAACCTTCAATCACAATCATATAAACAAGCAGTATGTAAACTAGATCTTCTTCAACCATCAATTACAATCATATAAACAATCAGTATGTAAACTCGTGCTTCTTCAACCGTCAATTACAATCATATAAACAAGCAGTATGTAAACTAGATCTTCTTCAACCGTCAATAACAATCATATAAACAATCAGTATGTAAACTAGAGCTTCTTCAACCGTCAATTACAATCATATAAACAATCAGTATGTAAACTAGAGCTTCTTCAACCGTCAATTACAATCATACAAACAATCAGTATGTAAACTCGAGCTTCTTCAACCGTCAATTACAATCATATAAACAATCAGTATGTAAACTAGAGCTTCTTCAACCGTCAATTACAATCATATAAACAATCAGTATGTAAACTCGTGCTTCTTCAACCATCAATTACAATCATATAAACAATCAGTATGTAAACTCGAGCTTCTTCAACCATCAATTACAATCATATAAACAATCAGTATGTAAACTCGTGCTTCTTCAACCGTCAATTACAATCATATAAACAAGCAGTATGTAAACTAGATCTTCTTCAACCGTCAATTACAATCATATAAACAATCGGTATGTAAACTCGAGCTTCTTCAACCGTCAATTACAATCATACAAACAATCAGTATGTAAACTAGAGCTTCTTCAACCGTCAATTACAATCATACAAACAATCAGTATGTAAACTAGATCTTCTTCAACCGTCAATTACAATCATATAAACAATCAGTATGTAAACTAGAGCTTCTTCAACCGTCAATTACAATCATATAAACAAGCAGTATGTAAACTCGAGCTTCTTCAACCTTCAATCACAATCATATAAACAAGCAGTATGTAAACTAGATCTTCTTCAACCGTCAATTACAATCATATAAACAATCAGTATGTAAACTCAAGCTTCTTCAACCGTCAATTACAATCATACAAACAATCAGTATGTAAACTAGAGCTTCTTCAACCGTCAATTACAATCATATAAACAATCAGTATGTAAACTAGAGCTTCTTCAACCGTCAATTACAATCATACAAACAATCAGTATGTAAACTCGAGCTTCTTCAACCGTCAATTACAATCATATAAACAATCAGTATGTAAACTAGATCTTCTTCAACCGTCAATTACAATCATAAAAACAATCAGTATGTAAACTCGTGCTTCTTCAACCATCAATTACAATCATATAAACAATCAGTATGTAAACTCGAGCTTCTTCAACCATCAATTACAATCATATAAACAATCAGTATGTAAACTCGAGCTTCTTCAACCGTCAATTACAATCATATACACAATCAGTATGTAAACTCGAGCTTCTTCAACCGTCAATTACAATCATATAAACAAGCAGTATGTAAACTCGAGCTTCTTCAACCGTCAATTACAATCATATAAACAATCAGTATGTAAACTCGAGCTTCTTCAACCGTCAATTACAATCATATAAACAATCGGTATGTAAACTCGAGCTTCTTCAACCTTCAATTACAATCATATAAACAAGCAGTATGTAAACTCGAGCTTCTTCAACCGTCAATTACAATCATACAAACAAGCAGTATGTAAACTCGAGCTTCTTCAACCGTCAATTACAATCATATAAACAATCAGTATGTAAACTCGAGCTTCTTCAACCGTCAATTACAATCATATAAACAATCAGTATGTAAACTCGAGCTTCTTCAACCGTCAATTACAATCATACAAACAATCAGTATGTAAACTCGAGCTTCTTCAACCGTCAATTACAATCATATAAACAAGCAGTATGTAAACTCGAGCTTCTTCAACCGTCAATTACAATCATATAAACAATCAGTATGTAAACTCGAGCTTCTTCAACCTTCAATTACAATCATATAAACAAGCAGTATGTAAACTCGAGCTTCTTCGACCATCAATTACAATCATACAAACAAGCAGTATGTAAACTCGAGCTTCTTCAACCGTCAATTACAATCATATAAACAATCAGTATGTAAACTCGAGCTTCTTCAACCGTCAATTACAATCATACAAACAATCAGTATGTAAACTAGAGCTTCTTCAACCGTCAATTACAATCATATAAACAATCGGTATGTAAACTCGAGCTTCTTCAACCTTCAATTACAATCATATAAACAAGCAGTATGTAAACTAGAGCTTTTTCAACCATCAATTACAATCATACAAACAAGCAGTATGTAAACTCGAGCTTCTTCAACCTTCAATTACAATCATATAAACAAGCAGTATGTAAACTCGAGCTTCTTCAACCTTCAATTACAATCATACAAACAAGCAGTATGTAAACTCGAGCTTCTTCAACCTTCAATTACAATCATATAAACAAGCAGTATGTAAACTAGAGCTTTTTCAACCATCAATTACAATCATACAAACAAGCAGTATGTAAACTAGAGCTTCTTCAACCTTCAATTACAATCATATAAACAAGCAGTATGTAAACTCGAGCTTCTTCAACCGTCAATTACAATCATACAAACAAGCAGTATGTAAACTCGAGCTTCTTCAACCGTCAATTACAATCATATAAACAATCAGTATGTAAACTCGAGCTTCTTCAACCGTCAATTACAATCATACAAACAATCAGTATGTAAACTCGAGCTTCTTCAACCGTCAATTACAATCATATAAACAAGCAGTATGTAAACTCGAGCTTCTTCAACCATCAATTACAATCATATAAACAAGCAGTATGTAAACTCGAGCTTCTTCAACCGTCAATTACAATCATATAAACAATCAGTATGTAAACTCGAGCTTCTTCAACCGTCAATTACAATCATATAAACAATCAGTATGTAAACTCGAGCTTCTTCAACCGTCAATTACAATCATATAAACAATCAGTATGTAAACTAGATCTTCTTCAACCGTCAATTACAATCATATAAACAATCAGTATGTAAACTCGAGCTTCTTCAACCGTCAATTACAATCATATAAACATGCAGTATGCCAAGAATGTAACCACACTGTGCATGGCACTAATGCCACACTTCACACATAACGTATATTAACAATGTTAACCGGCCAATGAACAGGAAACAAAAATCAACAGCAAATATAGTCGCAAGCGACGACAATGACAGGATTCAGCAAAATATGAGCAGGCGTGGCTCTTGGGGGCAAACTAAGTGCTTTTCCAAGTTTAGATAGCGTTTTGAAGAGATTTTCAGTGCACTGCAGTTGATTTAGTCGTATTCTGAAGCAAAATGACGTTTTGTATACGTTTTCAGTACGTAGCGAGACATAGGAGCGGAAGTGAGGTTTACTCGATGTACACGGCCTGCTGCCAGTTGAGGCAAGAAAGTAACAACATCATAATGTAAGGGGTTTATGGAGGGGAGGCAGTAGAGGTTTGAAAGTTGAAAAAGGGCTAGTGTTTTCCTTCGGCGTGATCAGGTGCTTTGCCGACACTGGAATATAGTTCCTGAATGCTGGTACATAGGTTGAGGATCTTAATACATATAAATAATCAAGACTATGTCAGTCAGTCGGCTCAGGTCAGTCAGGCAGGCTTTTTAGCTCGCTTCTCTGCCTGTCTGATCAGATTTTGACAGTTACTGACGCACTTGTATGCTTTTGGTCTTCTTGCACACGTCGACCATACGTGCAGTCGTACGGACTTTTGCTCCAAAGAGCGATTTCGTCCCTCTTTAGACTGTCAATTACGTGCTTGTTTATAAGACATCAAAGAGTATTTCTCTCAAACTTTGCCCCATGTCGCATATCTTGAGAGTTTTCCTTCAACTTTTCAAATTTACCCTTGCTAACGCACGTAACGAATCTCGATACAAGAGCAATGTAGAGTATTTCTGTCAACTTTTGCCCTTTCACACATGCAAGAGCGCATGTACCTGCATTTGGACATGTCACACGTCTCGACCGTTCTTCAATATTGATGTTTTCCTTCAATTGTTTGCAATTTAACCCTTGCTAACGCACTTTATTGACATATAGTATGATGCAAACTTAGACTCTCTCTTTTGAACTGAAATGACTGTTCGCGATCGATGTTATGCTTGATTCTTAAAGACCTTGGTCGTGTCTATCTCTCATGCAAATTTCATGAAATTCGACGGGTAGGTTTTTCAGTTATCTGCCCTTGAAGTTGGCGATTTTTGAAAATTTACTGACTTTGAGTGGTTACTGTGGTAAAAGTATTAGGAATTTGCAAATTCCAAGAGAAACTTGTTTTACACCAATCATTTAGCTGTGTAACCGTGTAAGTATCATCTCTCTACTGCAAGTAGCGGCAGTGTAGTGTTTGCTCAAAAGTGCATGGGGTCGGACATTCCTAAAAAGTGCGTAAATTCAAGATGGCGCCCAAACCACGTGACTTACGAATTTGACATGATTTACTTTTTTGCTTGAAATTTTATTGCGCATCTTTTAAAGCAAGTTTCAAGTCTCTAAGTTAATTTTGAGCCTTTAATGCAATGTTCGAATTGGCTGAAAAGTTACGTTTCGCGAGTTCGTTGTAAGGGCTATAAGCTTGTAAAGTTTGGTTGTAATTGAGTCGGTAGTTTTGGCTGAATGTTGTTCACAAAAATCGTGGAATAATAATAATAATAATAATAATAAAAATAATAAACACGCCAATAACAATAAGGATTCAGCATTTCTGCTGAATCCTTAATTAGTTTAAAAAGTACTATGATAAGAATGTTAAACATCAACACAGTATTCTGTGCAGCTTAAGACGAGATGAAAACATAATAATAATGTAAAATTGTTACGTAGTAAATATCCAGAGAAATAAGAGTTTAACACTTGGTAACCCTCGAGGGTAACTGAATTACATTGTCAATCATTAGTGATTACACATTACAGGGTACTTGCTATATCTTCTTGGAGTGCGTACTCGGGTTCATAAAGAAGCTGTGGACCATTGTTGTTTGCACACATGCTTATCTCTATAAAAGACATTAAAAGTCATAGCGGTCTATCTCTTCCGGTAAATTTCAAAAGCTAACGAAACAATTTTGACGAGTACGAGGACGAGTACCATCACGTACATTGACTTAATAAGGTTAAACAATCTTTTTTATATCAATATTGTTCGTCGGTATATATTGTAGAAATAAATATATTTCAAATACATGTTTGGAGAAAAATCAATTCTATCAAATTATCAAGGCTTTTACTTTTTGGCAAACAGAGGGAATACAGGAAACATCAATTTATCAAGTTATCAATATCATTCACAGAAATAAATCTAATAGTTTTTTGCTTTTATTTGTCGGAAATAATATTTCAACATAATTTCAACAAAGATTCACGATTCCTCCGTCTCTTTACTCCTTCATTAATCATAAAACTGAAACCATCTGTGTTCTTGTCCTGAATGAGCGTTTCAATACCCAAATAACTCTGCCACAATCAACATTATATAATTTATGCATATCATGCATACCTGAAACAAGTAAAAAGTAAGGTCTAACGATTCACGATTTGTTTGGGAGATGTTTATGAAACAACACAGATGTTTGTACCTTTTCGGCCATTCAAGTTCACTGAGGAATTTGAACCAACTAATTTAAACTCATGAAATTATTAGAACCACAGAATGTTTAAACGTCTTAACCACGCAACCACCATGGATTAATCTATTTATGCCGTTCCCTTGCTATTCTCTTGCCAAGTTTATTCTCAGGTTTATGTGGCTGTTGGATATATTTCAACACCGGTTTATTGTATATTCTAAGATGCCTAGCGGTTAGAACAATCGAAAAAAAGTACTTTATGAGACAATAAAGGTATAGTTTTTTCATGACGTAACAATTGAATGACGTTATATCCGCTCTTCCCCGCTGCCCCCTCGTGATCGCGCGTCCATGGTAACCTTTCATCTCGATTCTTCGAACAACATGGCTTATCCCCCTATCAAGGTCTAACGACATAATCGTATTAATGTTTCTATTAATATATAAGAGACAAGTTTCGAATCATCTATTTCTATTTACCGTAAAGAAGAATGGACAGAAAATGCTTGTCTACCGTCGAGTGACCGGGTTGTTTCACGTCAGGTCACGGCGCCCCGTGGGACTGTGACGTTGGTTCACGTCAACCGTCTCTACCAGGTTCAATGTGATATGGACAACCTAATAATTAAGTAATTCTAGGTGTACAGCCCCAACAGTCTGCTTATATAAGAGACTAAAGCCTCACCTTCAACGTTTATGACAGCAGCAAAAAAATAGATGTCCGGATCCAGTCCGCCATCACGCTTCCAAAACAATACCCATAATTCTTTGTGGAATGTTAACCACGTGATAAGCCCTGCATAATCGCACGACACGAGTTTGTAAAAGTAAAGGGGTTTTTTTTAAAAACAAGAGGTGTTAATTTGTTTGTTTAAGTTTTTAAAGAAAAAAATAAGAAGAAAATATAATTCAAAATTGAATAAACGAAAAAGTTTAAGTGCAATACTGCAGTAATCAAAGCTTTAACCAACTAAATGTCGTCTTAAACTAGGGGTTGAGTTCCATACTTGGAATAGCGAACAGTTAGCCCTGTTCATGGATTATCAATGTGAGCAATGTAAACACTATTTTTTATTTCGAGATGATTAAAATCAGAGTGTTCCCCGTATAGATTATTTTAGCATCTTAGAAAAGAAATAAAGTTCGCTCTACCCCAATGTGTTTTGTAATAAAGTATAGTTTTCCCTGAACTATTATAACGTTAAAGCACTCGGACTACCGTCCTCGTGCTTTAACTATAATAGTTCAGGGCAAAACTATACTTTATTACAAAACACATTGGGGTAGAGCGAACTTTATTTCTTAATTGATATTCAGTTTTTGTATATATATATATATATATATATATATATATATATATATATATATATATATATATATATGAAAAGTTGAATTGGTTCAAACGCAAGGTCACATATAGATTAAATATAACATACTTCACATAGTCGTTTGAAGAATCATTTTAATCCGATACTAGTATTTCGTCAATAGTATTGACTCATCAGGGATGAAACGATGTGATCGTTAACATCGCATTACAAGCGTTTTTATAACAAAATATACGTACAATGTACAAGGATATATTGTAAATTATGCTAATCAGGTGACATCATGGTTCTTCCTTGTTGGTCTTCTGATTGACACAATCACTCTTTTATGAGTTTACCCCTTGAGCAATATGTTAATGTGACATAATCCCTTTTGTTTTTAAATAGCTCAATTGTAGTTAGAGATATATGTCAGTGATTTAAGGGTAATCATCTCATTGTTTATTTAGTGAGGGTCTATAGGTGTCAATGAAGGACTCTTCAAGTCGTAAAACAGAACAGAACAGAAAGACCTTCAGTTTCCCAAACCCAACAGAAAGACCAGTTTCCAAATGTTCAAATAAAAGATGTGGCACATGTCCTCATTTATTAGAAGGCTCGTCTTTCACATTTGACAATGGCAAAACATTTGAAATAAAATCTAACTTTGATTGCAATTCAAAAAATTTCATTTATGCAATAATGTGCCCTAAGTGTAGAAAATCCTATATTGGTAAAACTGAATGCCTAAGAAATAGGGTAACCTTACACAGACAACACAATAACGATAGCAGGTACCGCTGTTTATTTGTAAATAAACATCTTTCTACTTGTGCAAATGGTGATTTCAAAATATTTCCTTTCTATAAATTATTTCATAAATCTAACATTGGCAGTATCTCAAATGCACTTTTACGACTTGAAGAGTCCTTCATTGACACCTTTAGACCCTCACTAAATAAACAATGAGATGATTACCCTTAAATCACTGACATATATCTCTAACTACAATTGAGCTATTTAAAAACAAAAGGGATTATGTCACATTAACATATTGCTCAAGGGGTAAACTCATAAGAGAGTGATTGTGTCAATCAGAAGACCAACAAGGAAGAACCATGATGTCTTCTGATTAGCATAATTTACAATATATCCTTGTACATTGTACGTATATTTTGTTATAAAAACGCTTGTAATGCGATGTTAACGATCATATCGTTTCATCCCTGATGAGTCAATACTATTGACGAAATACTAGTATCGGATTAAAATGATTCTTCAAACGACTATGTGAAGTATGTTATATTTAATCTATATATATAAACATATATATAACAGTTCATGCAGTTCCACCTCTCAAGTTTTATATAGAAAAACACATTTGTTGAAGAAAACCAAGATGATTTATTCACAAGTACTTTCGACCATAAGGTCTCATCAGGTGAATGACGTTGAGTCGGTTATGACGTCATGATTAACAATTATGACGTCACAATACATTGCATAGATACATATGTTGCGTAGATACATTATATACATATAGACTGCATGCTACATATGAAGCGCATTACAAAACATACTTGCAAATGGACATTGAATTGAAGAATATTAGATTAAAGTTTTGAATTAAGCTTTGGCTTAAGTTTATTAATGAATAATAATTCCTTTTCCGCCAAGCAATTAGATTCAGTGGAATCAACTTTGTATATCGGGAAAACAGAATACATATTTTTTCCACATGTTTCTAGATGCGCACTTAGAGGGATTGTGCGATTATGCTTTTGTTTAATTTGTGAACGATGAAGATCCATTCTTCTTTTTAACTTTAGCTCTGTTTTCCCGATATATATTTCCTGACATCCATGACATGAAATCATGTAAATAACATTTTTTGAGTCGCAAGTCATACTTCTTTTTACAGAAAACGTTTTATTTCGTGAGAATCTAACTGAACTACCTTCAATCAAAATTTTACAGGTTGCGCATCTTTTGTCGCCACATTTTCGGACCTCTGGTTTATCAGTATTAGAATCCTATTTAGAATTTGTCAATATTTTCCTTAGATTTCGGGGCTGTCTTCGACTATTAACAATATGATAATTTCTCAATATCCGTTTCATCCTTTGACTTTGATGTAAAACAGGTAAATGTTGATTTACCAAGCTTAGGGCATTATTATGATTTGGATTAAACGTAGTAATTAATGGGAGGCAACTCTTATCTGCATGTTCAATTTGACTGGTTCCTGAGATGGAAGCGTTTGCGTTCATGCCGGTTTGGGAAGAGGATTTACTGTTATGGGCTGATTCCCTGAGTTTCTTTTGATCCAAGCTAACGGCCCTCGTTATACCATCATTAATTAACTCTACTGGATAGTTTTAATTAAGTAAAAAATGTTTTAATTCATAAAGACGTTGTTCTTTAATGTCTTTTTCCGACACAATAGTGCAAATTCGTCTAGCTAAAGAGTATGGGATATTGCGCTTAGTGTGTCTGGGATGACATGACCTAAAATCCAAATATTGGTGGATTTTAGGTCATGTAAGTATCGCACTTGATAACATGACGCTTAAATATCTTCTTCTTAACCTAATGACTTACATGTCTGATTGCCTGGTACAAGTCGTGTAATACCTAGATGTGCACTAGTATGATCTCTAACTAAACCAAAATCTACAAATAGCTTTCTTCGAATGTCGTTTGATAAAACAAACTGCCTCAAATCACTTGCCAAGATGATTTTTTTTCGATCAAAGCCAAAAGTAGATTGTTACTTACACGGGCTTTCCGTGATAAATCAGGAAACCTAAATATTGTCTTCTTCACAATGCTGTTGTGTACCTTCATGTCACTTACATATACTACTATATGAAAGATTCTATTGCCTTGTCCGAAATTGCCCACAGGAGTATATAGTATATATAGAGAATACTAAACGACGTCCCGTTTAATAACATATTTATTAAACGAGTGTGTGGTTTGGTATAAGACGAGCGAAAACGAGTTGGATACCGATACCATTCACAAGTTTCATAAAAATGTAATTAAACGGGACTGAGTTTAATAGTATTTTATTTATTACTCGCTGAATTATATCAAAGAAAAGGTATGAAAATCGCCGAGATTACCATTGTCGCCGCGCCGCTAACATCGTGACGAAAACAACTTGTATATCAACACAACATTTGTTGGTTAGGATATACCAGAGAATACCTTTCTTCATGTCTATATGTTATATCATGGAAACAATGAAATTTTTTGAACGCTAGAACTATGGATGTGGTTTGAAATCATTTCGAGCAAATCATATCAAGGAATTTCGGTTATAGTAAATACTGCTAACACCTTTCGAGTGTTTACAGTCAACAAGCTATAGTTTATCTCGCTTTGTAAAATTTATGAATGAAATCATAACGCTTCCAATGCTGTTTTCATTTAAGAGACGCTTGATGTGGGATGAGGGATTTCCTTTCCTTCAACGACTACGGCATCACTAGCTCTACCAAGTTAACCTGTTTCTCAATAATTTCTAACACTGGCAAGAGTTTTTGTTCAGTGAAAGTAAATAATTTCAATTGATCTCATCTAAAACTGTACGTATCAATATCGTATCGACAAAGTACTGAACAATGTCGAAATCAACACACCAGTTCCAGCACAGAGCCGTATCCATTGGGAGGTCTGGAGGTCAAAATGTCAGGATGATGTTAACAAGGTTGTTGGAAGCAGATAACCCCTTCTTCTGTGTGTCGTCTGCTCACCTGAAGACCATAAACAAACCATGAAGATATTCAGAGATCGTGTTGGCCTGGCCTGACCTTCACTTGGCCTCATCAACAGACGGACATCTCCCTTCATTGGCAAATCTTCAGCTCAAGTCATTAGGAAAGCATCATCTAGGACAGTGTTTACATACTGATTTCCGCATCGCTTTGGTAACTGTCCATCCAAAAAACTGATGTTAGTTCCTTATCACATCCCAAGATGACACTTCAGATAGCAGATATGTCATACAACCTCGTCTTTATTAAGTTATGGGTTTGTGTCGGTTTCAGAAAGTTATTCCAGCTTTTTCCCTTGTGTCGCACACCTAAAACTATACACACAGTAACAGAGGTTGATTTTTGTTGGTAAAAAGCTCTGTTGGAGAAATCGTTTTTAAGTTTTTAAACATTAACATTGTAGGGAATTAAAAAAATTCTAAAATAACGAAAGTGTTTGTTTTTGTTGTAACACTCAGAGAAGCTTTTTTGGTAGTCTTTTTATGTAGGCGTACTTTACAGTATTTAAAGTATGATAGATAAACTCCACTAGAAAGGATAAACCTTCATTATGTAGATTTGGAAGTGATTACAGGAATCGTTGGTGTCTGGA
Organism: Phorcus lineatus; assembly: GCA_921293015.1. Classification (NCBI taxonomy): domain Eukaryota; kingdom Metazoa; phylum Mollusca; class Gastropoda; order Trochida; family Trochidae; genus Phorcus; species Phorcus lineatus. The sequence continues at coordinate 41,375,421 of OV121096.1, forward strand.
GAAACATGTTGACATTTAGGATAATGCAAAATGCCTCGTTGAAACCATAGAACCCTGGCATTTACTCTTTGACTCAGCTGAAGGATACTGGAGTGTTGACACTGAGGCTAATGCAAGGTCCTTGGTTGTAACAGGAGAGAGTTTTTTCATAACCTGAGAGCAGAATTATTTAGATTCACGACCTTCTTGTTGGTAAAAAGCTCTGTTGAAAAATTGTTTTAGTATGTGAAACGTTAATATTGTAGTGACTGAATTTTCTGAAACAACGAAAGTGTTTGTTTTTGTTGCGTACACATGAGAAGCTAAGGGATTTGTTTTGTAGGCGTACTTAACATTAATTCTTTTATATTGATAGGACACAATAGTTTTATGGTATTGTCATTGAAATTAATATTCCTTGGTTGAACAAAACTGATTTACAAACAATTTAAAAAATGGTAATGATAAAGTGAACTGCCCGCAAAGTTTTGTTTCGTAATTATGCGGTTCATGAATTCAGTTCTGGCAATCCAGGTTGAAAAATACAAAGAACTGACAATGACAGTGAAAAGAATTCGAACTTTGTTCGACACACGTCTTTACTTACAATAAGAAAGTAACAGCTCAGACGAGACTAAGGGTTTTGAAATTTTGAAAATAAGATATAATGGCATGGCAGTATGTCTACAAATTTAGAAAAAGAAGTGATGTGAAGTCAATACACGCTAAACAGATGTTGCTTTGATGATGATATATAAAGTTTGTTTCTGCTGTGTTGTGGTTTCCATATCGTGTCTGCATACATAACTGAAACTGTTTATATAGCATTTTTGTTCTGTTATTGATAAGGTGTTTCCGCATTCGAGATTCAACAACTGTTGTAACGGCTTTCTTCAATATTCTTCAATTCTTCTCGCAATTCATGATAATCTTACAATTTTCGAAGATAATATGAAAGTAATGCATCATTCTTAACTAGCTAAGCTTTGCTTGGATTTCATACGCAGGGCCTTCTTCTGCAGGTAGGAATCTCGGATTGTAAAATGAGGATACAATACTCATTGCATAGTGCCTTCATAAAACGGGCAAATATAATCAATTTTCTTTCAATGCCTATTTTGATATTTACAAATATTTTCTACTAGAATAGTATGCATGTTGATATACGATCCTAGAAAAAGTCAAGTTAATGTCTTCAGCAGAATCAAAATAGACAATCCTTGCATTTTCAATAGTGGTACAACAATTTAAATACCAATTTAAATATATCCTCTCCTCTCTTACCATTTACTGGTATGTAAAAAGGGCCAATAGCTATAGCTCAATTTATACATTAAAAGTTTGCACGAAGGTTAAACACAGCATATCAAAAGTTTGTTCACTTACTACTGTATGTTGGTGCAACTATCATGTAATTTGGGTTTGTTTTGAACGTCAATAAAACAACTTCAGCAGAATTGACAAAGAATCTCCAATTGTCAATGTGAAAATAGCCATTTTTTAACTTATTGTGGGATTGTCTAGTCTCTTGTGCTAAAATTCGACAGAAGGGGTCACATTTACGAAATTCCGATTTCCTTAAATTTCGATTAAAATATTCCATTTCGACTCCCTGAGAAAACAATCGTCAAAATCATATTGACTTGATGCAAACGAACAATTATGACTTGTTGCTCACTTATAAATGATTTTGGAGGGGAAAATAAAATTAACTGTTTTCGAAATTTTGACCCCTGGTCACTTCACTGACCTGCCAAAAAATAATACGGTTAACTGTTGCGTTAAGGTGCAATATATCTTCACTTCTGTACTGAAAATTCAAAATTATCCGTTTCTTTTTCGCAATGCTACGATGCCTCAAACACATGCCAAATTACATGATATTTACACTACGATGCGCAGGTATGTGAACAAACTTTTGTTATGCAGTAGTACATTGAGCCGTAGGGAAATCTACCAAAAAAGGTTACTTTTAATTATGAAAACACCAACATCTTGTTACAAAACACTTCAAAAGTAAATTCCTGGCAATACATCGGTTCAGTGCAACGTAGCAGCATTAAATTGCCTACGTGCTGTAGAGTATTAGCTCATGTTTTAATTAAAGACGTTTTCTTGTTTACATGTGTTTATCCTATCTGTTATACAAACATATGGTTCCTTAAACGGTTTCTGTAAATTGGGGTTTGCTAAATATAACATCAAATGTATTTACAAGTACATTCAATTTTGATCTTCGACTTTCTAGGTGAGTGCTTTTGAATATTCAAAGTAGTTTGTACACACAATTGGACGAAGGAAAACTACAGGGAAACTCGTAGAATTCAAACATAATGCATAATTGAATTCTATGTTATTGAGATGTCTATGTCAATAACTGTTTGGGTGTATTAGCATCGTGTTTGAAAGTTTCAATGCTTAAAGGCACGAGCGAACGTAAATACTTCGTAAGTACCAAAATAATGCATTTCTCTCAATAAAACTAGCGATCTGTATTTAGGTTGACCACCTTATACATGATTTAGAAAATATGTACGTTTTCAGGTTAATTTTGAAAGACGAAAAGTTATTAATAAAACGTTGCAATTGATATTCATGAACTACGGCATATATACCTTAAAGAAGATATTTAATTCTTTGTAATAGATTAACAGATTAGGGAGCATTCAGCAGCCGCACTGATTTCTAGTTCAGTTGTTTTCAACAACCACAACTGTTTCCATTTTGTGCACAATCGACAGACAGTACATGCAAATTGTGTATATCTCTAGTATATTTTTTATTACATTTTTTCATTAACGATTTCAGGTTAATTGAAAACTATAATTAGTATTTCATTGCATCGATAGAAAGGTTGACTGGGTCTCTATTTCCTCACGTGCTCTGAAATAATGAAAAAATAGCAAATTGAAATGCTTGCTGTAGTGCCTTTCGTTAAGTGTGAATTTAGAACAGGACGATGTTCCCAGTTAAACCAGGAAATTATGACAAACCATTGAATACAATTACAACAGTTCAATTGGTAACAAACATGAGTTTAAAGTAACAATAGAAAAAGGTATTACAATATCTAATGAATCATACTCTGTTATATAGAAGACAATAAATAAACTCTAAAGTCAAACGGCAGTTGATAAGACGAGCCTTCAGCATATCAGAATTAGAGTCTACAATTACGCAATTACCTTGCCTACATTTGCAGTAAACAAAAAAAAAAGCCTCAAATAAGTGTTTCAGGATTAATTATATATGTTTCAAAATTAGATCTTTAAGGTAAAGCTGTAGTGATATATAATTATGATTATGATATATATGATAAAAGGCCTGAGTTGTAATGCTTTTCTCCAGACGATATAACAGTTAATACCACTTGAGGTTGGGAACCCAAATGTCATGTTATGATATGTATTCGCTAGAAAGGACATGCTGTTTACTTGATTTCAGCTATTTTGTCACATTATGGCTCATTCACAAGCAGTTTGGGAAGACCTTGTACCATAATGATGTAACCTTGTACCATATTTTTGTGACCCTGTACCATATTGATGTAACTTTGTACCATATTGATGTAACCCTGTACCATATTGATGTAACCCTGTACCATATTGATGTGACCCTGTACCATATTGATGTGACCCTGTACCATATTGATGTAACTTTGTACCATATTGATGTAATCTTGTACCATATTGATGGGACCCTGTACCATATTGATGTAACCTTGTACCATATTGATGTAATCTTGTACCATATTGATGTGACCCTGTACCATATTAATGAAATCTTGTACCATATTGATGTTATCTTGTACCATATTGATGTAATCTTGTACCATATTGATGTAACCTTGTACCATATTGATGTAACCTTGTACCATATTGATGTAATCTTGTACCATATTAATGTAATCTTGTACCATATTGATGTAATCATGTACCATATTAATGTAATCTTGAAACTTATATGTAGACTGCCTTCCCAATAATGACACAACTTAAAGTAACCCAGGGTATGTTGCTTAAATAAGAGCTAAAATATACTATGCCCTAAGTTCAGATCACCTTTATTAAGTTACCTCTTTATCTTTTAAATGCCAAAATTATGATATTTTCTAATCATCATATGGAATCGAAAAAAGGTCATAAAATACCCTATCAATCTATTTTATACTCAAATACCAATGCTATATGGACAAACAATAGGAGAACAGAAACAGTGTTTGTTGATGTAAGTTTATTGAGTTATTTGAGTTATTGTAACGCTTACAGAAATCTACTTTCAACAGTACTTTGTTAACCCTTCAATACATAAATTTAACCTCTTGCTGTCCAGTCAACAAGGAATTGATGAAACGTATTGCCATGTTTATTCTCTATGCGACTAATTATCGCAAATCTGTGGACCAATGATATGCACCATTGGCCGATGGCCTACATGTACCTTAAGGAATATAAACATATATACTGCTTACTGTTCCTACGTCACAGAGATGACAACACTTACATCTGATCATATCTCGCCAACAGTGTGACACTGAGGGCCGTAGTCATGCATAGTTTGAAGTTTAGTCTTCATAGTTCTCGTACTGATGAGACATCGTAAATGCCACATGGGGTTATTAACGTCAGTTTTATGCTAGCCATTAATCAAAGGCTACAGATGTAGATAATAAAGGACTGAAGTTTTTATTCTGACATTGCGAAACATAGTTGAAACTGATTAAGGGTTTAGGTTCAAGGTCTGCGATCTTTCTTTTCAAACTTTTATAGTCCTTCTTTCTCAATGAAAGCATCAAGCAAATGCATTGTCTGTGATGACTTTGAGATGTAATACTTTTCTTACAGAATTCCGGGAATGAATCCTTGACTGAAAACTTTACCATCAACTTTAAAACTTTTAAAATTAAAAGTCTTTAGGAGATCTTATCGATACGGAATCCTAGGAGAAACTGCTAAGTAGTTTTTCTGCTTAGGTAAACCGATATTTATGGCATAAAGTGGTTAAAGTGAAGAACAGCTCTGTTGTGATGTTGCAGTATACAAGATTTTGGACATGTTCAATGGGAGAACGTGTAGATATGTATCAACAGTCATCAATATCTTGTTACTTTACACATTTGGTTTTTCTAATGAGAAAGTATGTTATCTTAAACGTTGTCGTTTCCGCAACATAAGAAATGGCTTCCAAAAAAACTTCTTTGAATCTGTACATGTCCTTCAATCTTTTATCTAATAACCATTATTTTTATTTCGAAGTAATGAGCATATAAATGATGATAATGAAAAGTTTAAAAGATAATTTGTCACCAGTTCGGTGGTCTGACGGATTTGTTCTGGTCTATGCCATCAATGACAGACAAAGTTTCGAGGAAATCAGTCGTCTGAAGGATTACCTTGATGACATCAAGAAAACTAATGTGCAGTGTTTTGGTCGGCAACAAGGTTGACCTCTTGCACGAGCGAAAAGTCGAGGTCACTGAAGGTCAAACTCTTGCGCAGGATATGGCATGTGCATTCCTTGAGACTTCCGCCAGTGATGACAGACCAGACATATCAGAACTGTTCCATGAATTACATAGAAAGGTGGGGCGGAGGAAAATTATTGAAGGTAAAGGTCGACGACGAAGTAGTGCAAAACAGGTCCGACATGTTTTCAATAGGGTGCTAACTTGATTTTTTTTGTCTATGTGTCGTCTCTCAATATAGCTTGCAGTTACCATTTTCCCCCTTTCCCGAAACCTTCCCTTTTGATAACAATCTTTTCTTCCCCTTAGATTATTTCTTCTTTAGATTATTATTTCAGTCACAATGACTGTTTCGGAAAAAGGAGAACCTGAATGTCATGACATTGAGTCATGAAAATAAACACGGACTAAGTTATGGATACACGATGCATTATTCTTGAAGACTAACATGGTTTGCCTAAACACTTTTAAAACAGAAAAATCATTTCAACAAAGAAGGTGGGAAAAGCATTTTTCGACCTCATGACAATAACCGTGGTCATTTCTGTTGTTGTGAGTGTATGATAATAATCAAATCGCCAATTTGACCCACATATTTCCACATATTATTATCATAATAATGTGAAGGAGGCTACTGCAAATGGAAATGGTTAGTTCTGACCCAGGTCGCAATATTGAGCTGATTGGTCGGACACACTGCTCTCACCCCATAATGTACCCTGGATGATTTAATGGTAATCGACTGAACATTATGGTGAGCTATCTGATCAACTGAGAAAGGTCAATAATGGGTCAGTCTAAGGCACCATGGTGTATGTATTGTGATAAAGCATTTTTTCAACACGGACATGTATTACCAGTGCATACAATTTGAGTCATGACACCCTTTACTTTCCGTTGGAGGTAAATGGCGCGAGTAGTTTCCTTGAGTTCACCCAAAGGTGGCGTCCTCCAATTTGATTCCAGAATATGTAGGAGCAACGATGATAATAAAAGGTTTTAATCTGATTATTTTTTATCTAACAATTGTTTTCCATCTGTTTTATACATAGAAATCATAAAGGTTGTTTAAAAGTATTAACATGACTAGGATTCTTGTTGAGACACCCATCAAAGTTTTGATTACAATAGACCGCTGAACGTGTATTTAGATTTTGTGCAAGGACAAAGTAAGGACATGAAATTAAATAAGTATCAGCCAACGGTATTGATTAACAGGAATGTTTGTCAGATCGTGATCATATTGCCTTAATTTGTGACATTTGTTTCCTGTATTTGTGTGATTGCCGGTGTATATTGACAGTAGGAATAATTGGCATACAGGACCACTCCCTCTATATCTTTTGTGCTCATTTAATATTCAAAAGAGCAAAAATGAATATGTCAGCTGGATTTTCCACTTCCTAATTAACAGATTACCTTATCTGTCAATAAAGAAGGTGAATATGGGTAAAATCGTGTACTTTATTACCACTTCAACTTCAAGAATGCCACTAGAGGAACTGATTGTATTGTTTCTTAGAATATTGACAGAATATAGGTACCAGACAGCTGATAAGTCAAAGGTCTCCAATTATTTTCACAGGGTATGTTGGGGAAATAGGCTGTACTTAAGCCTCTGACGTCGCTGCCATGTTTGATAATCTAGTATACTCGTGTATAGGTTTTGGTAAAATGAGAATTTCAACCTCCCGTAAATGATAGGTACTTTATCGAAGTTTGTTAATATCAATTTACTTTGGTAATCCTGTAAGACTTTCCGGCAAAAAAACAAACATTTGTGACTGCTGTTCATGAGACTCTACAAGTTTTAATGTTGAATGTTCATCGAAATGCCATACATCGTTACATATCATCCTTGCTCACTATTGAATTAGGGGATTGATTTGGCCCCGTTGTCGTTGGTTTGCACTGGGTGTGTCGCTTTGATGGACACTTCAAAAGCTGTTGACTTTAATCATCCAAAGTACGTTCTATTTCAAAGGGGCGTTCAGTTTATACCACCCTGTGTCTTGAAGTTGATTTTCTGAGTTTTGCAGCTATTACGTTTCGTCGAAATAACATGACGATTTGTTTGTAAAACAAATTACTTATGAGATTCAAATGATCGCCGGGAGTATTGGAGGTTACATTAATTTGACCACTACGTAACGGCAGTATTTAAGGCATTGGCTCTGTGTGTATAATATAATAAACATATTATGTATCACAGTACGAGTATCGGGAAGTTCGAGCTAAGAGTTAAGAGCATTTAGACGATGTAATGATATTATAGCCAAATTTTTGAAAAAAGTGGTCCTTTGTGAAATATTTCATATCACAGTAATTCAAGACGGAATTTATTTCCAGTTGGTTAGTGTAATTAGTGTTTATATCCGCTTGCTACCACTGCTCTCTGATTCATAATATTATTTGTCTTCATGCTTCATCACACACTGACATTGATATGATAGTGTTGTAAACGTTAGAAAGAATCAACCCTTGATTAACACATTAACATAACTAACGTGTTTAAGTTAATTTCAAAACATGTAATCTAAGGATATACTGCTTCAATTTCTGCACGTTATGCAACTAGCGTTTATTCATGAAAAAAAAAACAAATGACAAAATAATAATGGAGTACGTAACCGGTCTAATCAAATCAACATGTCGGTTTCTCTTATGAAAAGAACCAGTGGAACTCGTAGAACGTACAACAGATTGTTCATGAAATGTGAAACAGTGTGTAGAATATCACAGCTTGTGAACAGCGCATGTGCATATTTAGTTTCCTTTTAGCATTTACTTCAAAACAGATCTAGTTGGATGAAGCAAGGTTTCTCACGTGCATGTGCAATGCTAGACTAAATTGTAATCCATTTGTGTTCATTTGAAGCTTGTTTGGGAACTTTTTTATTTACCTTTCAGCCGATGGTTATGATTCATAATCGATTCGATGTTTGGATATTGAACCTGTGAATTTGGTTAAAAAATTCCGTCATAATCCAATACTTGAAATCACAGGTAAGGCCAAAACAGTCTTTTAAGGATTTGGATTGAAAATGATAAAATGCTGTCAAAATGAGAAGCTGAAGAAATCTTATTTTCACAAAATTGTATGACAATTTTTTTTCTGCTTTGAGTTTACACGCTAAATTAGACAGTCGAGAAAGCTGTTTACAGATAACTTATGAAAAATATTGCGGGGAAGCCTAGCAAAAAAATGTAACCAGATGCACAGAATAACCAATGATCTTGAAAACCTACTAGAACGATCCAGTTAGTTGAACTGATGAGGTGGGTGAGTGAGTTATTGTTTAACGCGGCTTGGGCAATATTTCAGGTAATGGGCAGCAGGGGCAAGTCTAGTAAACAGATGTGTGAGGTGTAACAGATCCACTACATGTTTCACCATGTGTGTAATACCTTGCATCGTTCAGGATATGTTTCAAAGAGTTGCTATTGTTGACACTGTATCTTTTTTTGCATTCGCAGTAATTAGGCAAACTCACACTTTCAGAGGTGTTCATTTCAAAAGCTTTACAACTGGTTGGTCTTGGTGCAAATCGCTGAGGATTAGAAATATTCATGAACAGAGTATAGATCATTGGCCCTTGTGCCTTCGAAATTAATCTAACAATTATTTGACGGAGTTAAGGCATTATGGGTATATGTGACCATGCATTTTGGTGTAACTTTGGAACTTCGGTTGAGGAGTGTATAATGGTATGGAATCGTACCTAAATTAAATCATGTTTGCATGTAAACACTTTATAACATTGAAATGGTGATATAGTCCATCCGTGGATCTAAACTGGTGAGGTCCTGGGCTTAACTTCGATGTGCCCTGCCTACCCCATTCGAATGAAACCAAATCAACTTCTCACTACTTACACTTTTTACATTATCAAAGAGTATTTAAACCTTATCCTATGTACAATTTGAGATGTGATGCAAGCACATTAACAAGGTCACATTGTTATATAGCAACTATACAGATATACTATGGTAAGAATGATAAACATCAATACTATTTCTTAGCAACTTAAGACGGGATGCAAAGCATTTGAAATGTAACGTTGTTACGTAGTAAACATCAAAAGAGATTACTGTGTTATAATGATTACCTTTGGGAGTACTTTAGTCACAGTGGCAATCATTAACTAACAAATTTCGAAATTAAAAATACATTTCAGATAGATAAATAAAAGACAAAATTCACCCAGGCTCATACTTTAAGGCAAACAGAGAGAAACGTTATTTATAAAAATAATTCACAGTTACCGAATGTAAATTTGCGTGAGTGTCCACGAAATATCATATCATATAATTTGAATGGATTTCACGATTTAGTCATGTATTAAAGAGCCGCTCCGTGATTTTCCTAACAAATTATTTACCTTTGATACGAACCTTAATGTCATATGTAGTGATATAAAATCAAAACATCGATCTTAACTTTTTATGTCAAAAAACATATATATGATAAATACTGTTTTTCCATGAAATTATAAAAACAGCCACATAGATGCACAGAGGTGTAGATATCACGTCCAATATACATGGATACTAGTTATATAACCTAGAAAACACTATCAACTCCTAACTGCCCTCCTGACTGTTTTAGATAAGTCTCCAAAGTTACGGTTGACTACGCGCAACTGTCCGGTTTTCGATCATAATTGCGACGTTCTACCTTCATATTGTCACCGTAAAAACCCAATAAGCTTTAAAATGTGACTTTTTGGTAATAGTCGATACTTTGCGATCAAATGACACCATTGATTAAGTTTGGCATATATGAATCCAACAACTCAAGGAGTGGCTCTTTAAGTCCTTCATTGGTTATGGGAGTGAAGCCATGACATACCTATTTGTTTCTCCCAAAATTCATACCTTAAAGTAGCTTTTTCAGCACCTTATATTTGCGATAGCAATTGTTTATTGACACCTGCTATTTCGATATGTTATCAGTAAATAAAATTACAAATTCCAAAATAAAAATGGCCATGATATTGTATATTAATAATCACGTATTTGTAAATGTTTTTTTCGTAAATGATTACAATACGTTTAATTTCAAGAGGAGTAAATAATTTTTTTTTTTTTTTTTTTTTTTTTTTTTTTTTTTTTTTTTTTTTTTTTATATATTTTTATTCCTGTTATCTTACATCTTGATACATCATATTAGGCATATAGCCTACAGTATTATCGATAACAGGTGTTTTCTAGAAGGTACATAAGAAAATACAAAAAAAAAGAAAATTAAAAATAAGAAATTTCATTCACTCACTGAAACATACTCATTCATTCCTTATTGTGTAACTACTCCATAACAAGTTTTAAATACATTGCCCATTTTTCAACAAATTCATCAAACTTAGACTTATTCCAGTATCTGATTTTTTCTATATAGTAATAATACTTCAATTCTTTCTTAAAAAGTGACAGTTTTGGTTTTATCTTCCTCAACTTACATTTATAAATATAATATTTTGCTAAAAGTAAAATGAGATCAAAAGTATCATCTGTATAAAAAGTGGGAGAACACCCAAAAAGAATCAAATCACTTTGTAAATTTATGATACCTGTGTGAACACAGTTCACTTTCAGCCATTTTGAGAAATCTTGCCAAAAAGTATTAGTTGCTCTACAATGCCAGAAGAGATGAACTATAGATTCAGGTGTTGCTCCACAGAAAGTACAGAGATTATTTTCAACAATATTCATTTTAATCAAGTGGGTTTTTACAGGCAAAATTCTGTGAAGCAGTCTGATTTGCAACCATCTGAGTTTCGGATCTGAAGTAGTCTTGAAAGGCTTAATAAACACTTTAGGCCAATCAATATTAATCAAAATTTCCTCTTCCCATTTTTCAATTAACTTTAGTTTTTCCTTATTCTCAGTTAAACGAAAATAGTAGCTTTTTGATCCTTTTTTACAAGATAAAAGATTTCTAATACATAAACATGTACTATTTTCTAATACAGCTTCAGGTGTTTCTTGTATGTCAAGTGTTTTTCGGTATTTATTAACTGTTTTTAAAATTCCATGAAATTCAAGAAAATTTATCTTGAAAAAAGCATGAGAAAACTGTTCAAGGGACAACAAATTACCATTATCATTCAACAGGCAGGATATATTTAGAATCTCATATTCATGGAACTTTTTATGTTTTAAAGATTTGCCATCAATAAGTATATTTCTGTTATACAATAAAGGTTCCCTAAGGAAATCTTCATAAGTACATGGTTTAGTATTGTAGCTATATTTTGCAAAAGCATTCATTGAGTCTCTCCAAAAACTGTTGTTTAATGATTCTGAAAGTTTCAGTGGAAACTCATTACCAAAGATTAATAAGTTTAAATATTGTGGACATTCTTCTTTAAAAAGATCTTTCCACTTCCTATTATAATCATTACAGAGTAGCTTTCTTATCCATGTTATTTTCAGAGCATCAATATAAGAATGTATATCAATCATTCCAAGCCCTCCTTCTGCTACTGGTTTGCAAACCACTGACCGCTTAATTTTGTCAGGTTTGTTGTCCCAGAGAAAGCAAAATAAAATTTTGTTTAACTTTTTGAGGAAATCTGTTGGTGGGTTAGGAAGAGTGAGAAACAGAAAATTTAGTTTGGAAATGAGCAATGATTTAATAATAGCAATTTTACCTAGAGGAGTTATGGTTCTTTTCATCCATCGCTTTATAGTTTCTTCTATTTCATAAAGTTTACTCTCAAAATTAAGTTTAACCATCTTGTTACAATCAACTGAAAAAATTATTCCAAGAATCCTAAAGTTTTCAGGATTCCAGCGAAGGTTTAAATCTGGTCTGAATTTTACATTGCTATTTCTACACGTACCTATCCATACAACTTCTGATTTTTCATAATTAATTTTGAGTCCTGAAATATGAGCATATATGTCTAATGTATCAATCACGGCTTCAAAAGATTTTTTTGAACCATCCAGGATAAACTCAGTATCATCTGCATATTGAGCAATTAAATATTCAAAACCATCTATGGTAATTCCTTTTATATCTTTGTTTTTCTTTACAAGTGCTGATAATATTTCTGCACATAGTAAAAATATATATGGGGATAATGGATCGCCTTGTCTGCAGCCGCGATAAATGGATATCCATTGGGACATTCTACCATTTATTATCAAACTTGATGTGATATCTTTATATAATATAGAAACCCAATTAGTGATACTATCACCAAATCCAAAAAATTTCAAAGTTTTAAAAATAAAAGACCACGATATAGAATCAAACGCCTTTTCAAAATCGACAAGTAATAGCATACCTGGTACTTTTTTTGACTCTGTGTGCAGAAGTAAGTCATATATCATGCGGATATTCTCTCCAATATATCTATCAGACATAAATCCTGTTTGTTCATCACTTATTATATTTGGGAGAACTGTTTTTAATCTGTTTGCAATAATAGAAGATAATAGTTTATATGATGAGTTCAATAAAGTAATTGGACGCCAGTTTTTCATAAATTGTCTTGGTTTATCTCCTTTTGGGATGCATGTTATAATTCCCTGTTTCTGAGTATTGGATAAATTGCCAGATTCATAACTAAAATTCAATGATCTCAATAGAAAATCTCCAAGATCAATCCAGAAAAATTTAAAAAATTCATAAGAAAAGCCGTCAGAGCCTGGACTTTTGTTATTTTTTGATTTTTTAAGTGCTAATAAGAGTTCATTTTTTTTAATTGGCCCTTCAATACTATCAGGATTTTGGACTTTACATATATCTTGTTCACATATGAGACTATCAAGATCTACGTCTTTAACCAGGTGTTCTTTTGAGGAGTATAGTTCCTGATAAAATTTTGTGGCTTCTTTCATTATATCATCTCCAGAAGTAAGAAGTTTACCATTTGTTGTTTCTAGTTCTCTCATATTCTTACTTATATAGTTTTTGCTTTCCAGATTACAAAAATATTTACTAATACATTCCCCTTCATCTATCCATTTAGCTTTAGATCTTACTAATATTCCATCCAATTTGTTTTTACGTAGTAGAGTAAATAATTAACCTGCTAAGATATGCTCTTTACACTAAAACAAAATCTAGAAACTGCTTGGCTTGACAGGGCCATGTACATCAACTGCGCCACCTAGGGTGTGATAAGATGAAAATGCTACTGAGATTGACAATATTTCTCAACATTTCTCATATTAGCACAACAGGAGATATCAGAGAAAGCCTTTCTTCATTTCCAGTGTAAGTCATGGAACCAATAAAAATCTAAGGATTTTGTTTAAATTTATATTGATTAAATCTTATTCACATTATTCGTTGTTAGTGAAAATTTAAAATTTTTTTTGGACTATTTACTTTAAAAAAAAAAGTCGTTATTTCTGTCTGAATTTTTCGAGGTCGGATTAGGGATGTGAAAGGGATGTTCAGAAGAATAACTGACACTTCAACGACTACGATCGCGATATCGATAGCTAAATTAAATTAAGCTAACCTGTAACAACCCAAAAAGTGGATATTTTTGTTTAAATTATATTATTTCAAGAGCTTTTACCTATCTTAAATTTTCAGTATCAACTTTGTATCTACAACAATAAGCACTTGACTAAACCTAAATCAAGAGAGGTTCCTGGTCAAACTCTTAAAATTGGGGAAACTAAAAGGATGTTGGATATTAAGCAGATAACTCACTCTGCTATATGCGTCCCCTTCTCACCTGAAGACCGTTAACAAACCATGAAGATGTTTAGACTGGTCTGACCCTCATTTAGCCTCATCAAAAGAATTATATCTCCCTTAATTGGCAAAGTAATTAGGAAAGCATCATTTAGGACAATTTTTAGATACTGGTTTCCGCACGACTTTGGCAACAGTCTGCACACTGTCCAGAAAACAGATGCTATTTCCCTATCACATCCTTCAGATGACTCTGCTGATAGCAGTTTGGCAACTTAAAACCTTGACTTTATAACTTGATGCTTTTGTGTAGGTGTAAAATATTATTCAAGTTTTCACTATAAAATTTTTAATACAAAGTGATAGAGGTTAATTGTTGTTTTAAAATGGCTCTGATCGAAAAATATCTGTAGGTTTTTGTTTGAATGTTTATGGTTTTTTTGTATGAAAACATAATGAAAGCGTTTATTTGAATAGTAATAAAGTAAGATGATGAAAGTGAAAAGGTTAATCGTTTCTAATTTCAAGAAATGCTCATTTCTATATGATAAGGAAATATAAAAGGATGCATTAGGACACTTGATTTCATTTGATATTTGTAATTAGTACAGGTTATTTGTAAACCTTCAAGGGAGAACATGTAATAGTTCATGCATATGGTTAATGCTTGTTATAAAAGAAGTTCATTTTCACTATTGAATATAGATACAGATCTGATTAGATCTTCACATAAAACATCACCAAGGGGACATAACCCTAATACAGGAGCCATGATGCGACGTAAGAGCTATGAACATTCAAAATAATTTTTACATGACGGTGAAAAATGTTTGAAATTCATATGACACACGTCTGTACTAAATATAAGATGGTAAGATTGTTGACGGTAACAGAGTTTAAGATAAAAGTAAAAGAATCTGGTGTTGCAATATTTCTAAATAAGTAGGGAAAGAAGTGATGTTTTACGAGGTCAATACTGATCAACGGATATTGTTTTTTTGATCCAATATATAGTTCGTTTTGTCCCTCACACTTAAGCTTTCCGCGTTGTGTTTGTATAGATTGCTTTAACCATTGTTGTTCTGGCTCTGATAAAGTGTTTCGGTATACGAGCTTGGACATCTGTTGGAATTTCTCTACCAAATATTTTGAATTTCCTCTCGTCATTCAAGGAAACCTTTTCTTATAAAAGCAATTAAATGTTTGGTTAGAGTCTTAAAATATGTAAAAGATGATATGAAAGTCGTGCAACATTCTAATTTAGCTAAAGTTCAAATGGGGCCAATACTAGACGCCTTTTTATACAGATAAGTGACTGTCTATGATTATAAACTGTGAATAAATACACACGGCAAAGTTGCATTCATAGAGACCAACGAATCGTAAACATAAATCATGTATTTTCTTAAATTTGTAATGTGTTCTACTTGAATAGTCTGCATGTTGGCATAAAATTACAAGAGACATTACCTTTTTAAACGCTTTAACTGGTTTGCAAAACATGTTTCGAATTACATACGCAAGGATTTCACAATGGTTAAACATAGGAACACATTGAGCTGTAGGGTAAATTTAGCACAAAAATGTTACCTTAAGTAAAGGAAGCATAAACCTTTGGTTACATAATAATGCACAAGCAAATCTCCAGCATAACATCGGTTAAATGCATCTTACCGGCATTTGATTGCCCCTCTGTTTTAAAGAACTTGGACACTTTTCTTTATAAAAGACAGGTTAATTTTAATAATGAAAACACCAACATTTTGTTACAAAACACTTCAAAAGTAAATTCCTGGGAATACATCGGTTGAGTGCAACTTAACAGCATTAAATTGCTTATGTGCTTAAGCGTTTTGGCTCATTTTTTAATTAAAGACTTTTTTGTTTACATTTGTTTATCCTTTCGGTTGATCAGACAGATGGTTCCTTAGATGGCTTACGTAAATTGAGATCGCTTTATGACACATCAGATATATTTACAAGCGTATTCCATTTTGGTCCTCTAATTCCTAGTTGAGTGACTCCTAGGTATTGTTGAGTAGTTTCTTCACTCAATGAAGCGAAGGAAAGAACTACAGGGAATCACGTTTTATCAAAAGTGTAATTGAATACACTCATGCTGAGATGTTTTTAACCTCTGCTGCCTATATGTATTAGTATAGTGTGTGAAGGTTTTAATGCTTAGAGGCACTTGCGCTCGCCAGTATTTGGTAGATATAAACAATGAACAGGAATTTCATATCTCTCGATTTTTGTAACGATCTGCAGTTAGGGCGTCTAACCTGTATATGGTTTAGAAAATATATACGTAGTCAGGTTATAATGTTAATTTTAAAAGACTAAAAGCTGTTTAATCCGCATGAACTACGATATCTGAAATATTTAAATTTTGCCAACGACAAGAATAGCGAAAACGTCAAGGACTCTGTTTAATTCAATAACGAGGCTGGTACTATGTTAACAAATCGGTTAAACTACAATATTGCTTTGATAAACTATATTTCATTCTTTGTTGAAATTCTCAGTTCAGATTTTAGCCAAATTCAAAAGCTTCACACATTACCAATTAACCGTTCTCAACTGTCTATAATTTCAGCCTTTTGTGCACAGCTGGCCATAATTATCTCTCTAAGCTGAAAGCGGCCGTCTTAACATTTTCATTGTTGATTGCTGAGCATAATAATTATTGATAAGTATTGTATCGCATAGATAAAAAGCTACAGTGCCATGTCCTCATATACCTTAAAATAGCCAATTGAACCGAAAATGCGTGCTATAGTTCCTTTGAATAGAGCTGAAATGCTAAATTAAGCGCAGATATGTCACGATAGGTAAGGAAAACGCATAGCTTCGGTTACAAATTAATTCCCAAGCAAAACTCCGGCATTACATTTGAAGAGTTTTGACTCTTTTCTATATGAAAGACATTTTCTTGTTTACATGTGTTTATTCTTTCTTTTGAACAAAAAGATTGGTTATGTAAATTGGTATTGCTTGAATAAGATCAGATATATTTACAAATGCATTCCATTTCGACCTTCGAACTTCTAGGTGAGTAGTTTCTAGATGTTTGCAAATATTTTGTACTGAAACGTTTGATCGTAAACAAGGCAAAAATAACCAGGAAACTCGCATAAATCAAATGAAATGTGGAACATAATTCAATGATGCCGAGATTTCTTTAAACCTAAACTGTTTGTGTCCAGCAGCATCGTGTATGAAGGTTGTGCATATGAACAAACCAATATTAACTTTTGCATTTAGCTTGATAACCAACCTCGCCCTTTCGAATGCATTCCGCGCATGCATGTTTCCGAATATGGTCCGAATGTGATCTAGCGAGAATATTTAACTTTTAATGTTTCTGATATAATTGCTATGCTGATGTAATCATCCTGCCAGCATTTGCAGTAAACAATCCAATATTTTTTTCTTGAATGATAATAATAATTTGTATATGTATGAATTTATATAGCGCTTGTTTCCAGTTTGGTAAGCTGGTCAAAAGCGCTTCAAGCAATGAACTGTCCTGGGAATAGTCTAAAAATAGCAGTCTTCAAAGAAGTGTGTTTTCAATAGGGATTTGAAAGTTTCAAGCTCCTGGCAATTTCTTATTTCAAATGGGAGAGAGTTCCATAACTTTGGAGCTGAGTTCTCAAAACTCCTTTCTCCGAATGATGTACGAGATGAAAGAACCTTCAAAAGACACTGTTGAAATTAAAGGTTGTAGGGATTAATGATTATGGTTATGATAAATGACATGATGCCTGAGCTGCAATGATTTACCCCTTACAGTTGTTACTGCTTACATTTAAGATACGGATTACGATACAACTGTTTCGTGAAATCATGACATAGTTTCTTGTGTATAAATTTACTTACGGCAGTTTATGATATAAACCATGTAATAAGTATGAAATATATTTTGAAAACCAACGATTTTCTAATTTAGATATATGTTTGGGACTTTGAAACCTGGTTTTTGAAGGGAACAAATTTAACTGCGGGGCAAAAATGTTATTAATGTGTCACAGTTTGAGAATAAAAGTATCTCAAATGTGTTCATTTGTTCATTTCACTAGAGAAGAGGCTTGTATTTATTCTTGGAACTGTATGTAGATTTTTTGCCAGGGAAAAATAAAATCCATATCATATTTTGATACAAAGGATATATGACTCATTTATTTTGATTTATTGGATTTTTTTTATAAACATCTATGAAAAATCGAAACCATAATAACTCTTTGAATACACATGAACGGAATGTCATGCATTAGTCCCAAGATATGTGCAAGGTCGAATGTAAGCCAGTGGAATTGATTACAAAGAACGTCTGCCAGAATCTGATATCATTGTCTTAATTTGTGACATTTGTTAGCCGTATTTCTGACATCTGATTGCCGGTGTGTAATGAGAGTAGGAATAATTGGCATACATGAACACTACCAGACTATCTTTTCTCATTACGTCTTTAAACAAGCAAATATGATTACGCCACTGATTTTATAGTATCTTAGACTATTGACAAGAATGATATATATACAAAATGTATGGCTATTTTCGAGGCTATCTACAAATCAAGACCCATTATATTTATATTCATTTTGTGGTATTACATCCTTTGCTTCAATGACGTTTAAATTAATCTTCGTGTACAGCGTTCCTGTAAAACAAAGTTTCAATTTGTTTCTATGTAGAAATTTCCACTTCGGATGTTTGGTGATTGTGATTACGTACTCAAACTCGTATGTAGAGAGGTAACACGTCTTTGATGAAAGTTGTTATATATATCATCCGTTTCCTTCTGTGGTCTGAGAGTGAATTATATTCCAATTTTGACATATTCTTAGGTTTTCTGTGCTAATATGGCCTGATATCCATGCTTATGATATCCTCTATGCTTACCCCTGAAACGTTTTTGCTTTCACTTTAGCCGGACATTATATCCTTCTAGGTCAATCGTGTATTTGATATATATAGTAATTTCCTTTTGATATGGGTATTGCCTCATTTTAATCAAGACGATATTACATTCAGTGTAGCAATAAATCATTTATCCAACATTCCTTTCCTTAAGTATTCGACTTGAAGAATTGTATAATTGTGAATTATATAACTCAGTTACCAATCAAAT
This sequence comes from Phorcus lineatus, assembly GCA_921293015.1. Classification (NCBI taxonomy): domain Eukaryota; kingdom Metazoa; phylum Mollusca; class Gastropoda; order Trochida; family Trochidae; genus Phorcus; species Phorcus lineatus. The sequence continues at coordinate 41,394,660 of OV121096.1, forward strand.
CTTTCCAAAAGTAAATCATGTCCATATTTCATGACTTATAAAATCCATATCTTAAAAACCAAGAAATATTACATGAACATGTAAATATTACAATGTCCCACAGATAAGTGTTAAAAGAGTGGTGTGTCCAGCTTATGTGTGATTACTTTTAACCTATTTCTTGCTACTTTCGAGTACAGCGTTCTGGTAAAATAAAAATAAAATTCAATTGTTTCGGAAGAATCTACGTAGAATTTCCACTTTTGATGTTTGATGATTGTTATTCTAATCATTTCATTCTGGCTAGAGAAAATTTTGAATGTTCGTTATAATACTAAACATAGCTTTATGTGTAACGATTCTGTAGAGAAGTCATGCATACTTTTAATGTTCAGATGTCAAATTCAGTCATCAAAAATACAGAGTTTGGGTTGAAACAACCTGTGGAGTTGAAGCGCTCAGGTGATCCATTTTCGAATAACTGTGTATCTCTTTCCTGTGATCTCAAAACGTTTCTTCCTCACGTCACCTTTGTAAAGGATTACTGATAAAAGAGTAAATACTCTATGTTTACCAATAGTGTACCCAAATTATACAACTGTTTACTACGAAGTAGAAGTATTCAAAATAAGGACAGAATGAGTCTTGCGAATCCATTTTTAAGGATTTATCAGAAGGTCATTTTTTTACTCTTGCCAGATTGCTTTTCTAGACATAAACTTGTATTAAACATATTATCATTATATATCATTACGACAGCTGTCACAAGTTTATTTTTCGACTAATCTACCATAATGATTTTTTGACTGATAACACATTCCCCCGTTTGTAAAAACTTATAGTCATTGATAAACTTCAGATTTTCGTTTAAAGCAGCACGTCTTATTAAAAAGCATTAACTTCTCTGGCGCAATCATTTTAAAAACGGTTTTTCTAACGCTAACATCCATGAATTTGGAACTTCAAAGAAAACGTAAACGGTGACCATGGTCTTCACGGTACTTTAACTACTTTTTGTTACCATTCTAACATCTTTTATTAGTGAAATATCATTTCTCCTGTCTGTCAATTATGTTGACCATACTATATATCAAAGATGGTAAGTTGACCACTTACTGCGCAATGTTTAAATTTGCATCATAGAAATCAATGCACCGAATATTTTAAAGTTCATGTTTCCATGTGGAGACTATTACATATTACCTCATTATTACATAAAACCTCATTCAAAAGTTCATATCACGTGCATATCTGCACGTTGAAACATTGAAACGAAATGTGTGATAAGCAAAATCAGTTTACAATATAATAATATATTTCCTTTCCGGTTTAATCAAATCAAATGTTGAGTTTCTCTAATGAAAAGAACCAGTGGAACTCACTGCAAAGGTAGAGCAGTTTGGACTGGAATGCCACACGATTTGTAGAAGCTCACAGCTTGTGTACAGATTAGTTGCATATTTAGGTTTCTTTTAGCATTTTCTTCTAACCAGCTCCAGGTGGATGAGACAAGGTGTTCTTTAGTCCCCACCTACAAGTGCAATTCCAGACTGTATAAGGCTCAGAACTTGTTCATCTCACTTAAATCAGATCGGTTCAAGCTTCGATAAGCTTGGATTTTTGAAAAAGTAAATTAAAAAGAGACATTTGCTTTGGAATATTTCCGTAAATTACGTTTCATTAACGTTTAGAAAATCAATAGTTCAAACATAAATTTTCCAGATCTAAATGAGGAATCGTTTTCATGTAAAATAATCCTGTGCATTTCGGGTGTGAATATAGTTATTGCATGGTTGCATGATAAAGCAAATTCGATATTGGGTGTGGGTTTTGGAGTTTGGTTTGAACTATCACTGTCTGAAAATCCAAACCTTGAAAAATCCTAAGAGACTTCAAACAGTTACAGAAAAGCCTATCTCCTCGACTAACATGGAATTTGATGAATTGAGTCTGAACTATTAAACATTGAACATTATTAGGATCACAAAATGATATGAACATTTTGTGTCTTCAAATTTACATACTAAATGTTTTGGGGACCGTCTACACATTGATTTGAGACAACAACGTTCATTGAAAGGACAGCAGGAGAGAGAGTCTAGAAACAGATGTAACGAGTTGAACAAATTCGCTACGTGTTGGCAGCACATGTGAAACAGCCTGCATCGGTTGTAATGAGTTTCACAAATACTAACCAATGCTGACATGCTTGCATTCCAATAAATGTAAGTAATAGATAAACACACACGTTCAGAGGTCTTCGTATTCATACACTTACATGACAATTTTGTACTTGAGTTGAACATGTGAAGTTTTCACGGACATGGAGAAGGGACATTTAAACCTGCACTTTTGCAATGCAAGTTTTTGTTATATAATTCAGAAACGAATGTGAATTAATATTTGATTTTGCTTAAGTCATAAATGCTTTTAAAATTTAGAAATAAAAATATATTCCGCCACTGTAGATGTTTCGTAAAGATATCAAACGAAAATTAATGTGAGTATGCATAATCTAGCATAAATGATAAAACTTACTAAACCACGTGCTACAACCTTACAAACACGTCGTACTGAAATGTGGCACAGCAATTTATTCATACAGAGTACAGGATACTGGATACTAACTGTATCTACTTGGAATGTGTACCCAGGTTCACTCTTGTGAACATGTTAAGTTGGTTGTTTTGATAACACATGTATACAGAGGGATTATCTTATTTAGTAGATGACAAAAGCATTTGAAACCATATTGGCAAAGTTAAGTGCGCATTCTATCACTTATATCCAATTAAAGCGTTACAAAATCTGGTTCTTGTTAAGATACAGTTCGTTTAAAGGAAACTAAAACCTGTCCTTAGTTTACAGCTGCATGCCAAAAGTTTGTTCACATACCAGGATATACTAGTGCAAATATCATGTAATTTGAGATGCCTTTGAGGTATCGTAGCGTTGCGAAAAAGAAACGTATAACATTGAATTTTCAATACACATATGCAGATCCGTTTTTCTTTAAGGCAAAGCTTTATCGTACCCCATAATTACCCGTAACAGTTTTCCATAAAATTCTTTATAAGTTATCAACTTTTTAAAGAATTAGTCACGTTTGTTCCTTAGCACAAAGTCATTGTGAATATGTTGGTTTTAATCTCAGAGAGTCGATATGGAACATTTTATTTGACATTTAACGAAATCGAAATTCTAAAATGTGACCCCTTCTGTCTATATCCATATGTCAAAATTCGAATTGTTGCACGAGAGACCAGACCATCCAAAAATGAGTTTAAGAATGGCTATTTCACACATGGACAGTGGTTTATCAATTGTGAGTCTTGCTGAAGTTATTCTATTGACGTTGAAACGAAACCCAAATTACGTGATATCAGTGGTAAATGAACAAACTTTCGGTATGCAGTTGTACATGGCATGGTCAACAATAACATAGCTTCCTTTATAGCTAAATGCAACAATATACACAAAATACTGAATTATGCAAAAGGTTTCTATCCTTAACCGAAATGTGTCACATTTTTTCTTTACACTTCACAGTACACGAATTTGGACAATGTTAACCAATGGATATGAATCAGCAATCTGGAGTAATTAGGTGAAAATGACTATGATAAGAATGTTAAACACCAACACTGCATCATGTGCAGCTTAAGCCGGGATGAAAACATATAATGAGTGTCACATTGTTACGTAGCAATTATGCTCAGAGATTAGAAAACACCAAGTAAAGGTGGGAATATACATCATTAGTTACAAGACAGTACACGATACTTACTATAACTTCTTGGCATGGGTACTCGGGTTCAGAAAGTAGCTGTGTACCATTGTTGTTTGTACACATGGATGTTTCTGTTGAGTGATCTATAACGTTGTAAACAAAGGGATTATCTGATCAGAAAGATGGCAAGGTATCGGCAAGGTTAAATACACATTCCTTCACGTACATTACAAAATCTGGTTCTTTTTTAAATAGTGTACGTTTAAAGAAAATGAACACGAATTTGTTATACATTATATTCAGTTAAAATTGACTAAATTTCATTACTATTTTTACTCAAAGATTAACAACCAACCCCTTATATTTGTAAAATGCGGATATGTTATTGAGAGATGCATGTTTTGCTATCTAAGAAATAAAGCATTTGTGGATACAAAACAACAAAGACTCTTGATTCATTCGTGTCTCATTACCAGCAGTGTAGCCAGATAAGTTCATTAATGAAGTTACATATCTGTTGACTAAGTTGCTGGGCTGATACAGCATATTCATAGACAGGTTATATTATACAATACCTTATTACTCGCCCGTGTAAGGTACCGGCGTGTAATATTTATATCAATATTAACTTGTGAAATATCACTGCACATATGTCTTCTTAATAGTGAGTAGTTGTGACGTCAACATATCTGCGCAATTTCATTGTATATATCGTTCATTAATCAACATAATCTATTCTAGAAAGGTGCCTGAAATTCAACAACAAACATTATATTCGCTATGTTTAACATTTTTTTAAATGTTCATTCTATTGAACAACTACAAAAAACTATACATGCAAAACGAATTGTTTAGAGCTCCAAGAAGTTATACACTCCATTGAATGTTACTTTACATGCAAAAGGGTTTAAAAGTTCAAACACCAATTCTACCTTACTTATGACAAAATTTAATGGAGATCCAAAAGGATGCAGAGACATATGACAGTCTTTTATTTTAAAAAATCCCCTTACAAGCTTTAACGGGAAAGTGGAAAACTGATCTAAATGAATCCATTGTGGAACATGGATGAGTTTGAAAATCTTTAAATCCTTTAACAGCGTAAAACGCTCTTGGTTCCAATGAAGCATAACTCTTAGATTCTTGCCAACAGCCGAGTCGTTAACAAACTATAGCTTCAAAGACAGAAACACTATTATATTTATGATATCAATGTTTATTTGTAAAGGAAATCTGGATAAAAATAGAACATTTGTTAGAAGAAAAACTCTCTAAAGTGAAAACGGTACTTAGGAATATGATGAAAAGAGAATCCATGTTCTATATTTGATTGTAAAAATCGTAAAGAATAACATATGAAACAAAGGAACAGACTACCAATTGTTAAGCATATCAAAGAAGATATTATTATTATTATTATAATAGCATTCTTATACCGCTCATATATCCATGACAAAGCATGCTCAAAGCGCCATGAGTATTATTACCCTGGAAGGATAGTATGTTCGGTGCCGCCGACCGTATAAGTCCGTACTTTCCCCTTGTTCAGGTACCCATTTGTACAGCTGGGTGAACTGAGTGCAACGTGGGTGAAATGTCTCACCCAGGGACACAACACAGGATGAGACCCAAGTCACAATTGTTTTTGTCTCCACCGGGATTCGAACCCGGGCTTGAGTGGCAAGCATGCTAACCACTACACCACTGTGCTCCATTCAATTAATGTATTATGTTGACCTTTATAACTTCAATTCAGAGTGCAAGTATGATTACTTCGTATCGTTATTGTATTTATGCAAAATTCTTGTCTGAATAAAGCTTATCTGCCAAGTGTTATTTATTGTTCCTGTCCAATACAATCTGATAATGGTACTGCTTGCTTTTCACATAATGTAACATTGCTATGAAATGAGCTGTTTTGAATGTCTGGTATAGTTGGATATTCAAAAATAAAAAAGTTAAAAAATATAACGCGGTTATTTTTAAGACTTTTCAGAGGTAACATGATCTCTACCAATGTAATAAAGGAATAACTAAAGAATTATAACTATATAACTGACTGTATATGACTAACAATTTTGATGGCATCGATCTACAAGATATTGTTTCTTCATTCCACGTATCAAACTCTCAATACAAATTTAAATATGTTCACCTAAATATTACGTAGCAATGACTATTGAAATTCACTTCTTTGTGTTTCGTTTGAACTTTACGATTTTCTTGAATTTGATAATGAACCTTTTAAAAATTGCTATTCATTTTTTGTTAGGGTTTTGGTGATTTAAATTTAGTAGTAGGTAGTTCATGTACTGATGTGACCCCTAATTTTAACAAAAAGCGCCCACCATAACATCCTCTGACAAAACAAATTGCCTTCATATCAGTTTGTAACGTTCATCTATTGACAATGACCGCGATACCGTAATGCTGTTTTGTAGAAAAACCTTGAAAACTAAACGTTTTCTTTGCATACGGATTTATATATTTATATAGCTAACTGATATTTTTTTTAACACCATTATCTTGTCCGCAATGCCCACAGGAGTATATAGGTTAACCGTGGATAGATGATATTACTGAACTATGATATGTTTGTTTAGACAGCGAGCATGTCCATCAACTTCGCCACCTAGGGCGTGATAAGATGAACATGCTCTATAGACGGAAAGCAACTCGCATATTAACACAACAGTTGTTGGGAGACAAGAACATTCCTTTCTTCTTGTGAATAATAATCCTGACCAATAGTGCTTGGGTTTCAATATCGATAGAGGCATGTTGGGCAATGCTCAAGTCATGGAAATACTGATGTGTTTTGAGATCATGATAATGATGAAGAAGTGTCAACTGTACTTTAAAAATCACAAACTCATTTGATATAAATGATAATGTCATTAAACCAACATAAGTGTATAGACTCTAGAATACAAATGGGATTCGTATTGTATCTAGAAAATCATAAATAACACCTAATAATAGATTAAAATACTTCTACATGTATCACAAAAAAGATCACTTATAATAGTTGGCCTAGCTGTTACGAAATACAAGGGAATCAAAAGACGTTCAAAACCCTTTTTCACATGAATGTCATTATCTTCATTAACGCGATAGTCAAGTGCTTAGTTTAAAAGGCGCCCCGTCAGCAGTCAGCACACTGTCCGTCCAGTAGACAGTTTCAATTTTGCAGTGTGAATTTGTTACTTATTCCTTATTCGATATTCGACTTTTCCATTTACTGGGGTCCATTGTAATGCTTTTTGTGATTTGTCTGTGTGACCGCCTTTATGTATTAAGTAAGATAACTCATTTGATAAGAAATTTAATTATTTTTCATTTGAGTATTTGTACAAGGTGGTAAAAAAATTCCTTAATACTCTCAGACGATATTTTTCGAACAAGAATAACACAACTTAGATAAGGTTACATTGTAACGTTTTTTGTGACTTTACGACATGACCACCTATGTATATATAAGAATTTTTGATAGGTAATTAAATTATCTTTCATTTGAGTATAAGTGCAAGGTTGTACACATATTTCATGGTACCCTCAGAAGTCATATTCGAATAAGTAACCATCTTCACATTGCTGGCAACTCCTTATCACACCCTCGAGATGATAACAGTCATATATTGTCTTTATACTTTGATGGGTATGCATATAGGTAAAAGTTATATGACAGCTTTCTTTACATATGATAAAGAATTAAAGAAATAGAAAGTTTTAGTTGTGATTTTAGTGATTAATTATAAGGGAAATTACTTTTTGAAAACTTATGTTGTAGTTTCATTCAAATTAGTTAACACGGTGTTTTAATTTGTTTCGTACAGACAGATCTCGTAAAAGGCGTTATTGATAGCTTTTCTAGATTAGATAATTCAATCGACGATGAGAGGATAAACATCTATGATGTAGATGCGGAAGAAGTAGCGACATTTGGTTTTTAAACTCGGGGTAAGCATGACTTTTCAATAAGGCATTTCAGAAGGTTAGAATAAAATAATGCTTAACATATCAGCAGCTTAAGAAAAATTTAAAGGGGAAGTAACATGTTTAAGTTAAGAAAACGAAAATAATACGATCAAATGAAAGATATTTTTTTATTTAAAAAACCAGCTCTGATTGAACGTACGATGTTTAGTCAAGCTGTACAAATCTGTATCCCTACCTAAATGATTTAAAGGTGTTCACACAAAAATGGCCGCCAGTTAGTTTTGCTTGATACTTTTAAATTTTTTCTACGACTACGGATGAGCAAGTTAAGAAATGCTAAGATGTTTGACCTTCTTAAGATAGAACATTGCCATAAACTTATGTTTTTTGTGGAAAATTTGAAGAAATACAATTTTCAAATAATGAGTTACTCCCTCTTTAACCATAATTTTCATACCGATTTTCGTTTGAAACTTTTGACTGTATCAGAAATGATTAAAATCAAACTGAAGAGGTTACTCGTTTCATAATTTTCAATAATGTAAGAGATAGAAATAGAAAAAAAATATAGGCCGTGTCCTTCCTGGTTTATACGTGAAATACAAGAGACACTTTTTAATCATTTCACTAATACACTTAATTACACATTTTCACTAAGCACAAAGTGAAACAAAAGTTTCATGATAATGTTGCTTCGCGATGTTTTTAATTTGATTGGCTCTCTTAAGCAGGTTGGTGTCTATGGCTTGAAAATTAGGATGCAATAAGCACTACAAACAGTCGTGCCTATAGGGCTTTGCATCAATAACATCATCCGCGACTTTCCTTTTTCATGTCTGTTTGGAAATTTGCTGATATCTTCTACTTGAGCATTCTGTATTTGAACATATAATTATAAGCGACTAACATTTCTTAAGTCAATATTTTCAGCAAACTTAAAATACACGTTCCTCGCCTACTTATCAAAATAGATTGGAAAGTGGTATGTATCTGTTTCTCCTCCCATCCTAAACACTCCATGTAAACTCAACAGGTCTGTTCAATCCTAAGTTTCTGGTTACATACTGAAGGTTTTCATAAAAGGTTAAACACACCGTCTACATTGAAGCCTGAAGGTAACTTCAGCTTTCAGTAAGGAAACATATACCCTTGGTACCAAAATACTCAACAGACAAATATCCGACATGACATCGCTTCACTGCTTTTTGAATGTATCGGCTAATTTTTATGAAAGACATTTTCTTGTTTACAATTGTATCTGTTCCACAAACTGATGGTTCCTTAAATAGTGTATATAAATTGGAATTGCTTGATAACATCAGATATATTTACATTTAAAGGTGAGGCAAAGTAAAATACTATAGGGAAACCCAGAGAATGCATAATGCGAAGTTAAATTCAATGTCGTTTAAGTAGACTAAAATTTAGTCTATGAAAATTTTAATAATTTACTGTTCCTTCATCCATAATTTTTTGTTTGTTTGGGCTCCTAATTTCATATTCACTCAATCTAGACTTGCTGAATGTGGACCTTTACACAGTCATGAAGCAGGACTATCGTTTACAATACTCTTCGTTGTTACCAGCTTGTTTCTTCCACTGGCTGCCCGTCGTCGGCTTGGTGTAGTTCCTTGTTTGGCATCTCTTCCACATATTTAACTTCTCCTCCTGAACTGACAACGTAAGCGTGAGTGAGCGTGTCATGTTTAGCGCCGCTTTGGTAATATTTCAGTCATAAGCGGCTTACGACAACGTATGAGTGGGTTAAATAATGATATTGACTCTCTGAAGATAATACATTGGGCAGAAAGTAATGTTTAATGGGGTGAAGAAAATAATCTTTCTAAAACGTGCTACTGATTTAAAAAAAGATTTCATGACTTTATTCTATATACTTGTGCTTATTAATGTGATGTTTACGTTTGTCTGAGATTAAATCCATTATCTGAAACAACTTAATTAAATTATTTCTACTACTTGAATTTGATTGAGGTTGTGAGCAACAAGGTTTGTTAATGTCAAGATTTCTGATCTATATATACAGAGCTGTTAGTTTTACATCTGTTTTATATATCATAGGAACCAAAATAGTGTGTTGACTTAAGAGAGTTAATTTGATGTATATATTCACGAGTGACAGATTATAGACCGTCTGTTAGAATCGGGAACTAAATTAAAACTAAAATATCTTAAAAGCGAGCTCGCCTCAGGGCGTTCTCAAACTGAACACATCATTATCCCTCAAGACAGGTCATGTTATCAAATCTGTGAAACCTGCAACCGCCTTTTGCACGCCTTGCACGAGATCTTTTACGCCCTGCACGCACCACACTGGATGATATCAGTGAGGTTGCCCGAGATTTTCCATTTTTCAACATTCTTTCTTGACTTTGTAACATGATTTATTAATGAACACACTTTTTTTTAAAGATACCAGCCTTGAAGAAAATCCAAAGTAATCTTTTTTGATGATTGGATTCTCTACATAAACGTTTTTACCTACACACTGCAAAACATCATTTTTCATGAATTGGTTTATGAGCCATAAATGTCATTTAGATATTTAACAGACATTACAATGCTGGGAGAAAAACCTAATGTTAAAAAGTGTTCTTTTTGGGATGAGTCGAATCAGAAGCCTCAGAGATAGGAATCGGCACTATCGGCACCAAACCGGTCACAGCTCATAGGTTCGATGATTGGACATTAAGAACCGAACAGGGCGTTTTCCTGAAAAATATTAAAAACCACAATGGCTGATATTGACGTCTCGAATATGAAACTGTTAAATGTGTTCATCAAGAACATGTTATATGAAATTGTCAATTGGTACAGGGGGTAGCAGGGGAGGGAGAATAGGGCAGAGGTTAGCACGTTCGGCTTCGGATCAAGAGATTCTGAGTTCGACAACGTTGTCTTCACTTCTACATGCATTAAAGTATTGGCGTCATGCTACATTGAATTCAGCGCAGTACCAGCCATAGTTTGCTAGTTCCAGCCGATGCTCACAGGTTTCACCGCGATGGATAGCCACTAATGTTGCGGGCATTCTCCCTGCGATTATACTAGCAATCGTGATGTAAGCGAAATACTCTTGAAAGCGGGGTTAAAAACCAAATCACCTCACCCCACTTCAATTGATACATATGATGATTGGGTCAGTAGGGGACAATGACCCTATACTTGGACGATGATTTTGATTATCTATTTTGAGTTATATATAACGACTTTGGTAATAAACAGAATGTTATGTTTGTGCCCAGGAGATACTATGTTTACGAAGCTCGCTCTCGGACGGGCCAAAACTAATATTTAGGTACTTGTGGCGTAAACATAGATTTTCATGAACACAATGGAACAACCTCTAGTTGAAATTAAAAGGAGCAACTAAATAGCTATATTTAAAGGCAACATAACATCCTACAGTTCCCACGCTATAAGGAGCTGGGTATAAACCATATGAAAGTTTTACGAATGCAAAATGACCATTTTCCCTTTTCGCTGTCATATGGATAAACACAGACAAAGGACGGAAATCTGTTAATCAATTGGAGAGTTGTTTTCTGTTTAGTGTGAAAAGAAATTCCAAATACAAAAAAGGGTTAACCAACATCTTCCATAATGTAATACCCGTTTCAAACCTATAATTCTATCGCTTTAGAAATACAAGGAAAATTGTAATTCATATAAAAGTAATGTTTTTTAATTAAAAGTTTTCTTCAAAACTAATTGAATAATAATTGTAAATGCGTATTCTCTTCCATTCCACATAGGGATTAGATTTAAGGAAAGAAACATCACAAATGTATGCATGATTTATGTTTTCATGACGTTTCTGAAAGTCCAAATAATAAACTCGCATGTTTCCTTAAACTAGATGACTAAGAATATCGGCCCATGATTGTACGATTAAAATTCATTCCTCTATGTATGAAATACAAACGTAGGTCCGCCATCGTGACCTCAGGTCATCACTGTGGAACAACCAATCAGATGCGTCGCTCTCAGTATCTGACATATGTTAGACATTAAAAATATATCGAATTGTTCTCACTCAAATGTGTGTAATAAATGTATTACTTAGGCTCTGCATTGCATATTTAAGCGGTAGAGTCGAGCGCGAACTGGTTGTTATTTCAAGTGAATAGACATATTTGCAATTTCGTATGTAATAAGTAGATCACATTACTCCTGAATATTGAATATAAAAAATATTCAATACTTTTTAAGTTATAATAAATTCACTCGCTTTTTACGTGATGAAACAATGGGCTGACATAACGATATATCTCATGGCGTCACACTTCTACTAAGGCCAAGTGGGTGCTCAACATAAACATTATCCTGTTTCGGCAAACTTATTAGAATGTCATCATTTAATTAGAAGAATAAATGCCAAATCTCGTGAGAAAAAAAATATTAACATCCTATCTCACTCGATGACATAAACATGGCATTGTTGAAAAAAAAGCAGATTTTATCTATTCATTAAAATCATTAATATCTATTTCATCTATAATAATCAAAAGAAATGTAAACAAGATTGTTCTGAAAAGTTATGTAATGGTTAAGAAAATACCTTTCTCGTTAGTGTTTTCTCAGTTTATTGAGGGAACTTAACATTATCTACTACACAATGCAGATTCGTATTCAATAAACACTTAATCACAACAGTTGTTAGGAGATATCAGAGCATACCTTTCTTCATTTGACTTACCTGTCTGGTTGTTATCATAGATATAGGGATATAGCGGAATGTTTGGCATCGCTCTTGTCATGTGGCGTATTTGTATGAAATTATGATGTTAAGCCTATGAGCAGTGCCTCGCACTGGATATTAGCTTTAAATTTCCATAATTTATAAAAAAGAAAATGTTGTTGTTACTACAATGAATATTGTGTGCATAGCATGATCTCTTCATCTGAAGAAATTTTTATTGGCCAAACAACACATAATCTAACTCTAGAAGACAGTGAAAGTTTTTGAAACTCAAGAACTATGGTTTTGGATTTATACTATTTAGAAAAATATCTTAATATTAGTATTTTCAGAACTGAAGTATATCAGCAGGAGTGAAGACAATCCTTTGGGAGGAAGTTTACAAGAACGCAGATATTGATCAGTGAATACCTTCTCTTGTATCTCGCCTGCTCACCTAAAGACGGTGAACAATCCATGAACATGCTCGGAGTTTATGTTTCCATACGCTGGCTTGACCTCAACTTGGCCTCATAAAAAGACAGATACCTCCCTTGATTGGCAAATCTGCAGGAACTTCGGCACAAGTCATTAGGAAAGCATCCTCTAGGACTGTGTTTCCATACTGATTTCCGTACCACTTTCTTCACAATGTCCATCCAGAAAGCAGATGCTATTTCCCTATCACACCCTGAAAATGACACTGCTGATGGGTTTGCAAAATATATGCATACGAAAGATTCAAGCTTTTCTTGTCCCGTGATGAAATTAAAGGTTGTTTTTTTTATATAGATTGTGGGAAATAGTGGTTTAATGTTGTTGTTAATGGCTTTGTTGAGAAGTATGTTATTTTGAAAACTTAATGATGTTGCTTAAGCAATTCTAAAATGAGGAAATTGTTTGTTTTTGCTGAATACAGACAGGAAACCAGTAATATCATCAAGTGGGCGTAATGTACAGCATATTTAGATAAGATCTCTAAATCAGAGCAGCAAGGATAAACCCCTATTATGTAGATTTGGAAGTGATTACAGGAATGGTGGGTATCGGGAGAAACATGTTGACATTTAGGATAATGCAAAGTGCCATGTTGAAAACAATAAAATACTCGCATTAAGTCTTTGACTCAGCTGAAGGATAATTGGGCATTTCAGAAGCATTAAAAGAAGGGGAAAAGATGCTTAAGGTTTTGGTATCATGTTTACAACTGAGTTAAAGGTTTTAACTATTGAATAAAAGTGAACATTTGGTCAGACATTTTGAAAATTTAAGACTTTAATGAGAAAAATGATAAGTCAGGATTATCCAACTGAAATATCACTCGGTTTTACATTTTTGAATGTCAAAGGTTACATTTCGCAATCTTGAGATTTGTAGAAATGAAAGGTTTTTGGTTATGACCTTCCTTGTTTGTTATTGTAGTAAACGAAATAGTGGTAAGTATGATGTAAGTCAGGTTACATAAAAAGCTGCTAACATCGTCAGATAACAAATAGTGATAGGAAACCATGACACAATAGGGGAGCCTTAGTGCAATGTGCTTGATCAACATATATGTTTTGTTGATATCATTTACGATTCTCCCTGTACTTGCTCTACTATGGTTTCCACGCTGTGTTGGTGTAGATTTCTTGAATATTTCATATTCATTTGTTCTAGTTTGATAAAGTTTGTCTGTATTCAAGATTAGGAATCGACTCTTCCCTGTATTACGACACATTATATGGTTTTATTTATTGCATTCATTTCATTGTAATGCATGGATTTTAAATGAGCATTTTTTTAAAAAGTATGATACTATTAACTTGTAGGAAAGGAGAGTTTTTTGATGAAAAAATAGATGTTCATGGTTCTACAAATGATTTTGTTGTTTTCATGAATATAAATTCAGTTAAAAATGATAAAATAGGTATTTGAAATCATCTGCTATATAGTTATGAATAATACATAAGTTTATCTTTTAAAAACACCATTAAACTATGTTATGGTGATGCAAAGAAGTGACCTTGAGATTATAGTCTCATGAAACTGAAGAATTGATGGTTTAGAAGTTTTAAACTTTACTCTGCATTTTTTCCTCAAAGTACGATTACCCAAGATATCTTACTCACAAACGATAATGCTGAAAACCATGGGTCAAATTGAATGACATATTATCCCAAATTCACATCAAAACAGGTGTCGACATCCTTGTTAGTAACCATTAATTGCTAGTTAAGTGGTTTTGTTCTAGACTGCTATAAACCAAATTTTTCCTGAAATTTGTTAGTCAAAAAATATAACTTTATAGCGTCATTATTAGCTTCTTCTCTGGACCGACCTTTATTATCTATTCCAACCTACCATTCATATGATCTTATGTAAATAACGCAAACAGGTTTGCTAAATCACCGTATCAAATTTCAAATGAAAGGTTTTCATGAAGGTTAAACACACCATCAACATGAAGATGTAAGGGTAACATTAGCGCAAAAATGTTGCTTTTAGATAGAAAAAGACATATCTTTGGTTGCAAATAACTCCACAAGATAATACCCGGCATTAAACTGGTTCAGTGTAATTTTGTAGCGTTTTGCCTCCTTTTTTTGAATCACATTTTCATGTTGACATATGTTTACCTTGTCTGTTATACACACAAACATATGGTGCCTCAAATAGTTAACGTAAATTGGGATTGCTTGATATAACGTCGGATATATTTACATGTACATTCCATTTCAGTCTTTGTATTTTAAGGTGAGGCTTCCGACTATTCTCGGCTCGTTCGACACTATTACACAAAGGAGCTTTACTAGGTAAAGACTACAGGGAAACTCTCAATCTCTTTTTGGATTCTTTGATCTATAGCTGATTGGGACTTGAAGAGTATTATGTAGCGGTTTTAAAGGGATATCTATTGAAAATTCCAATTTTTTAAAAGGGATATCTATTGAAAATTCCAAATTTTTGACAGCTAAGAATTTTCAATTGAAATAAAATGACAGCCTTTTAGGTATGCAGCACCCACGTCCCATTTACACTTCAAACATGTACATATTCCTATGTTCATCCTATCTACGTTACAAAACTTACATAAACCTAGATAACATCATCAGCTGCCCACAACGTTAAACAACTTTATCTAAGACATGCAGATAATCAGAATGTATCTGTCTTTGTAATAATTATTAGAGTTACAAACTGATATCAAGACAAGAATAGTCGACGCGGTTATAGAGAATTAGATGTACACATTCTGAATTCTAACATGACACGAAAACTAGAATGAAAATACTGCTTTTTAATTGGTTACCAAAATCGATTTTGGAGTGACTATTTCGCTAATAATCACCTCGCAAGCTCGGTTTGAAATTTATTTTAGGGGTGAAAAATGCACGACATACAACCCCAAAATAAAAAAAAAAGAATGGTTTTAAGCTCCTTATTTCAGGAGTATGTTAATTTCTAGCATTGTTTCGGTAAAGATCAAAGGCGCCGCCTATCCTTTATTCCGCAATGAAGTATAGTTTTTGAATGACGGCACGAAACAATGACCATGACGTCAACAACAATAACATTATGAGGTCACCAGTTATGGCCCGAGTCAAGCATTTTCAATTCACTGCCTTCGGCCTCGTGCTTTAACTATAATAGTTCAGGGCAAAACTGTACTTTGTTGCAAAACACATGATGGTTGAGGCTACTCTATTTCTTAAATATATGTATCCTTATGCGAATGCATATTGTCATTTTAGTGAAAATGTCAATATCTTTTGGTTTCCTAAATACATAAATAATTCATACCATTCAAACGTAGATTGAAGTAAGCAACAACACTAACACCATAAGGTTTTTCTGAAGTATAAATGTATATAGGGATGATAATAATGGGCGCGTTTCATCTATTTTAGGAACAGGAGAAGTGTTTTGAATTACAGGGAGTTCCTCAATTTACATATTCACGGGTGACAGTTTATAGACCGTGTAATTGAATTTGAAACCAAACGTTGAAATATATTGAAAACAGTTAATCACGTAAGGGTGTTTTAAACTGTACACAGATATAACCTCTGAGACCAGTCTTGTTACTAAATCCTCGAAATTCCACACCAAGTACTCTCAACGTAATCAAACACGCCCTGCACGAGCATCACGTGCAGCGCTTATCAGCTTATCAGCCAAAATCTCAAAATCCCATTTCTCGCAGGCTCCTTTCAAATACGCAATAAACTAATGATTTTGTATGAATCAATCTTTAAGAGAATATAAACCAGTCTGTCAATTAAAAATACTTTCTTATTTGCTAACCATGCTATAATGAACGGAATGGATGTATTTATACTGCACGAGAAGTTAGAAGGCAACAATCATCTACAGTGACACCTGTATCAGTAATGACAAACTAAAATCGAATCGATGAAATCTATGAGCGCACTCTCTCCTCTCAGTCCCACATCAGGTAAATGATGGCACTGACAGTCATCTTGACCTGACGTCGTTGTTGTGTTGCCATGTCGTCATCGGCAGTCACACCCATCATGAAGATAAGACATTGTAAATGCCGCAATCGTTATCAACGTCAGTTTTGCTCGTTTACCATTTTTATTGTTTAATATCTTAACTTTATTTTTTAATGTTAAGGATTTAACATGTATATTGTATATGTGCTTTCTTTAAAGCCGTTCTCTTTTCTCTAAGCTATACGTTAGCGTCAAAATCCAAATACAAAAACTTCGAATTGTATTTTCAACCACAGAAAGTGTCATCGTTTTAAACAACAATTTTATTGATGATGATTTTGAAATATTGAACTTTGTATTGCTCTGCACATGACCTTACACGCCCGCACTTACAGCTTTCGTTGAATATTATGATATCAGCCAAGATTTTCAATAATTCATCCTACATTTTTTAACTTTGTATCATGGTTTATGAAGTGCAAACCATTTTGTCCAAGACTTAATCTTTATCTGAGGGGAATGATGTGAATGGATTTGGATGATTACTGTTTCTTCATATATTTTCCTAGTCACCTAAAAATATGTTTAAGTCAAAGGTTTATGATACATGTTCCGGAATGTTATTCGGATAGATAACATACCTTACATGTTAAATTTGGAAAATCGGTTATAAGGCAGGGTCAATATGGCATGTAAATTGTCAGGTTCCAACTCTCTGAGGTAGGCACCAATGGTGACCAAACCATAATGACTGAAT
The DNA here is from genome assembly GCA_921293015.1 of Phorcus lineatus. Lineage (NCBI taxonomy): Eukaryota > Metazoa > Mollusca > Gastropoda > Trochida > Trochidae > Phorcus > Phorcus lineatus. Next base: position 41,412,203 of record OV121096.1, read on the forward strand.
GGTTTGGATGTGGTGACATTTGGTACTCCTGACATGTTTCTGCAATTTTCGAAAAGTAAATAAAACTACCCCCAAAATCAAAACCACAGGGTCAATAGATCGCAGTTGGTAACATGTTATTGTTGGTAGGTGTAACGGATTTATACCACACCAAACAGTCTGCTAGGTAAGACATCATTGCAATTAATTTAACCATGTTTGACATCTTTCAGATTAACATGTAACATGCTGTTTGATTGATGATGGAATCTTTCGGTATAACATGGTTCGTTTAACATCAATGAGGCAAGAATGCGTGGCATTTTTCGAGTGGTAAATATAACTTTGGACCTATTAGGCAAATGGCCTTCACAATAAGGAAACAAAACAACATATTTTCACGGACAATAACATATTGATTAACTTTTTTCTTCCCTTCAAGCAACTCTGGTCGACCATTTCTCACCAATCAGGAGGTTTCTGTTGGGTAAATGAAAAAAGTTTATATTGTCCCTGGCACTAGCCAAATATAGCTCTTAATTTTTTGGGACTAAGAAACATTTTACAATCTTTCTTCACTTCATGTTTTACACTCTTAAGAGAATGTTTTTCCTCACTATATTTCTTAACAACAGAATAGTTACCAATCACATCTCGTTTTTTAAAAAATGAGTGACACTGTAACTATTTCTGGTTGTCCACGACCGATCATTACACATAAAGGATATTAAAGTCATATATTTTAAACCAAAGTTCTAAATAATCGCCTGTGTGAATTTAAAGAGACAACATAAATGTAATTTCGATAATGAGGAAATAAACATGCAAGAATACTTTTCCTTTTCAATCTATATCTTTCCCCATTTGTATCTTATCACGAGGCACATTTGCAAAACAAAAATGTTTCATAAATGTTTCTAAATATTTTAATTTTGAAAAACAAAAAAACCCAGTTTCACATATTTACTGTCAAAGGAGAGATAACGCAGACAAGTAGTTTTACAACTTGTTATTACAACTTAAACTACCTGGCTATATTTCAGCCAATGAAAACAACGAATGCATGCATAACATATTTGATGTCACACAGGCCTGTGCAACGAAACAGTCGGAAAATGAGGTGTTTGCGTTCTGCAAAGACGACTCAAAGTGCAAGGTGCATATTCGAATTAAGTTTAGCTTTTGGACAGCTTACGGAAATAACTTAGGCGATGTGAATGGTAACTTTTGAAACGGCGTCACTGATTGCACAACTAACTTTGATTGCATCCAATCAGCGTTCTACATTTCGTGCACAGGAAACCTTCGACTTAAGACAGAGGTTGTAAAGGAATTTTTGACGGAGCTACCTCTGTTGGGAGAGAATGGTCTCTTAAGCTCCTTTCCAATAAACTTATGATATTTTAAAAGAATGTTTGAAAATTACAGATCAGTTCCATACTGACACGAAATCAAATCCCATGTCTCTTAAGCTCCTTTCATTACTCAATAGACATATGATTTTTTTTATGAATCAATTTGTTAGAGACTACATATCAGTTACATTCCAACACGACGTCATTTTCCCTGTTTGCTATCCATAACGTAATATACAGAATGGACGTAATGTTCATGCATGAATTTTAGAAGGCAACAATCACCTTGAGTGTCACCTCTGTCAGCTTTGATACACTAGAACCGAGAAGAGAACATATTTGAATACACTCTCTCTTCAAAGTTACCCAGTTATAGAAATGATACACTGACATTCATCTTGATTTTATGTCAACATTGTGTTAGGATACTGTCTTTGGTGGTCACGCTTATCATAAAGATAAAACATCTGAAAGGCCCCCAAAGGTTGTTAACGTCATTTATGATCGTTCATCGACATGCAAGCCAACAGTTGTTGACAAAAGAAGATTGAAGTTTTTGGTATCACAAACTGAGCTTTATTCTGTTAAAATTAGGGTTTTATAGTTTTTCCTGCTTTCCATCAAACCTGCTTTCTCAGCAATTTGTTGTCTTTTTGATCTCTTATATATCAAAATGCAAACACGAAAATGTCGAACTTTATTTTGAACCACAAAAAGTGTCATCGTTTTAAACAACAAATTGATTGATATTGAATTGATTGATGATAATTGAAATATTGAGCTTTGTAATATAGATTTCCGAGATTTTAAGATTTTATAGCTTTTACACTTTAAATGCCTGGTGAAGATATGACGCACCGAAATTCTTGGTTTTAGATATACAACGTAATTTACATTATAACATCATAATAGTTTTTCTGCATCGTGTGAATAGAGTTGTCGAGAGATAAGGCCATGTTTATACATCCATGAAGACAGATGGGGCATTGTTCCTATACAGAATGAAAGGAAAATATGTCGATCGTTTAAGTACAACCATGCTGTGACTGTTAACATGATTACAGTAGAAGTCTCCCTGCAATGTTAGAACTCGCTGGGTGATGAAGATACACTTTCTGATACATTAACCACATTGATGAAGTTTTTCCCTCCAGTTGATGTGTGAGGAAGAATCCAGTGATGACAGATGGTTCCATCTTCCTTATTAACAAAAGAATGTCAGAACATTATTCACCAACTGCCAACCAGGCGCTTATTCGTTTGATGACAATTACCTTGGCATACTAGATATTGTAGTATGTACGTTTTTGTCCGTCCAATTCCTATCATAGCAAACCATAAAACTTTGGATAATCTTAAGAAATTGGCTGTCGTCAATTGCCGCCATTAGGTAACGATATTGAAGAGTATATATCCGTTGATCACATAATTAATATATGTATTCTACAGCTGCGGTCACTATATGTATTAATATACAGGCAGTTGATACTTATGATGTAGATTGCGTTCAATTGCAAGTGATAAACATTATCAATTTTGTAGATATACGTTCCATTTAATTGATACAGAAATTGTTCGACTGGTGATAAATAAGTGTAAATAACTAAAACAAGATGAGGCAGTAGATTCAATTTACTTTTAACTTTTCCTTTTTAACTTTTGTCTTTTTAAACTCATTAGACAATGTAAGACAATGATAACAATATTCAAAATCAACACCGTTTAGGCGGGATTCAGAGCATAAGCAACGTTACACAGTTACATAGTAATCATATAGAGTGATATAGTAACATTGTCAGTGATAAGTGATTAAACTTTACTCGTTGCCTACTGTATCTACTTTGAATGTGAACTGTTGTGTGCTCTATCTCACATGCATGGCTGTTTCTGTTGAAATTTTAAATGCTGAATGAAAGCCTTCTACATAAACATGAAGATGACAATATTTACTCGGTCAAAATACCTGCAAGGTCAAGAACGTGGTTTGCCCCTTACATTAACAAACATGATTCCAATTCTGATTTTGATAATCCAGTTATTTCTTTAACAATGATAAATATATCATATCTGCAAAAATAGCTTTCTTGTCAACCTACCAACAATTTCAGATCACTTTAGTGACTTCAGTGAGTTTATTTCCCATGTGGCTTTCATTATTCAATATATTCAGAGAAATTATTAGTTCAGTATTAAACACAATGCTCTCAGATATGATTATTTTATTGCCATGGACAATGTTACAATAGTTCGCCTACAATGCTTACTGTTATTTTTCTATAATGAACCGTCTATCGAATAAATGAAGGGTTTAAAACCATATCTACATGTCAACAAAAGTGATCTCTGATAATGCTAACTGCCAAAAAAATTCTTTCTATATCTTATGAGATACCTTTCTCGTTATTGCTTCATCAGTTTTTATAAAAAAAACTTTTTTACCATATCGATTTTTTACCAAATTGCCACCGAGATACCTTTCTCGTTATTGCTTCATCAGTTTATTGAGGAACCTAAACATTATCTGCTATACAATTCAATTTGTGTGTATTTGTGAAATACCGTTTTCACCATATCGATTGAAGATACCATTCTACCAAGAAACCACTGTCTTGTCCACATTGTCCTCTGGAGTACCTAGGTTATCCTGGTGGAGACTGGGTTACAGAAAGTACAAGGTGTCTGTGTAGGCATGGGACATGTGCATGAAATGCGACACATGGAGTGTGATAAGATGAACAGGATCCCTAGATCGACAAAACTCATGTTAACACAAACGTTTGGAGATACAGGAAAATCATCCTATCTTGAATAGTTTATTTTAGAAAGGCTGCCCCCTTTGAAGGCACCCTCGAATATAGTGCAAAAAAACCGGAACAAGGGCAATAACTCCGGACAAAAATGCGAATAGTATCATGGCATTCATACCCTCAAGCCACACACCAAATTTGGCTATCTTATCTTAAACGGTTACTGAGAAAAGCTGTCCCCGGACGGACGGACAGAGCCTAAACCTACAGCCCCCTTCCTCTTTGGGTGAGGTGAGCTGGGGTGAGGTGAATTGGGGTTAAATGCCGTTTTCAAGAGTATTTCACTTTTATCACGGCTGCTAGCATTATTGCAGGGTGATTGTGATTGTGGCTATGCATTGCGGTGAAACCTGCGAGCATCGGCTGGGATCTTCTACTTTGGGGCTGGGGATAATAATGTACAACCAAAGAGCAATGCCCCGCAGTGAAAATTAGCCTTACATGTACTATCATCATTTTCTTTGTTCACTTTGTCATACACCTGTGTCATATAATCATATAGTGTTAATATTAATAATATTTTAGTTATTGTATATAAATTGAGGGGGAATGGGGTTTGATGGTGTTGTCAAATTGGTTTATTGGTGAAGTATCTTATATTTTAAAAAGTATATAATGTGGTTTATGTATTTGTGAGAATGAGGATAGGTGTTTGTTTTTGTCGTAAAAAGGCAGGAAGCCAGCAGTCTCGTAAAGCAGGTGTCCTTTGAAGCATATGTAGATGAGATAGATAAATCCCAGCAGCGAGTATAAACAACCTATTATGTAGATAGGGAAGTGATTACAGGAATTGTGGGTGTCGGCAGGATAATGTTGACATTTAGGATAATGCAAAGTGCCATATTGAAGCCAGAGAACACTGGCATTTACTCTTTGACTCAGCCGAAGGATAATTGGGCATTTCAAAGGGATTAAAAGAAGCGAACTAAGATGGTTAAGGTTTGGTATCATGTTTACAACTTTTTGAAAATTGGATAGCTGAAGAAAAGTGGGGCATTTAAAAAAGATTCCATTAGAGTAGAATGATATTCAAAGTTCGGTGCCATGTGTACAACTGACAGGAAGGTTTTAACCATTAATTAAAAGTGACCATTTAGTCAGACGTTTAAAAAATTTAAGACAGTAACGGGAATAATGATAAAGTTCAGATTATTCGACTGAAAATCTCACTCGTTTTTACCTCCTGGAAACGGAAATATTTCGAGAGGGCTGCATAGGGAAATCTTTTGCAATTTGTAGATTTTGATTGTTATTTGAAGAAATGAGACTGTACAAATATTAGTGAGATAAAACTTTGCTGACATGTTCAAAGAACAGGGCTAAGGTGACCATGACATTTAAGGGTAGCTTATGCACGTGATCAATGGACACATTGTTTTGTTGATCTCATTTACGATTCTCCCCGGCTGGATCTGTTTTGGTTTCCCCGCTGTGTTTGAAGAGATTGCTTGTATCGTTTATCTAGCATTGTTGTTCTGGTTTCGATACAGTGTTTCTATAATCGAGGTTAGGCATCGACTCTTCCCTATAATCTGACATTTATTCTAGTCATTGATGGAATATCATACGAATAAAAGAAGATGTTTATCTTTGGTTTAAAAAATATGTAAAAAGACAGGTTGATCTGTCCGCACTTACTTGACATACACATAACATATCAACGCATACATACGTTCTTGATATACTTATGAAACGCGTTTATAGATGATATGGAATATTATAGGAATTCGAGGTCGATAGATATTCATTGAAACAATTGTTATTTTTTATGAAATAATAGTTGAGTAAGTGGACCTTCTTATGAAGATATATAAGTTCAATGTATGTATTTAAAATATCCACACGTAGTTCTGTTTTATTCATAACATGCATTTTATTGAAATACATGCATTTTTAATGAGGGTTTATATTTTCAAGTATGATACTATTAACCTGAAGAAAGGAGGGTTTGATGATAAAATAGATGTTCAAGGTTCTACAAATGCCTTTTATCAAATTAGATAAATTAAAACAAGTATGATACTTTTAACCCGTAAGAAAGAAGGGTTTGATGATAAAATAGATGTTCATGGTTCTACAATTGCCTTTTATCAAATTAGATAAATTAATCATGAAAATAAATTCAGATAAAAGTGATAAAATAGCTAGTTGAAATTATCTGCTACATAGTTGGTTCGTTCTAAACTGAACTTAACCAAAACTATCGTGAAAATATTAATGATAATAACAAACAAACATTTTAACAATAAAATTCAGTACTTCCATTAGATGTTTCTTCTCTGAACCGATCTTTATCAAAGTAAAAGGCCAAACAGTAAACTTCATTGCATATCTTAAAAGCTCAATTAAATAGAAAAGAATTCAGATAGATGAGATCATAATTTCCCATATCTAAAATCGTGACTTTTTCCGAATTTACTTTATCTAAATGCGTGGTCTATGCCATTTGTTGGCATTTTATGTCAATGAAGCGGCAGAATTTATGTGATTTAAAGTATAGTTTCATGATTAATTCCGAGGTTATCTGACAGAATTACGAAAACTTCGTAAGTGGTCTTCAAATTGAAGTATTTCTGTTGTAACTACAGGTAAGCAAATCTTTAACACTTTTTCATGAATGTTTTTCATTTCAGTTATTTTGAATATCTTAAAGGTTTATGTAGATAGTGTTAGAATATGCAGCAAAATGATAACAATTAAAACTCAACACATCTGTTGAAGGTTATTAAATGTGGCATAAATAGTCATTGAATGAGTAAGGTTATAGCCCAATGTGTCTGTCCAGGTTTGGTTTCATAGGAACAGCATTATATTTTGGTGGCAGCTTTTTTAAACGCTTCATTTCCACACATATAGAAATTATAGGTCTATGCTGAGCAACAATAGCTTGGAAACTGATACGCACCTAGTCTTACCCCCCTTCTTATATAGTCTCATATAAACATGTAAATAATAGGTTTGCGTAATCACATGTGTCAAATTTCAAACGGAAGGTTTTCATAAAGGTTAAACCCACTCTCTCCACTGAGCTGTAAGGGTAACTTTAGCGCAAAAATGTTGCTTTTAGTTAGGTAAACACATGTCTGTGGTTGCAAAACGCTCCACAAGTAAATCCCGGGCATTCAATTGGTTCAATGAAACTTTTCATCGTTTAATTGCCTAACTGCTTTCCAGAGTTGTGCCTCCTTTTTATGAATGACATTTTCTTGTTTACTTGTGTGTACCCTATCTGTTGTACAAACATTTGGTGCCTTAAATAGTTAACGTATATTGGGATTGGTTTATATAACATCAAATATATTTACACATACATTCCATTCCGGTCTTTGTATTTCTAGTAGAGGCTTCCGTATATCCTCGGCTAGTTTGTACACACTATCAAACGATCGAGCTTCACTGGAAGAAGGCTACAGAGAAACTTCTAGTGTTCAAAGTAATGTCGCAATGCCACTTTGGTTTCTTTAGCTTCCGTATATCCTCGGCTAGTTTGTACACACTATCAAACGATCGAGCTTCACTGGAAGAAGGCTACAGAGAAACTTCTAGTGTTCAAAATAATGTCGCAATGCCACTTTGGTTTCTTTGATCTAGTAACTGATTAGGACGTGTTGCGTCTTGTGTAGCAGCTTTAAAGGGACATTTTAATGTGTTTTTCATGACCACAGAGTGGCTTGATACATGTTCAGATATAATATGGCTGCATAGTTACTGAAAACTGCCACATATTTAACAACAAAGACTTTTTTATTTATCAAATCAAATTGTATGCGGCACCCAAAGGCTCACGTCCCATTTATATACAATGATTAAGATAACGGTATAATTCATACAATTCAAATCTAGATTTACTGGAACCTCAACACTCACATCATAAGGTTTTCCTGATGTATGTATTCATGGGTGATAATAATGGGCGTGTTTCATCTATTTTAGGATGACAGTTTATAGACCGTGTAATTGAAGTTGGAACAAAATTTAAAATATCTTGAAAACAGTTAACTCATATTAGGGCGTTTTATACTTTACACATTAATTTATAGTCTGAAACTAGTCTTAAGCCTTTGTAATATGAACCAAGCTTTTCACAAGCATGCATGACTGTCAGGTCGTGTTGAATGTGATAAATCTTTGAGCGCACTCTCTCCTCTCAGTCCCGCAGGCCCTCGGATCATTAAAAACAATTAAAAAGATTTTTTTTATCTTTTCCTAACTTTGCGTCAAACCAATGAGATCTCTCGCAGCAGCCACACCCCCATAGGGTCAAGGTGACGGGCGGCCATTTGTGATGATATCAGTCAGGTTGTCAGAAATTGTCAATCTTTCAACCAACTTTTTGGACTCTGTAAGATGGTTTATAAAGTGAACAAGCTTTTCAAAGTTAACGCTTTTGTAGAGAGGAATGCTATGAATGTATTTGTAGTCTTAAATAAATTTAAGATATTTTTCAGTTAGAGGTTTAAGATACATGTTCCTGAAAGTCTTATAAATAGTTAACAGACATGATACATTTGGAAAATCAGACAGAGCCACACTGACATGTTTAATTGTAACTAGTCAGGTTCCACCCCAAGAGATAGGCAATCATTTCGTGATGGCTGAATTGTTAAGATGTCGGGACAGTTGATGCTGCCGACAGATGTCTGCATTCCTTCTTGATCACAAGTACAGTGTACATAAAGAAAACATATGTAACATATAACATATCACTGTTGATAAGTGTAACGGATCTATACTTTATGAAACAGTACAATTTATGGTTAATGATACATGTACATTTTATACATTTTAACATACCTTTCTGGACTCGTTTGGATCGTATCTGCAGAGTTAGCTTGGGCATCCATTGCAGTTAGCTTGCGATGGCGGAATGGTTTAACTGTTTGGATATTACTTGCTACCAAGAGAGCATCTGCTTTGGTCCCAAAATGACTCCCAAAATCACAAAAGCAGTGTGCATTAAGAAGCTGGATTGTAACATATCACTATTGATAGATTTAACATATTCAGAGGTTATAAAACAGTAACCACCATTTATATTTATGTAAACATTATAAACGTTGATCAATTTCATACATCTGAGGAGAGGGAATTGCACGTTGGATAACCTGTTCCCAATCCTTTTTCCTAGTGACTAAAATACGTTACAACCAAAAACGACATAGGAACTAATAAGAATATTTCTTTCACATCAGATTGATGTGTATTGGTTTGACAGAACATACAGTTTGATTGATGTATAATTGCTCCACGTTGTTTAGATTGGTCCATGTACGAGCATTGAGGCATGCGTGTCAGTTGTCGGGTGAGAAATGTTTCCTTGGACATATTAGGCAGATGACCTTCCAAAACTAGATACATATTACTATAATTTCATGTTTGTGTTGCTTAAATTCTTTATCATTTCCATGGCATTTTTCAAAAGATAATTTTATTTCTTTGCATATTATGTTTACATCCTTTAAGAGAATGGTTTTTCAACTTTGTATCATAAAAAAACCGAATAGACAGCTTATCAAACCTGGTTTCTCAATTACGAGTATCACTTTAACTATTTCTGGCTTATAGCCACCGATCATTGCACCAACCTTAACCCAAGCCTTGCATAGGACCTTATGAAAAGTAAGTTAGACATGGGAGGAATAGCAGAATCTAAAAGAACTTAAATCTCTTTATCCTCTTTTCCTTTAAATCTCCTTTCCAATACTCAAAAAACTTATCATTCTTTGTGAACCTTTTTTTAGAGAGTGAGTATTAGTCTGTTACATAAGTCGAATTCAGAAATCAGTTTTCCCATTTTCTAATGAAACGAAGTGAGGATACTTTACTGTATGAGTTGTTACAAGGTAAACATCACCTTCGGTGCTACATCTATGACCTCCTGGCAATCATCTTAATCTGACATCACCGTTGTCTTTCAATGCTGCTGTCGGCAGTCAGACTTATCATATAGATAAGTCATCATAAATGCCACACACGGTTGTAGACGTCATTCATGCTCGTTTATCGACGTACAAACATTACTCAACGGCAACAGATGTAGATAAAAAAAAGAGTGAAGATTTTATTAACTTTATTCTACAATGATTAGGGTTTTATAGTTTTATAGGTATTCATGCTTTTCATCACTCCTGCTTTCTCAGCAATTCGTTGTTTTCATGTCCTCTTATATCTAGTATACCATAACATCAAAATCCAAACACGAAAACCACAGAGAGTAAAAGACGCAAATGTTTGATTAATGATGATTTAGATTAATTGAGCTTTGTCTCATAAAATTCCGAGAACGAATGATTATTCTTAAAACTTTTAAATTTTCCACTTGAAATTTAAAGTATTGACATTATCTGGTTCACTGGAAAAAAATTGTTGTCGATCTGTTTTACTCATGTCATGTTTTAGTCAGGAAAATACCCTATTCATCTTGAAATATTTTGTTTCATGTTCACTTTTCATGTATTGAAAATGATTGATAGCGAACATTAATTAAAGTGTTATGAAATGTCACTGACAAAACTTTTGGCAACATCTTCATAACATAATGGAATACCTGCTGAACTTCCAACCATTTCTTTCTCTCACTTGGAAGTAGATCAAAATCAAACATTATCTTACAAGAACTCCTTTGTTCAGTTTTTAGTAACCCTAAAAACAGTATCCACCTATTCATCTTCAGACCCTTCCATCAGCTAGGAGAACAATTAGCTAGCGGAACTAGATTCATAACATTTCTTCTGCATGGTGTGAGTAGCATTCTCCGGAAATAAGGCCATGTTTGTTCGTCCGTGAAGACGGATTGTAATTTGTTTATGAAGAAAATGGAAGAAAAACATGTCGATCGTTTGTTCAATGAATACTATCGTGCTGTGACTGTTGACATGATTACATGTACAGTAGAAGTCTTCCTGCAGTGTTAGAACTCGCCAGAAAACTTTCTGATACATTAACCACATTGATAAAGGGTTTCCTTCCAGTTGATCTGTAAGGAAGAGTCAAGCGATGATAGATAGGTCCATCTTGTTTTTTTTTGCGAATATATGTTAAAGCATTCTTTACTGACTGTCGAACAGGGTCTTATTTGTTTCACGGCAAGTACCTTTGCGTATTAGCTTTGAAAAAGGTGTTGTGGCACAATTTTGGCAATTCTATTCCGTTTAATTCCTAATTTTGTTCGAGTTAATATACTTCGAGTGTAAACCAGCTATTTTCCTATCACATCGTCAATATGACATTTTTGGTAGCAGTCATGCCATACAATGTCGTCTTTATAACTTGATGTGGTTGCATATTCCAGCTTTTTTAAACCAGTTTGTAATACAGCCGCGTAATAGAATAATGTTAATTTTATAAATATAATAATAAAGTATTTTATGTAAATTGTAAGAAACAGAGGTTTAATGTCGTTGTAATGTAAAGGCAACAAGTAGTCTCATCACGTGGGCGTAATATACAGCATATGTAGATAAGATCTATCAATCCCAGCAGCAAGGATAAACCCCTATTATGTAGATTTGGAAGTGATTGCAGGAATCGTTGGTGTCTGGAGAAACATGTTGACATTTAGGATAATGCAAAGTGTCTCGTTGAAACCATAGAACCCTGGCATTTACTCTTTGACTCAGCTGAAGGATAATGGGGCATTTAAGAAGGATTTAACGTGGAATAGAAAGATGCTCATTGTTTTTGTATCACGTTTACAACTGAGTAGATGTTTTCCAACTTTAAAATTTTAAACGTTTAAACTTTTAGGGGGACATTTGGGAAAACTTTTCACAGTAACGAGAATAATGATAAAGTGAAAATGTCACTGGTTTTTACTTTCTAGAAAAGCTGATATCTTGAATTTTAAGAGGAAATATATTGAAATTTCAACATAGAAAAAATCATTGGTTATGACTTTCAGTGTTTGTTATTTAAACAAAAGAGATTGTGTTAGGTATTTGGCAAGTTCAGGTAAATAACAATCTGCTCTTGAAATAGCAAACAGTGCTAAGGTGGCCATGACATATTAGGTAGCTTTAGGGTAACGTACATGATCAACGGATACTGTCTTGTTGAACTCATAAGCGGTTACCGTACTGGCTTTATTATGATTTCCGAGTTGTGTTAGATAAAGTATAAATTGTTTTAATTGTTTATAAAATGCATGTTATTGAAAACATGGATTATATAAATATATATATCTTACATATATTTATATGTATGCTTCTATTAACCGGTAGGAAAGGAGAGTTTGATGATAAAATAGGTGTTCATGGTAGTATGCATGCCTTTGTTGTATTTATGACAATAAAAACACATAATAAAATAGCTGGTTGGATTCATCTAATATATAGTTAAAAATCATAAACAAATTTTTCTAATTGTTACTTGAAACCTTAAAGAGGACGTGGTCGGACATATGATGATGCAAAGCTGCAGTTAACTTGGGATTAGTCTGGTAACTCAAGGTAAATGGTAATGATGAAAGCCAATGTTAGAGGCAACTCGAATGTTTATTCTTTCAAATTCTCACTAAAACAGGTGTCGAAATCCTTTCTACCAACATATGTTTGCATTTCTGCTTTGGTCCAGAAAATATTCCCAAATTTACAATTAAAGTGTGCATTAACCCATCGACAGTTGGTAAACTAATTCTGTTGATACATTTATCGGATTAATAGGTTATGGAACAGTACACACCAAAGAAACTAATCAAAATAATTGATTCCAATCAGATTTATGTGTATTGGTTTGACAGAACATATTGATGGATGATTGCTCGCTTTTGGAGTGTCTCATTTACCATCATTGAGGCAAGAACGTGTGGCAGTTGTCGGTTGATGAATGTTTCCTAGGACCTATTAAGCAAATGACCTTCTAAAATGGATGCACATACATATACTTTCACGCAAAATAAAACGTTGATTAAGTTACGTCTTCTCTTTTGTATTTCTGGCCCTCCAAGTTCTTATATCTGTTACAATCTAGAGATTCTAAATTTGTCCATGTCCTTGTTCAAACTCTAACTCTGATTAGTTCTCGAATTGAACAAACTGCAACAATCTGTCTTTACCTTCTATGTTTTACACCCTTTAAGAGAATGTTAATTTTCACACCTCATGAAATCCCCTTTTTCAATTATGACTCTTACTGTATCTATTACTGTTTTTCCGGCCTCTAATCATTACTTATTCAGGATAACAAACTTTTCACCAAACGTTTAAATACATGAAAGAGTAATAAACATGTCTGAGTAATTAATATTTCTATCTATTCCATTCCCCATTTCCTATGTTATAATGATGCACACTAACAGTAAACGAATAATGTGTAATGAATGCTGCTACATGTTTTTGGTCTGCAAAACCAAAAAGCTATTTTAATTTATTTTTCGTAAGAGAAACGATAACACAGACAGCCATATAAGTAGTCTAACTAACAAGCTGTATTTACTTTAACTTTAATCTTAACCTAAATCTTAAACAGAACCTTTTGAAAAGTAAGTCTAGGCTTCGGATCAATAAAGAAACTTTACAAAATCTTATTTCCCTTGACTCCTTTCCAATACCCAATAATCAGATGATTTTTAAAATAAATCAATGTTCTAGAGACTACATATCAGTCAGTCACATACATATATTCACGACGTCATATTCCCTTGTGCTATCAATGATGTTATGTATTGAATGGATGGTATGATATTGTATGGGGTGTTAGACGGTAACAATGCAATTACCAACTGTCACGATAAATATCTATATAATGATTACTCCCTTAATCTCGCCTAGTCTCATGTAAACGAGATCTCGAAACGTGGTAAGGATTTTGCCCGCCATTACTAACAACATGGCCAAATTCATGTACACATGCTGTGAAGAATAAACATAAGATATCATGAAACAGATGTTCTTCATCATATCACACCAACAGTTTCACCTCTATCAGTATTGTGAAACTAAAATCGAAGGTTACCATCTTTGAATACACTCACTTCTTAGACTCCACCATCAGATAATTGATAACACTGATGGTAATCTAGATCTGACGTCACCGTTGTTTCGATGTTGCTGTTGGTAGTCACTCTTATCATCAAGATAAGACATCGTTAATGCCACACCGTCAAGGTTGTTAAAATCAGTTATACTCCTTTACAGACGTAAAAGCATCAATCAATGGCAACTAACGTAGATAGAAGAAGAGTTAAGTTTTTTATTATTTCATAACTTTAATTTATAATGATAAGTGTTTGACATTCATGCGTGCTTTCTTTAAAACCTGTTTGCAAAGCAATTTGTTGTCTTTATGTTCTGTTATGTATCAGTTATACCTTATCATCAAAATCAAAACACAAAACCTTTAAATTTCATATTTAACCGCACCATCGTTTGTCTTTTTATCTTTTATGATATCCAGGAAAGAATGCCTGTTTTTAAAACTTTATTGCTTCTCCTATTTTAATATTTAGTGAAGATATGATTCATATGAGACTGTTTGATTGTAAATTTACAAGGTAATTCCTAAACGTTTTTTCTCTTTTAAAAGAATTGATTATTTAATCAGCTAAAGACCTTATTTTTCTTGAAACTTCCTGAAAGTTTTTGATAGCAGGGACAACTAACTGAAAGTGTATTGAGAGCTAATTGACAAAACCTTACTTATATATGATAAATGTAATCTTGGAGTTACGCAATTGAATAAGGATACATATCACCATACTTTCACGCACAATAACATAAGGATTAACCTTTGTCTTCTCTTTTGCAGTTTGTCCATGGCGGTGTTAAAAATCTAGCTCTTTATTTTTTTAAACTAAACAATATTCAAAAAGCTTTCTTCCCCTAATAAATTGAAACCCTTGAAGATAATTGTTTTTTTCACCTATGTTTGTTTTAAAAAATCAAAAGAGACACCTTATCAAATCTGGATTTTCAATTACGATGATCACTGTAACTATGTCTGGCTTTCCGCCAATTATGATTACACATTAAGGATATAAAACCATTATATGTTTCACGAAACATCTAAATAATGGCCACTATAAATTGTAAGAGACAAGTAAAATGTAATTTTGCTAATGAGGAAATAAACATGTCAGAATATATGGCCTCTCAATCTATTTCATTCACCATTTGTATGTCATAAGGAGAGACAACTGCAGAAAAAGAGTAATGTTTGATAAATTCCTGTACATGTTTTTGTTCTGAAAAAAACACAAACAATTTTCAATTAATTACTGTCAGAGAAACGATAACACTGACAGTCATATAATTAGTCTGTATAAAAGCGGAATAATTTCAACCTAAGCCTTAAACAAGACCTTTGAAAAGTAAGTTTAGGCTTTGAATGAATAATAAATCTCAAAATCCTATTTCTGTTTGGCTCCTTTCCAATACTCAATGAACTAATCATTTTTTATGAATCCATTATAAAGCCTGCAATCCGGCTGTAATATATGTTATTTTGCCTGTGTGCTATCCATCCAATGTACCAAATGGATGATATTCTACTGCATGAGTTGTTAAAAAGCAAAAAAACCACTTTAAGTGTCACCTCCGTGAGCGCTGATGAACTAAATTTGAAGGAGAAAATGTTTGAATACGCTCTCTTCTCAAAGTTCCCCATCAAATAAATGATTGCACTGACAAACATCTTGGTCTGACATAGGGTCTTCTTAATATTACCTCATGAATATTTATGAGGTATCAGAAACCAAGCGCACGTACTCGAAAACGAGGCTAAGGCCGCTTCGAAACCCGGAAGTTACGTTCCTACAGCATTGTCAAGTCAGTATCCTTTCGAAATTATGTTTTGTTTGTAAAACATTTCGCTAAATTCAACTGCAGAAGACTATTATCGGATAAGCTTCTACATTTCTTGGTGTAGCAGAGATTAGAATATCATTTTACATGCAGATAGAATTCTTTCGACCGATATTCGGGGGTATTCCCATGCTGGGTTTACCGTCATTTTGCACTTTCCGTTGAAATATTTCAGTGTTTAGCAAAATATGGATATGAAATACTCACAATAATTTTCTCATTTCCGGAAAAAAATCAAGAGGTATTTTCATTACACACACTCGTTTACAGCTCGAAAATGATACAGATTTAGCGATCTCTACGTAAAACCTTCAGCCGTTTCAACGTGCCCACTTACGTTACTATTGGGTCATTCAGTACAGGCCTCAATGTAAACAAACCAGAATGTCAATTCAGGAGGCTAAAATAGAGATACAAACAAGAGCAAGTGTGAAATGTTACTATTCCTTTGAATATAATTAAAATACATAATTTTGTTAGTTTCTGATGAGGTCGCAAATAACTTTTAATTTAGCTGAAAAATAAAGAAAATTTTCTAGCTTTAATAACTCCCAAAGTTCTCTACTTGTTGGGCCTAATATGATTATTTATAGAACAAGCTACATAAAAGCAGTAGCCAAATATTTCTAATAAAAAAGATTAGCTTTCCTTTTCATGATAAATACATAAGATATATACAGCAAATAAAATCACATAATTAGTTAAAACATTACTGTTAATCATTCAATAAAATAATCACTGTGATATTATTCTGAATTTGAGAGCTTCAAATACTTATTACAGGGCCATATGAGGGTATTTATAGAATGTACATGTACAAACAATTAATTGTTCAAATTGAATAAGGAATTCCTATTACATGTAGGCCTATTTTTGTTTTTATAAAATGCTGATTAGTTAAATGCATCAAAACTAGTAGGAAAATGAGGGACTTTTTTAAGGTATAGGAAATAAGTAGATTAAAGAAATTAAGCCATTGATTTTTGGAATAATATTTACATTATAATTATCTAAACTCTATTTTAAAATGACAGAAATTTATCATTATGACTAAAAAGACAGGACAATTTGGAAGTCTTGATACATATTTCACTCCATGTATATTGTCAGTGAAAAAGCTGAAAGTAAGTTTTGAAAACTGACAGTCAATCATATGAATTAGGATTTATTGAATTCATGACTTCAGTACTTTTGATATTAGACACTTTATAAGTGTGTTTGTCTTCAAGGCACAATATACAATCTCTCAGCTAATTTCAAGTTATTTGTAGCATCCACCTTATGTCTACATGAATTGCCAGTCATAAAATTTGTGGGATTATTACCTAAAAGTACTGAAATTAATCCCTCCTTTCACATTATTGGTGTCATAAATACCCAGTCACCACCTTATAAACACTAATAAATATAATAGAATTTTTACTTATGATTATATTTTCCTATTCAATATGATTATAATTAAAATTAATTCTAGCCTAGGCCTATATTAAATTCGTTTTGTGAATTATGAATTAATAATTTCTGAAAAAATTTGCTAGGAAAATATTCTTAAAAATACACCTATGTATATAAATATATCACTTTTCTGCCAATCAGTTGGTGTCTTTGAGAATTTCGGTAAATATACGTTTTGGTTTCTTCATTATATTGATAGCATACTGCAGTATTGTACCATTTTTTGTAAACATGCCGATCCCACTCGATCATTGTTTTGGTTTTAACAGTTTTGTGATCCTTGAGTTAAAAGTCCTGAAATTTCCGGTAAATATAATTTTATGAAGATTTTTTTATGCATAACAATTAAGAGAAACTGGCACTGTGATTATTATAAATGCACCCGTGCCTATACGGACCAAATGCGAATGCAAAACTCACGTAATATATCTTCGAATTTACAACTATCAAAAACAAAGTTTTGAGGCTATCCCTGGATGAATTTCCCTTCATTTTGCCGTTTTATTATCACTCGACATGTTTTCATGTCTGAAATTGACTGATTTTCTTTTAATTCATGCTTACACACTTGTGTATACCCGAAAGAAATTCAAATTACACAGCGAATCGTACTATCAAAATGCAGCCATTACGCTATCCACGAAGTAGGAAGCGGCCTTAGCCTCGGTTTGGATTTGAGGAGGTCATATGTCGTATGCATGCATAAATATTGAGAATCCCCTATTGCCGTTGTGTTTCAATGTTGCACACTTATCATATAGATAAGACATCGTAAATACCACAAAAGGTTCTTAACGTCATTTATTGGCGTAAAACATATATCCACGGCATTATTCTACAATGATAAGGGTTTGCACGTTTTCCATCGATACTGCTTTCTCAGCAATTCGTTATCTTTGTGCTCTATTATCTCTAAGTTATACCAAATATGCAAACACAAAATTTCGAATTTTATTTTCTACAACAGAAGTACCAGAAGCAAATATCTGAATCATAAGTACATAAAAACATTGAGCTGTGTATTGTAAAATTCCGATAAAAAATGTTTGTTCTTTAAACTTTCCCATTTTCAACTGAAATGGAAAGTAATGAGAAGATATGATTCACAGGTAGATATTTTTCGTTGATCTTTTATACTCGTGTCTAGTATTAATCAGGAAAATACCCTATTGTTCATGAAAAGTCTGGTCTCATGTAACGTTTTCATTTAATAAAGTGATGAATAGCAAACATGGGTCTTTGAAAGTGCAATGAAAGCTCCCTGACAAATCCTTTAGTAACATCTTCATAACATAAATAATATATGTGTACCTTCAAACATTTTCTCAATAGGATGTACATGTTAATTGTGAAAATCGAAGCTTATCTGATAAAAAATTCCAATATAAAATGTCATTCCAAAAACAACACATCCATCGTATATTCATTTTTGTACCCTTCACTTCAGCATGTAGAATCCTCAGCGATGGGAACTTAACTCATAACGGTATTTTCTGCATGGTGTGAGTAGCGTTGTCGGGAGATTAAGCCATGTTTGTACATCCGTGAAGACAGATGGGGCTTTGTTTATATACAGAATGGAAGGAAAATATGTCGATCGTTTGAAGTACAATGAATACCAGCATGCTGTGACTGTTATCATGATCACAGTAGAAGTCTCCCTGCAATCTTAGAACTCGCTGGTTGATGGGGAAACATTTTCTGATACATTTACCACATTGATGAAAGTTTTCCAAATTGATCTGCGAGAAAGAATCCTAGTAGAAAAAGTCCTAGTGATGATAGATAGGTCCATCATGGTTGTTAACGAAAGAAGCACCATTGAGCTTCATTCACCAAGTCTACAAGGGATGCCATGATGCTATGTCACTTGATAAACTGTATAAATAACTTTTTAATATTTTTAAATCTCATTCAGTACAAGTAATTCAAAGCAGTTTATTCATAACAACGTTACATAATCGTGGTTTACAAGAATATAGATAATGTAAAAAATAAGTAGTGTTCTTTAAAAAAAGTAATGAACAAGATCAATAATAACAGATTAATGATAGGCGGTATTCAGAAAAAAATATTGCATATAGACCATCACCTTACAAAGACATCATACTTACATTTTGAATAGAACTACACGATCAACAACATAATACATTTATGAGAATCTATGCAATTCATTACTGTTAACAAATCGATTGTTGGCAATAATCCATGAGTTCTGCTGTATTACTTTAAAGTTTAAAAATTTAAAGGTTATTTTTTCAATCTTCAATGTTTCTTCCTCAATGGATTGATTTAGCTTTTTTCTTGCGGTAGTTTTGAAGATTTTTTAGATATAAGCATGTCGTACATTGTGGATCTTGAAATTTTCTATTGCTACTATATTGCTAATGAAATATATACACCAATGTCATTTAAGTTTAAGAAACTAATTAAGAACTCGGAATTAAAAAATCATGTGGAACATGACATACATGTACGCGTAAAAAAAATGCAGATGCCATACTTCCTATGCTCCAATCGTTTAGATTCTGTAGACACTAAGGCTTGACTGATTGCAAATATTTCATTCATTGAAACATGGGATTTTGAACTCGATAACTCATAATTTGAAATGCTATTTGGTGCATGGAAACATACAGTTAGTTTTTCAGGAGATGGAATAAAATTGTTAACCAAATTCGTTGTTGTTGTAGGGCAGTTTTGTGTTGCAAAATGTTTGTTGGCGTCAAATATTATAAATAAACATATTCCCTAGTGGAGGTGTCGGTTCTAAGTTCATGTGTTACAGGATACTTCCAATTTGCTTCTAAAGGGCAAAACTCCAAATCCTCACATCTTCATTACTTCTCTCTTCATTCTCTATTCATCGGAAGCCTAGACTTACTTTTCAAAAGGTTCTTCTTGGAATTATCACATTATGTATCAATATTGCGAAAACATTATTAAAAGATGTAATCGGATGAAAAAGGGGAAATATTTGTTCTTACCATTCCATTATATGACGTCAATTGTCTGTTTCGTACTCAAAGGTTAAATTTTATAACGTCTTAAGAGTGTTTATGTGCCCTATATGCGTAAGAACATTAGGGAATTATGGTTGATGGTTGATATTGATAAATATGCTCCCTAAGTACATTATAAGAATCGTCTTTAGGCTATATCTTAATCAATCATTTTTCAGTGGAGTTTACCTAACCAAATTTAAATTTGGCATCGCATAAATCACTTCGGAATCCTCAGCATGTTGAAATACAGTTCCTTTAAAATGGAAGGTTAAATTCAAATACTCACTCACTCTTGACAAGTTTTTAGAATTTGATGTCAGTTGTACAAGGACAAATATGGATGACAAATTATTTCATAAATGATTTCTAAGTTTCTATTCCATTGATAAAACACGTTGTACGCTTCCTGGACTATGCAAATTAGTCAATGTTAGAAAATCTTAATGACAGCAATTGGTTGGATGAAATTTCCAAGTATCTGCTTAGATATGTTTATAAGCTGAATTGTAAATCTAAATTTCATAATTTCTTTCCGAAATAGTTTGATCTATTCATGACACTTTGGGTTTGATCTATCCCTTCTTACTATTTTCGTACGTGAGAGAGAAGTCTTTACGAATACTCCCCCCCCCCCCCCCCCACCCCCCGACCAGCAGTCATAAAAGGTTTTTTTTAACCTTTAAAGGATTTACACTCTTAAAGTTTATGTTTGAGTATTTATGCCCAAAAACATTTGAGTAAACCTTTCACTGATATGATCCTAAAAGTCTACAGAAATATAGAAAGAAAGAAGGAAATTGCCTTATTCTCGTAAATGTTTGACAACATGAATGAATAGCATTCCCAATGCTGCAAATAATACAGGAAGTTGGAAGAAATAGGAATGTCTGTTTACTAGTGTAAATTATGTTTGTAAAGGGGAAGGGGAACTGTAAATAGTTATACCCCATGGATAACGACACCCACATAGCGGAAGTATTGATAATACCTCTAAACATCAAAAGTACAAGTTAATACATCACTTATGTTTCCATTTCTTCTAGGTGCAGCTGCAGATTGTCTTGATCCTTCTATTCATGCTTGCCTATCAGCTCTCTGATACACTACACTTTTTATTTCAAACAGAGAGGTAACCGTAAATGAATAGTTTTTATCTGAGAAGCGAAGGTTTGGCAACCGACAGAGAGATTGACATGCCTAAAGAAGAACTTGATGTTTGGTATTAACCTTCCGTCTATACTTATAGGCATGCAAGGGATACATCAGTAGTGTTATCACACGGACAATCCTACAGGGGAATATTTTAAGATTCCTTTGAAATACACTTGTACTCGCCTTACATAAGTTCGCTTGGAAAAGTCGAAATTGTTGGAGATAACTGTTAGGTCGAATCTGTGGGTTGTTTCATCCGATAGTTGTAAGTTTAAGAAGTTGGTGAATTGAACAGAAGTTTTTCTCGATCAAACTCTAATAGTAGAATTGATGCACAATTCACCTGTCATTTTTAAAAAAATCTTCATTTCACTTTTTAAAACCAAGCCATGAGTGATATGTTTCTCATCAAAGACTCAAAGTGCTATTGCTCAACTGTAAAGAGATATACTTGGTTATCATCGTTCAAACTGCGCCACTCGCTACGTAAGATTAAACCTCCCTCTGGGTAGACATAATTAATCAAACCAACTTTTTGTAATACATTTTCATAGCTTAGCTCTTAACGTCTATCACGTTTATTTTGATAAACGAGTTAGTTTCATCAGACATCCGCATGCGACATCAAGATGTGTTGTTTGAGGTATCTTAATTATGAACTACTCCATGATATACCAGTTCAGTGTTCGATCCTGCGTCTTGGACTTTTATTTTTGTGGCTCGGTCTTATAGCATAGATATCCTCTAGCTTCTTCAAATGTACATATATATATATCATAAATCCAAGTCATGAATTCAATTGAAACTAGAATAGAAAGGACTTGGTAATTGCTGGCTGGAACAGTAACTGGTAAGGTGGCTGTTGTGGATAGTGGTAATGTTTTACATCGTTTGACGGACAGGAAAACAGTATGTCCTAAATTACAAGAAGACATCGGCATCGACATAATCAAAACATGCATTAATTAACTCTTTTGACAATAGTTTTAAAATGATAATTAAACATGTAAACTTAATAATATTCTTTAAATTACCTACAAAGCAGTGATCAGTGATGGCAAAACTGATCATTGACTGGTTAGAATGCATGTATGTAGACACTCTAAAGGCATATATACATATGAGAACCGTAAAAGTAATATATCAATATTTGAAAAGTAATTTATGCACAGAGGTGCATAGTTTTAAACTCAATATACGATTATTTGCACGATTTCACATGGAAATATCAAAGTAAGGATTTGTTCCACACAGAAAACAAATGTTTCAGAATTCCTTGCTTTTACATTTTCCGAAGGTAATTTCGATTTGTTTTGAATTAATCATCCGCTGGAAAACCTTTGGCAACATTCTTGATTTCGGGGTTCAAATCCCAAATTCTGACTGTACCAGATTCGCTAAAATTGCTTATTCGTTAACCTTTCTATCTGACAATTGACTTGAGATGGATTATTTATTCAGTTTCTTCTGCTTATTGTATCTTATCACTGTTTCCATTTTCGGTTTCATGAAAATGAAGCTTTTTATCTTAACCCTTGCATTTTTAGTGTGATTCTTGTTCTCTCGTATGGTATAGTTGTACATGAAGTCTATCAGATCTCACATTGTTTATTTGTTTTACTCTATGTTGTCTAACTGTCTGTCTGTAAAACTATCTGTTTGTCTCTATCTTTCTAGCATGCAGTGTATGTGTTCATTTGTACATGAAGCCATGGTATTTTTTATGATATGAGAATTCATTTCCTCGAGATATCATTAAGTCTGATAAAGCACCGGTTTCATGTTAAATAGTGTATTTAGTTGATGCAATATATATATATATATATATATATATATATATATATATATGGCTTCTTCAGATTATACTTTAATTGTCAGTTGTAATCACGTTGATTGTGACAATGAAAGTCTAACCTGAAGAAGCCATCATGGCAGAAAGCGCTTGTTAGCAAATGTGAATGTGATTATATACATGTACCTAATTCCACATTAACATTATTTCATCTATATATATATATATTTAGAGATAAAAACATCGCAGTTCGTTCGTTTCAATAAAAATTAAATAACTTAAACTTTTTATATATGCATGGTCAAAACATTACTATAGAATGGTAACCTATGTGGTGCATGAGTACACATTCATTTGTATTGTATTTGGATTGATATGTGACATACTGTGTCTACACCACTGTCGGCTTGTTAAACTGAGCATTTTTGTTGTCACTCTTCGCAGATAAGATAAGCCAAAGGCAGTTCTTGTGAGGGGACGCCAGCCAGTGGGGCAATTTGACTTCGTTTGGAGATTTTCAACCACGCAGACATTCATTAATAATATTTTAAACAAACATGATACATAAAATGATTTATAATGATAATGGTAATTACACATATTTATCATGATCTACGCTCGTATTGCTGATTTGTGGCTCCCTTAAAATGAGATTGACATGTTTTATAAAGTAATGAAATTTGGTTCTGAAATCATTACTAATGCCATCACTGTTTTAAGGCTTACTTCATTACACATTAGAGGAGTAAAAAGCACGGTTTTTGAACAATTCATTTCTTCGAATTATACCCAATAACCATAAGTATATGCCAATGTATTACCTTCAGAGGTTCTAAACATCTCGTTACTCAACCCGATCATCCATAATTGTAACGGAATTGATCAATTATCAAGCAAAAACGACTGGCGATTATTTTTGTGTAAATACAATCACTTGAGGTAGGGAAATGGATCCACAAAGCTCAACTGATCATGGTGCGTTTTTTTTAACTGGTTCATTTGAATAAACAAAAGTTGTCTTGCAATCAGAGACTATTTTATTTTCGATTTCGTGAGAGCACTTCATTTATAAAAAAACCCCATGCTACTGCCCCTTTAAGGTCTAGTAATCACAACAGTTAGAAAAGTGCAAGGAGACATCAAATCAGAACAAAGACAGTATTGGTAATCTTTATATGAACTCATTAGCCTATTAATCTATCGCAATTCCTTAATCCCTTTTCAGAGTAGGCTAGTGTATGGGAAATACATTTTGTCTATTAATATTACATCATACACGTATGCTTATGCAATAATCAAGTTGAGCAGTAACCTGATAAAAAGAGATAACATTGACAGTAACTGTAGATCTGACATTGCTGATAGTGTTACCATGACATCGTCGGTATTCATGATTATCATAAAGATAAGACGTCATAAATGCCACACAACGTTCTTAACGTCAGTAACGCTCGTTTTCGTACAAGCCTTAATCAACGGTAACGGCTAGATTTTTTTATTGAGAAATAGATACGTGTGGATGGAAAGCAGATGCAGCTAGGTTAGGATAGCTGATTGCAGGACTGTCTTATTGAAGAACATGAATTTTAGTGGAGTTAGATATTTAGCATGAATATAAACTCCCAGGCAAAAGAAAAGTTTTTATTTCATTTTTTTCATGAACACATTTAGAGGGCTGGTACGGTTTTAATTCTAAGCAGGAAATGATAGTATTACGGCGACATCAACAGTGGCGACCGCACTCGGTCATGTCATCAGCACATAAACAACCCTTCGTCGACTTCGTTTGGCTGGTATACGAGCCCGCCACCCCTTCCGTGCTTTGACCCGTTTACACCGTCAACGCAGACAACGATGGACACATACTGTACGCCGGTGGCAGCAACGTGGATGGGAGAGGGTGCTGTTTACAGAGGAGAACAACTTTTTCCTATTCTGCGAGGGAAACTGACTGACCAGCGATACATTGATGAGGTACTGAGACCTATTGTCGTTCCTTTCATCCTAAAAGATTGATATTGCAACCTGACAACACAAGACCTCACACAGCCCGAATTGTTAGAGACTAGCTCGAGAATGCCAACGTCACTTTTGCTCGTTGGCAGCCAATTCACCAGATATGAACCCCATTGAATACTTATGGGATCACCTTCAACGCCATTTGAGACAGTTGGTGCCACTTCCAAACAACCATCAGGAACTTGAGAAAGCTCTGTTAAACATATGGAACAGGATCCCAGCTGACGTCATCCGACGCCTGATGACCTCAATGAGGAGGTATGTACGTGCTTGCATTGATGTCCAGGGTGGTCACACTCGCTACTGATGACAGACTCTGTGATTTCTGTGACTACTGAGAGTTTCTGTGCACTTGTCTTTTAACTCCACATTTGTGTAATTTCTTGTATTGACCCCCTGTCTTTTCCCTTGTGAATAGGGGCAATTTAAATGCCGATATGGTGATGCTTTTTAAAGAGAATATTGGAAAATGATTTCTGTTTATAAATCAATCGTGAGAATTCTCATATCTGCGTTTGTTTTTACTTTATAGACTTGGGAAAATGAGTGAAACCTTTCTTTTCCCTGGTAGTATATGCATTCCTTGATAGTATACAACCTAGAAACAGAAGAGGGTTTACTTATTAATAGACCAAATAACTGTGTGAACAACTTCAATGGCTGTTTACCGTTAAAGATTGAACTAGTAATAAGCGAAAAGCCATTTCATTTCAATAATCTGCCCCAAGCATCAGGTACTTGTAAAATATTGACAAAACCTAATTTGGCTCCATCTCAAACATTATTTTCTATGTTATGAGTGCATTCATTGATCAACAGGCAGGTGCTTTATGATTTAGATAACATTGAGATAGTTGTATAATCATAATGATGATACTTTACATATATTTGCCGCACACATTGCTAGATTAATAACAAGTAGACAAGCATAAGTTGAAAATTTCATACAAAAACCAAAATGGCAATTAGAAACATCTGGTTCTGGTTAATCATAAGTGCAACAAGAATTGGAAAATAATTTTCATGCTTAAGCATGTCGGTCAGGAAACTTCAAACACGTGTTTAACAGTTCACCAAATAAAAGTAACATGTTCTTGTTCCTCGTTTCCGATTTCAAAATGGTTTCTTCATTTCCAAAGTGAATCGTTTCAAATGTTCTGGTCAGCGTCGACTTAAGTGATTTCATCATTCCAGAGACCTTGTTTAACCGTTCATACAAGTATAATAGAAAACGTTTCATAGCATATATTCCTGTCATCTTACAATCATTGATCCTTTGGCCATATGCGAAATACACGTTATGTAAGAAAAATACAAGGCATGTGATTCTAGTAAACACTCGACAAAGTTAAGATTCTGTTCAGAAATTGATAATGTTGACCTTACTAATTGTTCATGTAACACGACCTTTTTTAAATGTAATTGGATCAAACTCCTACGCTTGTCACATGTAGCACGTAGATTAATTGAGATCATCGTTAGAATTACAGGACATTCAGAACTGCTCAAGGAATAATACTCTTATGGAAAATGTCCCCACAGAGGTATAGCCGTCATGAATTCCTATCTTAACCTCTGTTGTAATACGAGCTCTTCTAGGGCTTTCGTCAGGTTCCCGGGTGGCAAAATTATTCATCCAATCAGGCATCTACATTTCTAGATCGAGAAACACTAGTATGAGGAAAGAGGTAAGAATAGGAATTTATGAATTTATGACGGAGCTACCTCTGTCTGCAGAGAATGATAAATACTCGACCATTCCAAGAATAAGAAATATAAGAATTATGTCTACCTTGATATATCTATACCGTATACGAAAGACACATGTTCGAATTTTTAAGTGGTTCAAACTCTTGCTCCTGTGATAGCACGCACATTCATTGAGATCACCGCAACTAATACAGGATATATTTAGAACAGCTCAGGGAACTATGTTGTTTGGTTGGCGTGTGAAAATATCAGGCGTCAAAACTGTTACTAACTGGAAGGGTGGATAAAAATACAGGCCGGAGGCATGCTAATATATCATGAATCTTTCCTTTTCTTCAAGGTGCACATGTGGGTTGTTTTGTATAGACAATGACACCCACATTGCTATGAACCAGAGATGTATCTATCGATACGCCTCCACTTCCTAACATACGGAAAAGGGAAATATACTGAGGTATGAGATATTTGCATGACTGCTTCAGATTATGTTTTAAAGCGTCAATATTACCGCTAGTAAGAACAATTAAAGAAGGAAATTGCATTAGTCTCATAAATAGTTTGCTAAATGAATGGATAGAATTTGCCATGCTGCAAATCAAATAGGAAGTTGTGAGAAATAAAAATGTTTGCCTGTTTATTGGTGTATCTTCTGTTTGTAAAGGGTAAGGTGAACTTTTAACAGTGATACCCCCATGGATAACGACACCCGCATAGCGGAAGTAGAGCTATACCTTTAAACATTAAAGTGCAAGTTGATATATCCATTACGTATCATTTCTTCTAGGTGCAGGTGCAGATTATTTTGACTCTTCTATTTACGCATGCCTGTCATCTCCATGATACACTTAAATAAATTCCAAAAGAAATAGATGAATAGCTTTTATCATAAGGAGTGAAGGTTGGGCAACAAACAGAGAGATTAAATATGCTTAAAGAAGAAGTTGATATTTAGTTTTAACATTCTGTCTTTACTCATAAACCTTTAATGATTACATCAGCAATATTATTATCACATGGACGAACCGGCCAAGGAACTTGTACTCGCCTTACATCAATCTGCTTAACATTTTGAAAGAGAGCGAAGTTTGATGTATATGAAAATGGTGAATTCAACATAAGTTTAATCCCAATCAAAATCTTATAGCAGAATTAATGCTGATTTCAGATGTATTTTTTTCAAAACAGTTGAAATCTGCTGTACGCTTCTCATTTCAGACACATTTTAGCCGAGTTAGATTCAACAGTAGGTCAGAAACATTCGCTAGAAACATCATGATGCATTATTTGAGGTATCTGAGTAATGAAGTACTCCATGAAATACCATTCAGTATTAGCTCATGCTCTTGATTTACAGATCTTTATACATTTACATACAGAAAATGAATGTCATCAATGAAATTTAATTTCGTAGTTGAAACTAGAACACATACGACTTTGTGAATGGTAGGCGGGAACTTAAAAGTACGATGGCTATTATTGAAAAAGATAACAGAAATATTTGACAACGTTTGACCAACACCATAGCAGTAAAACTACTACGATATTTTAAAATTAGAGAAAACATCAGTGATTTCAAAGGTGATTAAAGATTGATTATATTGAAAGTTAGGATCCATTCTGCATCATGGATCAAGGCATAGATGTAAGGGAACTATTACTGTAATAAAGGAGATTTTTTTTTCAAATTAACAATCTGTCAATGTTTCCTTATAGTATTTCTACCTGAAAAGTGTTTTGAGATATACTTTTTGTTTGATTTCTTATTATATTATCTTATTTTCAAATATAATTCTATTCCCTCAAATCAGTTGGAGCTAGTCTGGTTTTTTAATGGTAACCCTTGTATTTTTAGTGTGATTCTGTTTTCTCTCTTGTGGTTTTATTGTCCATCATTTCATTAATGAATCTTTATCGAGTTTATTCAAGTGTTTTATAATTTTAGACTACGCCACTTCAGTCAGTAAATCACATTTCATTAATTGTACTCACTTTAATATTTGTCTTTTTGTAAAACTATCTGTTTATCTCTATCTTTAGTCTGATGAAGCACTTTTAGTATCATGTTGTACAGCGAATGTAATGGAATATATTAACTATCAGCAGATTGTGATTGGCATACATAGATGGTAGAAATATGTGCATTGCAACACATCTACAATTACAGTAGTCTAACTAATACCTGTTGTTGATACAACCCCAATCTACGGAGGATTAAGCTTAAGGTCTGCAATACATCTTCCTTCAGATTCAACACATAATACTTTCAACTTACTTAAATCGCTCTATTTTTTAACTCAGAAATAATTTCACCCTTGTTCAGTTCATTATATTTGTCTAATACAATACCTCCAATTGTTCATTTTAATGACTTTTTTGTAAAATGGAGTAACTAATATTTTCTATATAGGCATGTATATAACATTACTATGAAATGCTAGCCCGTCGGTTCAGTGAGAACACATTCATTTGTATTGTATTTGGATTGTTATGTGACATGTTGTGAGACTGCACCACTGTCGGCTTGTCAAATGGAGCAATGGTAATAAATATTTCACTGTTGGTAGATTAGAAAGGTCAAAGGCAAGTATTGTGATGGGAACGGCGGTGGGGCATAGTTAGCCCGTGTTTGGGAACATGCACCTTGTTTTATTAAAATTGCCTCATACACTTATGCTTATGCAATAATCATGTTGAACAGTTATCTCCTTAAAAAGATAACATTGACAGCAACTGTAGATCTGGCATGGCTGATGGTGTTACCATGACATCGTCGTTAGTTATGATTATCAAAAAGATAAGATGTCATAAATGCCACACAACGTTCTTTATGTCAGTAACGCTCGTTTTCGTACAAGCCTTAATCAACGCCAACAGATGTAGATGAAAAATCCCTACATTTTTATCGAGGAATTGCTACTTGTGGATGGAAAGCAGATACACTAAGGTTCGGAGCTGCAGTTATCTGCTCTGTGCATGTTTGTCTGATAGGAGGACAGGAGTTTTAGTGTGGTCAAACACTGAGCATGAATACACACATACCTTGAACGAGAGGAAACGTTTGTATCGTATGTGAAACTTAAAAACAGGATAGGGTTTATGTATAATTAGACTCAATTGCGGTGTGTGAAGAATCCAACCATTCAATGCTTTCCAGGTGTCATTACATAAGTAAAATATTGAATTCTACAGCTGCATACCAAAAGTTTGTTCACATACCTTCGTATCCTAGTGGGAATCATGTAATTTGGTATGCCTTTGAGGCATTGTAGTATCGCTAAAATTAATCGGATCATTTTGAATTTTCCCTACAGAAATGAACTTCCATTCACCTTATCGCAATCGTATGCCATACCCAACTGTAAACTGTAATAGTTTGTTTTTCTCAACAAAATTCTTTATAATTGAACAAAATCTCTAAACACAATTCATATGTGTTCCTTTGCACGTAGTCAATATGATTGTGTTTATATTTTCTCAGAAAGTCGTAATGGAATATCTCAATCGAAATTTAAGGAAATCGGAATTTTCAAAATATGACCCCCTCTGTCTTTTTATTCATGCCAAAATTCGAGTTTTTGCACAAGAGACTAGACAATCCCACAATAAGTTAACAAATGGTTATTTTACACATTGACAATGGGGGATCCTTCGTCAGCTTTGCTGAAATTATTTTATTGACGTTCAAACCAAATCTAAATTACATGATATTTGCACTAAGCATTTGTAAGTGAACAAACTTTTGATATGCAGCTGTATAGAAGACAAATTATATACTAGTACTTTAATCCATACTTACCGTAATTTTGCCACCCACTTGAATGCCAGTTTTATCCTTAAAGATTAAACCAGTAATAAGCCAATTCACTCTAACAATCTGCACAAAGCATCATGTACTTGTAAACCATTGATAAAACCCTTATTTGACTGCATCCTAAATAGTATTCTTTATGTTATGAGTGCATGCATTGATCTACAGACAGGTGCTTTATGATTTAGATAACTTTCAAATAGTTCTGTATTCGAAATGGTCATATATTTGCCACACACATTGCTAGATTTATAACACGCAGACAGGCATAAGTCGAAATGTCATGCCAAAAAAATCTAAAGAGGTCATTAGAAACATCTGATTCGGGTTAATCATGAATGGAACAAGCATAATGTTCATGCTTAAACGACGTCGGTCAAGAAATTTCCAATACATGTTTAACAGTTCAGCAAATAAAAGTTATATAGTCAGATTTCAAAATGTTTTTTTCATTCCTAAAGTAACAATGCTTGTATCAACGTTTCAAATGTTTTGGTCAAGGATCTCATTTTTCTATACTATATGTTCCTGTCATTTTACAACCATATACAACCATTATATGCAAAATACGCCTTACTTTAAAAAAATACAAGACTTGTAATTCTTATTAAGACTAGCCCATTTCAAGATTCTGCTAAGAAAGTCTGATAAATGTTTACCTTGACAAACATAAGAGACGTTTTTCAATTTCAAATGGATCAAACTCCTGCGCCTGTCATATGTAGATTAATTGAGATCATCGTTAGTATTACAGGATATTCAGAACTACTCAAGAAATAATACTGTTATGGGAAATGCTAAATGCTTATACATGTATGTTCCTGTAATTTAGTTTGCAAACTAGTGCTCTCTTTGTCATATACAAAATACATGTAATCTAAGAAAAATAGAAGTCATTTCATTCTAACAAACACTCAATCTCTCCCCAAAGAGGTATACCCGTCATGAATTTCTACCTTAACCTCTATTGTAATACGAGCTCTCTCGGGCTTTCAGGAGGTTTCCCTTGCGACAAAATTATTGCAACGCAAACAAATATTTCAACAAATGAATTGCCAACAAGGCCGATTCCATGATTCAGTCGGTAGTTAAGGCGACTGCGGTCTGTAAAGAAGATTCAAAGTGCAATATGCACATTCGAATAAAGTTAAGCTTTTCCCAAGCATACGAAACAAAACTGAGGCTTTTAAAATGATAACTTTGGAAACGGCGTTGCTGATTACGCAACTTACTACATTTCTATACCCATAATTGCTCGTGTTAGGAAATAGGTTAGTTTAGGAAAAGCTACCTTTATCTGGACCAGACTCGACCATTTCAAAATTCTGATAAAGATAAAGGCTTTGGCGCATGATGAACCTGAATATAATGAATTGTGATTTTAATGATTGTGCAGAATGCCTTCTGGTAAATGGGAATGTTCAATCAATTTGTTTTCAAGAGAACAGATAAATAAATATTCTACACTTTAATGACTTGCAAGAAACGTATTTATACATTCACGTTGAAGTGGATTGAGATTTGTAATCGTCTATGATTATCCAAAATATATCATAATGTGTTTGTTTATTGGTTTATGAAGAGTATGAAAGAAGGTTTCATTTAAACTTAGATTTGGTCGTTGATTTAATAAAAAAACGAAGAATACATTTATCATCCCAAAAAAAAGATAGTTTATTTTTTTCTGTGCGATATGGACAAACTCTCATAAGGAAACGTGGAAACAAACGCCTTTACCAAATAAGACTTTTACAGTATGAACGCAATGAGGTTTGTCTGGTGCAAGTATAAAAATCGGTTTATAATGTCAGCCTGTTTACTGTCATATCTGTGTATTTATGTGTGTAAAGAATGCAATGTGTTCGTGAGACAATTACACCCACATTGCTATGTACCAGAGATGTACAGAACGCCTACACTTCATGACGAGAGGCCAAGGCTACAAGATACAGAGATATGAGGTATTATTATGACTATTTAAAAATGTGGTTTGAACCATCTGTCCATAGAACCAATGAATTCATGTCTTGAGGACTTATATCGGCTACAACAGCAAGTAACGATTCAACCACAGGTTCTTTATACACATACTTGTACTCTGATTAGGTTAATGTAAAATATATGTCGCATAATATGATATAGAGATAATGCATAAAGCTTGGTATAACTGACAACCAAAGCGAAACTTATCTTAAGTATTGGGAAAGTTATTTGATAAATATATATGTATTAAGGTTATATAATTGATTCTTACGTTCGGAATCTGGATGAACTACGATATCGGCAATATTTAAATTTTGAAAACAAAATAGTCAACCGCTGTGGTTATTGCAACATCAATGCTGATATAGGTTTAAGATGTAATCGAATCTACAGATATAACCTAGAAAGGATACTGTTGTCTGTTAAGATATATATCATATAAAACTTGATTTTTATTATTTTGCAATGCCTATTAGTTAAACTGTCACTCTGCATGCCTATTTGTCATCCGGTGCTTAATACAGTTTCTTTTGTTTTAACGTTGCATTTCTGTGTGGTTACGTTTTCTTTCCTTTTTGTATTGTCATTTATGTCAACTCCGTCATGTTTATTCAAGTGTTTTCATCATTTTCGATCACGTTATTTTCTCTGGATCTCAGACTGTTTGTCGGCGTCCAAGTTCACCAATATGCATGGTGATATATTATTATCTCATGGTTTTATACTCAAATATGCGAATTTTATCTTATGTAAATATCATCCAGTTTAATATAACAACTTGCGGTTCATGTGCGTTTATAGCGAATGTGAATAAATCGTTTATCAACGAGTTTGCTATCAATAAATCTTTCATGATAGAAATATGTAGATCTAACTATAAACTATTTCAAGCATATTAGTTACGTTTTAACACATGTTATGTTTTTAGAAAACAATATTGACTTTTAAGATACAGACCAGTCCATTCGTTGACAAAGACAACAATATACCCCTGTAAACAGTCAGTCCATGTTCACTTGTTGTGTTTAGATTTCAACGTGACATGTTCTAGAATACAAAACATAACCACATCTTTTAACATCTGATTCTTCTTTAAAAACCATTTTGCCAACAAGATATTGTAGAACAATTCCATGCTTATCGTACCTGAATTGGACACATCTTACTATTTTAGTAGAAATACCTGAAAAGATGCGTGTTTCTTACAGCGCAGACCAGGTTTAGCGTTGTACCACTGATGTAAGGTTAATTATCTGTGGACGAAGTGAGCAAAGGATGGAAACGATTCTCTTGACAGGAATCTAAATGATTCTTGTACGCACAAATTGTTTTCCCAAAATTTTGAACTAGCCATCTATTTCCTTGCAGGATTTTGGCATCCAAGCGCTGTCAATTAAGTAGTCTTCAGGTTAACTACTACTGCAAGCTTTAATTAAACGGAATAGCAGGGGAACCGGAAAATCGTAATGGCATATAATAATAATAATAATAAGAGTACTTATAAAGCGCACACCTCCATAAACAAGGTTTATGCTCAATGCGCATACATATTTGCAGAATGTTAAATAATATGTACACACACACATATACATATATACATAGCACTAGGTTGAATAATAGCGGTTGAAAAGGTGTGTTTTGAGCTGGGATTTGAATGCAGTTAGGGATGATGCAGATTTCAGTTCATGAGGCAGTGAGTTCCAAAGAAAGGCAGCGTTGTATCTGAAGGAGCGGGCACCAAAGGAGTGAAGTTTGTATCGGGGAACCTGTAGTAGAAGCTGAGTGGAAGAACGTAGAGATCGAGATGGAGCATACACTGTGATTAAGTCCTGCAGATACCGGGGAGAGAGTTTGTGGATGGATTGATAGGCAAGAGAGAGAACCTTGAAGTCAATCCTTTCTTGAATCCTGAGCCAATGAAGTTAGTTTAAAACTGGAGTGATGTGAAATGCTTTGGGGGTACGTGTTACTATTCGTGCTGCATGATTTTGAATTTTCTGAAGTCGGTCAATCTGTTGTCTGGATACTCCGCAGAGAAGGCTATTGCAATAGTCAATTCTAGAAAATATAAGTGATCTTACGAGGAGAGCTGCAGTGTCTTGATTGATGAGATGTCGAATGTTGCCAATGTTTCTGAGGTGGAAGTGACAGATTTTACAAAGATTATTAATATGGGATTCCATTGTAAGGCCTGAGTCGAGAAAAACACCAAGATTCTTTGCATTTGAAGAAATGGGAACTTCTGAGTTTCCAACAGATAAGCTTTTGATTTGACTCTTTTGTAGTCGCAGTTTAGGGCCAAATAGTAGAACTTCTGTCTTCTCATCATTAAGTTTTAATTTATTTTCCGTCATCCAAGATTTGATTGAAATGAGGCATGTTTCCAGTTTCGCTTTTGCTTGTGTTTGACTTGCTGGCAAGAGTTTAAAGCTATCCATCAGCTGGGAATCATCAGCATAAAAATGTCTCGACACTTGTTGTTCGGATATCAGTGAGCCAAGAGATCGTGTGTATATGACAAAGAACAGTGGGCCTAACACAGATCCCTGCGGGACTCCGTATTGAAGTAAACTGTTTGTTGATAGTTCATTACCAACCTGAACACACTGAGATCTGTCGGAGAGATATGATGTGCACCACTTGAGGACTGTGTTATTGAGACCGCATTCAAATGCCAGAGTGTGCAGTAATTTTGCATGGTCTACAGTGTCAAAAGCTGCAGAGAGGTCGAGCATCACTAACAGGCTAAGTTCTCCTGAGTCCACAGCTTCTAACAAATAGTTCAAGACACAGTTGAGGGCTGTCTCGGTGCTGTGACCAGCTCGGTAAGCTGACTGGTACCCTTCAATCAAGTTATAGACCTGCAAATGATCCATCAGCTGAGACTTTACAACTTTCTCAATAATCTTGGAGACGAATGAGAGATTAGATACTGGACGGTAGTTTCCATACACTTCGGTGTCGAGGGAAGGTTTTTTCAAAAGGGGTTTAATAACTGCCCTTTTGTATGCTAACGGAAACTCTCCAGATCCAATGCTTAGGTTAACAATCTGGGTGATTGTGGGAAGTACAGTGTCCAGGTTTTTCAAGAGGAATTCTGTAGGTACAGGATCAATTTGGCATGATGTTGTTTTGGAGGATAGGATAACTTTCTTGACATCAGACTCATCAACTTGACGGAACACCCAAAGCTCAGTTCCTTGGAAATTTTGCAGTGAAAAATCATCACAACGGACATGCAGCTTGTTTCTTAGTTTAGAAATCTTTTCAATGAAGAAAATATTAAAATCAGCAGCAATGTCTTTATGATTGCCATTAGGCAAACTGCAGTCTTGAGGGTTTCCAAGAAGTTTGCCAAGTGTTGAGAACAAAAAATTAATGATCTAGGATTTGATGAGTTCCTGGAGATCTCGTCTTGAATGAAACTTGACTTGGCTTGTCTCAACTTTCTATTGACAACATTTCTGGCCATGTTGTAGATTTGACGATCAACCTCTAACCGCGACTTGCGCCATTTCCGTTCTGCCACACGTCTTGCTCTCTTTGATAGTAGGACTTCAGGTGTATACCATGGAGATACATCTTTAGATCTGACTGCCTTTAGTCTACTGGGAGCATGCTTGTCTAATAGATGTGTGAGAGTAGAATCAAAGTGATCAACCAATTCATCAACACTGTTGAAAGAGTCGAGATTTGGCATCACAGAGTCAAAATCAGTCTTGAATGTAGCCACGTCAATGTTTTTCCAATTCCGTATCGAAACAAGTTTCTTTTCCTGAACTGGTTTAACAAAATTCAGATCGAAATTATCACAAAATGGTCAGACATTTGTATATCAGTCACAATGATGTTTTTGAGCAGATTTACATCCCTGGAAATAATCCAATCAATGATATTTCCGGATTTATGTGTAGGTTCACAGATCAGCTGCTGAAGTTGAAATGTGTCCAGAATTTTGAGGACTTTAACATTCACAGGATTGGACTTTGAGTTATAGTGAACATTAAGATCACCAAGAATAATAACAGAGACAGATTGACTGAACAGGGAAGAACAAAAATTTGTAAACTCTTGGTAGAATTCCGAATGAGTTAATTTATTAGCTCTGGAAGGGGGTGGTCGATAAACACAATACACTTTCAAGGTGTATAGTATGTTCAAGCCATTTTCAAATTATTGCTCCTCTGCGTCTCGAAATGTTTGATTCTATCATATACAACATATTGTAATGAAACTGAAGGTAAGTGAAGTCTCGACCAGCTAATGGTTCGGTATTCTGGATAAGGTTAAATTTTGTGAATGTATTCCTTACACACGAGAAGGACTTAAGTAGGTCACTGAAGAAGGAATGGACATTCTTTGAGAGTCCACTAGTGATGAAATTTCAGATCCTTCATGAAGTACATTACATCAATTACACAAGGCTGGCGTGAAAAAATGAATATAAAATAGAATGCTGAGTTTGATTTGGAACCTTTACACAGGGATATAACGCTTATCTGTGATCATGTAAACGGGAGGACAGGGTTCTTTTGCGGACATTGATCAAAACGGTAAAGGACTGTCTATTTTATTCTAGACCATACAAAAAACAGGAGGGAAGTAGGTTGCCTTGACATGGGAGGGATTTTGATGTAAATATTTTTTTAAAAATTCATTAAGAAAATGAGTATCTTTGTCAAAGTTAACTTTACATTAAAAAGGTATGGTGGAATCACACTGTAACTGCTCGACAAAACATTGCTTTCTTTATCAATTACTCAGGCTAGTTTGTCTGTAAAGTACAATCAAGGGATTTGCCACATGAGTTTTGAAATCGTTATTGTTCATTACGTTGTTATTCAATAACCAATTAACATCCAAAGTGTTTCGGTATATGTGGAATTTACGGCCCGTGGTTACAATGTATGATTCATTTGGCGTCTGGTAAAATCTGCGAAGACTTGTGTATAACTTTGAGAAACGTTAAATAAATGCGTTTACCCAATATATATTTCATACAATACATACGTGACTTCTGAGAGTTTTCGAGTTGCAAGTTAAACAGGAAGTTCTAGTGTCTACTTGTTAATTTGCAAAACTGTAAGTGTCTAAAAAGTAAGGGCAATTCTGCGTTTACAGTGATATCCTCACAACTCTGATAGCAACACCCACGCTGTGGAAGTATGGATCAAAACACAAATACGTAGATGCGCGTTTATATATCATAAACATTTCCATTTCTTAAGGGTGCAGGTGTGGGTTTAGTTTATCCTTCTCCCCCTGCTAGTCTGTCAGCTTCCAGATACACCGCAGTTTGGCTGAACCCCGGAGGTGTAACCACAGACACGCCTACACTTTATCAAAAGTAGCAAAGGCACAAAACGGTTATCCTCCTTCACCCAAGGCTTTAAATTCAGACTATTTCAACGATGTAATCCCCCTACTCGTTCAGCTTTGCTGACAGCAAGAAAAAATCAGGAAATGAGGAAGCAACGAGACGTGGACAAGCAAGATTCCTTGAGAACGATTTTACCGTATTCCAAGAATTACGTCAATTTAGATGATTCCCTGCCTACAATTAATGTTTTTGAGGAGCCTCTTGGTATTGAACAACCTATCATCCCTCCTTTAATGCAATAATAAATAATGCCAGTTTGACAAGTGATATATTATGTGGTTCCGGATATTCCAAAAAAATCCGTCGAAGTAATCTGCCAACTCCTCGTCCTTACTGCTGAAATTAATCCACAAGCTCGATCTAACTTATTTCCTAAACTTTACTACTAACTTTCTCTCAGCAAGTATCGAGATATCTTGATTGATGAGATAGATGCATCAATGTGTCCAAAGATCTCTCGCACTACCGAGATGTGTTATTTGACCTGACTAACTATAGATCATGAAATGTTATATGATCACAGTCTTGCAGCATGTGCTAAGATATCTGAGGAATTGGTATTCAATATGGCTTTACACAGAACGTCTGACATGGCAGTCTATATAGAAAGGATACAAATTGTTTCCGTGTGATTCTACGTTGGAGTCTAAAGTAGAAGAGTCGACTGTTTTGTCCCGAGTTCCGTACGATATGGAATTAATTTCATAAAACAATAAACAATATTATTTAATTCAATTATTACTATTATATAAGTGAATAAAACATATCCTTCTTGAACAAATAGGGTCCGCCTATACGTCCAACGTTTTTAGGCAACCTTCACGTCCAACGTTTTTTAAGCAACCTTCACGTTAAACGTTTTGCAAGCACCCTTCACACCAAACGTTTTGGTAGCAACCTTTACACCAAACATTTTGTAAGCACCCTTGACGTCAAACGTTTTGTAAGCAACCTTCACGCCAAATGTTTTGTAGCAACCTTTACGTCAAACGTTTTGTGAGCAACCTTAACGTCAAACGTTTTGTAAGTACTTTTCACGTCAAACGTTTTGTAAGGAACCTTTACGTCAAACGTTTTTAAACGAATTTATGACACGTGAAACGTTTTGTAAGCAATCTTAACATCAAACATTTTTAATCGAACTTATGACACGTGAAACAGTAGATTGCACGATTACATTCATTATCGCCTTGGATCGAAACATTTCATATGCCAAAAACGTAATACATCTTATTGCATGAAATTTCATGTTTTATTTGGATCGCAAATAACTAAAATCATTTTGTTATATATAAAAGGAAAGTAAACACTGCATTAAAATAGATTTTCTATCAAGATAAGCAAATAATGTTGTTGTGGATGAGCAATGAAAAGTGATAAAACTGCTTATGTTCGTTCGTTTATTTGTTTTCCTGAAGGCATCTTTAGGTCTACTTTTGTCTTTCTTAATTTTCATATCTCTGTGTATACAGCTGGTTTAACACGTACAAGTATAACAAATATACTCTCACGTTGGCATTACATGTTCATCAAAACTACTATCCATAAGATAACGAAGTCAATATTCATTGAATAACACACTTTTAAAAAATATCAAATAGTCGAATAAGTATAGTGATATTTTATTATTATATGTTTACGGTCTCTGCAAGCAATGGTCGTCTATATCATCTTTAGTTATCGTTACAACAGCAGTGATATGATAAAACAAATACTTACTAAAGTTGATCATGATGATGATCAAGGTCTCTTCTTAATCGAGGAATTCCCAGCATGAAAATTGAGAATGAAACGATAATAAACACATCAAACTTACGATATAAAAGTTGCTGCTTTACAGTCAATGTGCATTGAACCAAATAATTTCGTTGTCAATGTTTTGTTTTGCTGCAGTCATAAATCAACATGGCTTATCTTCAACATCGGCCCCCTGGTGCTTCCATCAAAACATGCTTCATGAATACAAAGCAGAATCACAGTGAACTGAGTCAACGAAATGGCGATAAATATGTACATAGAAGGTAAGGACGGGTTCCTTTCATTAAGCTAACGTTACTTACCTTAAAGTAAACTAAACTCGCATTGATAGTGTTATTCTTATTTCAAAAATATGTTTGTTTGTGGAAAAAGGACAAGTTTTCGAAATTGTTTAAGTGCATAAATGAGTGGAAACAGTGGATTTTTTTTATAATTTTACACAACTTGACACTTAAATCAATAATAATAACAGTTGCTTTATCATTGACACACATATATCTTATGCAATTATTTGCTTGTAGTGTATTCTAGAATAAGCCAAAACATAGACAAAAATTTGATTATTTTCATTCTATGTTGATAACTTTCAAATAAAATCTATTTATTAAATCTAACATTATCTTTAGAAAATCATTTTTATATGTTACTTCAATTTAGACTTTACTTTATCAGGTGTGTCCTACTGTCGCGAGACAACTACGGTCTCGGTAATTAAAACTAAACGACGACTGGATCTAAAACCCAAACGAAGATGCTCCACAATCCTTACCATGTACGTGATTCCAATCCTGACTGCACTTCTAATCGGTTCATTAGTTGGATATGTCATCTCCCGAACACACTGCACAAAACAACCAAGGCAATGTACGAAATCGCTTCAAAAAAGTGTTTCTTCCTCTAAAGCATTTGATCCACTTTCTCAGACAGAAATGGAGCGTATTGAAAGACTCTTGATCCAGAAAAATATCATTGACGGAAAGGACAAAGAGCTGAGTTTTGCTTCAGCTTACATCACTAGTATGACGATCTTGGTTCCGGACAAGGGTAAACTTTTTGATAACCAGCGTACTTCTAGAATGGCTGAGGTCCACGTCGTGGGTAAAAGCAAGATAATGATATTTCATATAGGACCTCTAGGTGAGGAATTCTTACGTGTAAGGGAGGTTGAAAATCTGCCACTTAATTCTCGTCATATTGACAGATTTGTACAAAATTCTCTTCAAGAGTTCATGGCACCAACAATGACAGAATTGAAGCCGTTGTTTGATGACTGTTTTGATAAGGCAT
The DNA here is from genome assembly GCA_921293015.1 of Phorcus lineatus. Taxonomy (NCBI): domain Eukaryota; kingdom Metazoa; phylum Mollusca; class Gastropoda; order Trochida; family Trochidae; genus Phorcus; species Phorcus lineatus. The sequence goes on from OV121096.1 coordinate 41,453,491, forward strand.
CTTACCCTAAAGATATTGGAATCAACTTCAATACAGGTTTCAACAAGCACACCACAGAAGGTCGTCATATCCGGTTCGCTCTTCACCTTCGGTTTCCAGATAACCCAGAACAGGATTTCCTATACATACTGCCTCTTTCAGGCATCATCCTGATGAAGGGTGACACTCTTTCTGGCTGGAAGCTTAAGGAACTATTCTACTGTAGGCAAGGTCCTTATGGTAGTGTAAGTGAACTTCTAGCCAACCATACACAAAGAAATATCAACCACATTGAATTTCCAAATGGCTTTAAACAAAAGATAGAAGAACAGCTCCGTCGCTTTCCAAAACATTTACATTTCAAATATTCAAAACCTCGGTCAACCAGCATTCCCAATGATGCAAGTTATGCAGTGAATGGATATACCGTCCGCTGGTCTGGTTGGACATTCACTATCAGTAACAATCAGATTCGAGGATTGGCAATATACAATGCTTCTTTCATGGACACAAGTGTTTTCTTCGAAGTGGCTCTGCAGGATATTCTCGTAAATTACGTCTCCGACACGCATGGAGAGAGCAACGTTGTCCATCTCTTGTCAGCCTTTGACATTGGGGCATATGAAGACGTTATTGTTGGTTTAGATTGCCCAGAGAGAGCGACAGTACTTGACACGACTTTTTGGGACAAATACCAGAGACTTGCGATTACCAGAAAATCAATTTGTATATTTGAAGGCGACAAGGAAATGCCACTGTGGAAGAAAAGAAACAAAGGATATGCTTATGGGTTGAAGGGTATTTATCTCGCAGTAAGGGCGAACATACGAATATTAAATCTCGAATATTATATAGAATACCGATTCAATTTGGATGGATCTTTTGAGTCCAGTGTGTACAGTTTTGGTTCTTTGCAAGGTGCTTATTGGCATCCTCTGAATACTGTCGGTCAGTTGTATGAAAACAGAAATGCTTTTGGATACCATTGGAGAAACATAGTTGGTGGTGTATCGGGAACACACTCCTTCAACTTTAAAGTAGATGTCGACGTTACAAAGAGATTCAATCGCTTTGAGGATATCACATGGCGAAAGGGTAGTGTGGTTACTGCTCTAAGGTCCAACAGTTATGTAAAAGAACTTCCAGAATACTTCGTATCAAGAGTGACAAATTACCCAGAGTCAACCTTCCTACAAGTAGAAGGTGGCTTGAAGCAAACAGACAAGAAGAAACTGTGGGTAGTATCTGATGATGATGGCAGAGGATATCAGGTTGCCATGGAAACATCCGTTCTAGATGTCCTTCATTTTGAACACCCAGCTTCTGCTCTCTCAGCTTTCACTGGATACAACATTGCAATTCTTCGTCAGAAGCCAGCGGAGATGTATCTCACATCACCTTATAACAACAACGATTATAGCAACTCTTTTGTAAACATCGATAATCTGATGGACCCTCCAGAGAGAATATATAATGAGGATATTGTTCTCTCTGTGAATATTGGACTTGTAGACATTCCAACAAAAGAAGATATCCCTGTACGGCAAAGAAATGCCGCATCATTCCGGCTCCTGCCTTTTAATATATTTCAACAATCACCTGCGATGGATGTTCAACCACTGAGAACATATTCTAGTAACCAATATCAAGATGAACAATGTGCACATTCGTCGCCTGAAAGCAAAGGTCAGACGCAAAAAGAGGCAAATAGTGCAGAGTTTGATGATGACTAAAAGTGTTGCACTTGAAATTCCAAAGAGGAATTAACCCATACTTCTTAGCTCAAATCCTGAAAAATGCAGGCTTTGAAGGTCTGTAATTGCTTTGTGATACCCTTCTATATTCCTTTAATACAATTTCGATCCGTTTTTTGAAAATCTTATATGCTAATTTGGAAGTGTTTTCCAATAGAGTATTAACAAGCAGTGTGAAAATTAATGGGTCAGGTCTAACATTTGAAATTTGAATACCTTTTTACGTACGTTTCCCTTTGCAAGGGAGGTTTTTGAATTCATTACCTACGAGGGCAATCATATCGGGGTTCATATTTTTGATACGATGTCCTAGGGCAAAATAAACCTTTTTATTATGACGTCATGTCAAAAATAAAGCTTTGACGTCAAAGTTGTGTTCCAAATACGCATATGCCTATGCTTGGATGTTGATTTCTCGACTTCGGTAATAAACAAAATATTATATTCGTGTCCATGACACACACGTGCCTTAATATCAGTATTTCTCTCGCTCGGGAAATACTAATATCAAACACTCGTGTCGTAAACATAGTATGTCATAGACACACATATAAAATTCTCTATAAATTATTTCACTTTTTATTATTTATTATGTGATACGATCTGAATGTGACATGGAATTCCTTATTTCGACAATACAGTGTTGCACAACTCACTGTTTTCCAGATAACGTGTCTTTTTGAGAACAATACCTAAGTGACAATCAATTATCATTTCTAACATTTTATAATAAGTACAAAATGGGGACTATTTTATTCATGATAGTTACGTTAGTTTCCAATGTACCGATACCCCTGTAAGCTGGACGATTCGTTTCTATATTTCCATTACTCTTGTTAACTTAACCAGTGCTTTGGTGTGTTTGTGTTTTTGTTCCCTTCCACTATCTCATGTACAATACATATCAACTCAATCATGTTTATTCGAGTGTTTTTTTTATCATTTCCGATAACGCAACTTCTGTCAGGAGCTCAGACAGTTTATTAGTTTACTCACTGCTGTTTATCAATCTGTTTTAATGTATATGTATATAGGAGAGAATGTTTCCCTATGTTTATGTAGATATTTCATTTGCCCATGTTATTATTCCAAAACAATCATTGAACTTATTCAAGTAGGACCAAATCTGATTTTGTCAACAGTATCACGCATAGTAATTGGATTGGAATATATTCTTCAGTAAGAATTATGAAAAATATAATATTGAGGTCAACTTGTGATTAGGATTGTGTTTAGGATGTAAAACATCCTGTGAGAAGAATAAACATGGTATTTGGAAACTTTTGTGAAAGAACTGCTAAAAACCTTTCATTGTTTAATTGAAAATACAAAATATTATTTTCTAGAATAAAAATCATACTTTAGTCCATCTGTAGGTAGAATTTCACGAGACAGGCTTTTTATGCATATTTTCCTCTGCAATGTTTGTTTGAAAGACAGTATAATCACTTTCACTTTATATATAGAACGTTCTTTCTTTCAGAAACGTCCCCACTATGTACAATGAGTGCGATTTCATTTGTTTTGCATTTGGATTGTTACGTGACGTGTGGTAGATTACAACACAATTTAACTGTCAGCTGAAACAATGTTTGTAAAATATTGCCACTTTCGGTCGCTAGACATGCCAATATCAGATATGTTGATGGGATTTGGCGCCATTTGGTTATGATAAACAGTAAAGTTTAGGATAGCTTTGAAATGGATTGTGTTGTAATTGTTATATATTAATGCCAGACCTTTTTAAATGTAAAATTGTTTGTTATCACGGGTGAGAATGCGAATGAACATATGTGTCTGGTTGTCTCAAGTTGCTTTACATTGATTGCTTTGAATAGTTATGTGATAATTTTCACTTGATTATCGAATGTATAAATGTTCTCTATGGTAATCAAGATGGACCGATCTATGTATCATTATTAATATATTTTGGCATAGCAGGTATAAATGTAAGAAGGTATAAATGTAAGAAGGTATAAGTGTAAGCAGGTATAAATGTAAGCAGGTATAAGTGTAAGCAGGTATATATGTAAGCAGGTATAAGTTTAAGCAGGTGTAAGTGTAAGCAGGTTTAAATATAAGCGGGTATAAGTGTAAGTAGGTGTATGCACACTACCAGAATCGACCTGTGAAGCAGATGAACGTTAACGTTTCACATTATCCGGTATCATTTTGATAACATCAAATTGATTATTAATTAAGACTTGGATTGATTTAAATCAAATTTTTCGAATTAATTTTTAATTGAGACTCTGTGACGTTCGGTTTGGTTAGAAATTGAAAAAATTAAACATTCCTTTATTCTATCTTCAATTGCAATTTCTAAAAGGTAATTATTTACAAAAACATTCACAACTTCTTATCAGCAACAGAGAGACTATGTCTTCAAGAGTTACCTCCCCTTATTCGAAAAAACAGTATGTTTCTTAAAACTATTTCCCTAGTACATCACTTTGTCATAAGTAACATTTGGACAATATGGAACTTTCTGAATAGTTATCATAATGCTTATTATCGAAACGTGAGCTCTTTACATGGATTAAAAAAGAAAATCCATCGCTTACTGTAACCTCCAAAGCAAAGTGTCTTTTTATTCAAAAAAATACTTTTCTCAAACTTTATTGAAAAAATTTAATCTATCAAAATTTTGGTTCTGTTTTACTCAAGTCATCATTATGGCCGCTATAAACTTGTAGTCAAACTTGTAGTCAATTAATACATGTATTTCAGCTCCTGTAAATAAACATCTTTATAAAAGCATGCATGATAACGACCAACGACCATAAAGTGTCCTTAAGTATCCTTAAGTGTCTTTTTCTTTTTTGAGAACAATCATAACCTGATATTAAAACTACATTTACACGCATGGATATATACATTCAAATAGAGGCGTTTTGAAATATTTTAGAGACGCTTCATGTGGTATGGCAGTGTCGTTGTAGCACTGTAACTAAAGTTGCATGTAAAAAACCTCTTCATGACATATAAAGCGTGTGACAGATCAGCCGCTGAAGCAAGAGAGTGAAGACACGTCTCATAATACCTCACGCTCGCAAAACTATATAAATATACAGTTAGTATGTATATAAGAAGGTCATAATGCGAGTATGTTTTGGTATGATAAATATCCGGCATCAGGAATAAAACGTGTTGTTCGCGAGCCTTGGAGAGCTAAACACATAGTGTTTATTCCTTATACCGGATATTTTACCTTCCAAAACATACGAGCATAATAACCTCTTTATTTCACAATTTCATTTTGCAATTATCATACGTAAACACGCCTGATTAGATTATGATATAAAGTTAGCTTTCTAATGCGCGCATTGATACATGAATGTGCAAAAAAAACAACAGTGTAATGACTTTAACGGTTAATTGACCCAACATAATTCCTCCTTAACATTGTTTTTGTTAACGCTAAAGTTAATTTGGCATGACTCAAACTTTTCGATCCTTAATGTCTATCAGCATGTTATTACCATGCTTTTAGAATGACAGAAATTTAAAGATTCCGTTGGCGAATTCGAACTCGAGTTCTTCTGCCTTATTGTAATCAAGTGGGCGAGAGTCGCTGCCATTCAACTTAATTGCCAATGATAACTGGCTTACTAACAACAAAAATTTTTTTAACGCGAATCTAAACTAGAAAATAGCATTTTGATTCTAAAATTCCCACTATACAAACATAGCGTAAAGAACACTGAAGATGGATAAATACAGTATATGGACATTTGCCAAACTGCCCTACGTTACTGTAAGTATAATTGTTAGGTCTGTCTCATTTAAATTGTGATTATGCATTAAATAATTTTATATGTTGATGAAGCTACCCGTTACTACAGATATTCAACGTATCGCGTGTGACGTCATCGGAATGTCCAAGAAAAGTTCCGATCTTGACCTTTGTGATTTATATCTTTATCCGCATATGACGCCAACGGATACCGAAAATTACCGTTCACTTCACACTGCCTAGAATACTATCCATTGTGTGACAGTCTGAATGACTGGATTTCAGTGATAAAATAATATGTGGAAAGTTAACGACAACATATGTGAGGATAATAGGTGATAATCAGCCTGGCAAGACATTAACCAAGCTGAAGCCCTTTCTTTATAATCTGTTAAATATTTGTCTAAGAAGGACAGTTTGAATATCAACTGAATTTATTATTGATATTACAAAATACGTATCATCATCGTTCCTTCCAAATGAAAACTGTTTCGTAACCAACTTTTGTATTATTTTGCATTCTTTGAAAATTGCTGGTTAATTGCATTAAGTAGCCAATATTCAATCTAGACAAAACATAAATGATTGACTACAAAAGATGGATTGTAAAAATAGCACAATCATGTAAAAAGAATTTTAGAATATTCTGTTTTCGATAGATAATGTATCTAATAACTAGTTCATATCATTATTGGTGAACTTCATATTTCAAATTAAAAGCCCTTTCCAGTATTGAATACGTTAACCACGCACCCACCTTCATTAACAATTTCATAATGACCTACACTCGAGCTAAATTTGACTATTAAAGAGCCACTCCGTGATTTTCATTACATATTGTTTACCTTTGATACGAACCTAAATGTTATATGTGGTGATATAAAAAACCTCTTAACGTTTCATGTCCAAAAGACATATGACAAATACTGGTTTTCAATGAAAATCTTAAAGCAGCCTTATAAATGCACAGAGGTGTAGATATCACATCCAATAAACATGGATACTAGTTATATAACCTAACAAACACTGTCAACTCCTAACTGCGCTCCTGGTTGTTTTAGATAAGATTAAAAAATTACGTTTGACTATTTGACGCTCGCCACTGTCCGGTTTTCGATCATAATTGCTACGTTCTACCTTAATATTGTCACCGTTAAAAACCCCAGTAAGCTTTAAAATTGTCTTTTTCGTAACGGTCGATACTTTGCGACCAAATGACACCATTGTTCAAGTTTAGCATACATGACTCCAACATCTCACGGAGTGGCTCTTTACGGTAGATGCTTGATCCACGTTCAGAATGTCTGGGGTAATTAATACGTTGCCAATTGGTGAGGTTATCTCCCCTTCATTGGCGGGAGTCAGTTAAACAAATGAGCTTTGCAGTGGACCTAAACCCCAAGAGAGATTTATGAAGGAAGCACCTGGAGGATGTAGTTATCAGGTAAAGGTGGCATATCCTGGCCTCTTGTGCTGGAATAAGTTCACCTGTTAGCTTGTTGGCGTTAGTTTGTGTGTATGATTTGTTATGTACCACTCGAGCAATAGCGAGGAATACTTACAGATAAAAGTTATTTGACACATATGAAATGTCTTATTCATGCATCTTTCGTTACCTCTTTTTGATGATTATTTGAAATTGTAATTTTGCAACTACAACTTTCTTGTTTAAATCTCTAAAAATGGTATATTGATGCAGACAATGTTCGAAGGAACTTTATGAACACATAAGAATGACCTTAGATGATAATGCCAGCACAGAGAGAAAGTAAGCAAAAGTTTGTGGATGTAACAAAATATTACTATATTCAGTTGACATTGAAAAAAGCACAAATTAATGCATATAAATAGGGTTTTTGTTATTGAAGGAAAGTTCATTTCAAATGCATATCCAAAAGAGAAAAACAACGTAAGAAAACAATATGGCAATCAGATGTTGATTGTACAGGTTGTTGGCTTGAGCACTGACTGAAAAACTTTATCAATGACAGTTAGCAATAACGGCACACTTTAAAGTATCAGAAGAGATCTGAACGTCAATAGCAAATGTGTTTACGAAAGCCGCACTATCGGTTGCAGCACATTGTAAAGACTCACCTTGTGATACGATCAGCCGTGCTTGTGTTCAACTAAGAGCCTTTATTATTCATCAATGATGATAAGTATTGGTGTGCTATTAATAAGAACCAAGAAATAAGGGTTTACATGCATGAAAAGGTGTCGACAAGCTACAATGTGCATTCAAGTCGAAAGAGAGCAAGTCTAGTTTCAAGTGACATCGACTCACCCACCCGATCACAGTCTTGAAGAACATTGAATTGTCGACCGAGAGGTTGAATATTATGTATTTGTAAATATCTGTATTTTGATACAATTCAAAATATCTAAAAATGTCAGTCATGGTAATATTACTTTAATGCATAAAAAACATAACTATAATGTTTTGGAGTCAATTTACATGTACTTATATAGTCATTCATATTTTCAAATCTCAATGCAGATTTTAAGAAAACTGCAGCTTTCAGATTATAAGTATTTTGCCATTAAAATGTAGAATGGTGTTCGTTTGTTTGTGTTGGTAAATATCCTGCAGGGATAAAATACAATGACTACATATCAGCAAGAACCTTAGGAACATCAGGTGGCCAGCATCGAATGGTTTCATATAGAGGATAGAGATTGCCATATCCTGTCAGATAGCGTACATACCTTAACAAACCACATATATTGATTCCGTATAATTTCACGCAATTAAAAGGTATGCAATGATTTCTTCACTTAGGCAGTTTTTAGCATGCAATACCACTGTTTTTAAAAAGCGTAAAACTACATAAAAAATCTAAAACTAAAGTGCTGAAAATGTTAAAATATTTAATCATGTTATTTCAATATTTGAATGCTTTAAAACAACGAGAACGCTTTATGTTTCTTTGGTATTCTATCTCCTATATAATTTATCAAATTTACATTTCACGTAAATAATATTATTAGTAAACAACTTTTATATAAGAATCTTGAAATAAACCATTTTTTTTCTTTTGCATAATTACAAATTAGCTTACGACACTGGAAAGTTTTAAACGTTCAAGTCTTGACATCTATATTTTTCAGATTCAGATTCATTTATTCTACTCATATCGCCACCAACGGTGGTACAAGAGCCAAAAAGTATATAAGAATTTATTTACAAATTAGTCACGGCAGTAGATCCAGACAAATTTAATACACAGAATATTATAAACGATATATATCTGTTCATAGATATAAAGATGTTCAACATGTCAATAGCATTACATACACTATTTATAACTGTATATATTTTCCTATACAATTCATCCTCGTTCAAACAAAATAATGGTACTCATCTTCGACCGCAGGGTAATAAAACAATTTACTTGTTCTTTTTTGCTTCATTATATTCTTCCAGCGTTTATTTTCTCCAGGTTCTGTAAAGTAATGATGAAGAAGTATATTTAGACAAGAAGAGATAATCAGAATTTGGTCTCTTTAAAAAGTTTGTATTATTGTCCTTATGAACGGGATATAACCTCCGAGCGCCACGCCATATTCAACTTGAAACAAAAGCCAAATACATCTTTCGTTGAATAGTGACAACGCTATTTTTGTTTTATACAACGAACTTTTTCTGCGGATGAATTTTTGAAAAATAAAACTTGAAAAAGATAAACAAGAATCACAAGAACCATAACGAAAGATTACATATTTCCAGTTTTTCTTTCTTTTGATATTTATGAAGCAAATGATTTCAGTGAAAACATGTTTGAATATAAACACAAAACAATTGCTTTCTTGTGCCTCAATAAACACATTGTGACACACTGCAAACATTTCCTAAGATTTAAACAGACAGCTGCTTTATATAAACACACCAAATCTCGGTAAGGATAAAAGACTGTTGTACCTGCTTCAGGTAAAAAAAGACAACATAAACGCATCCAGAGCCCATTAAAACTTCGTATGGCAAAGAAAACCAATATTGGTTTCTAAACTGCCGAAACTAAATATCTTAAGATAGTATATCATCGTTTGATGAAAACAAAATTCTAAGTTACAGGTACTGTTGAAATACAGAATTATCATTCTTTATATTAGGGTCATACGTAATAAGTTGCACAAATAGATTATTACGTATAAATCACGAGCAAATGAGAGTGAAAATTGAGGCGGATATTTATAACGCAACGCAATCTATCACGGGGTTAACTTGGGCTATCAACCGCGTATTTAAGGGCTCTGGAACTCCGGTTACCATTAGCAACGTATCGCCCACGTGACAGAATATGCTTGATCAAAACAAGGGACAATACAGAGACATTCTGAAAGTACAAGCGGAACTTCCTGTTAAGCAAAGTGTCTGGCTTTAAACAATACAACGCCCTGGATACAGTTTAGGAGCGGCTGGAAAGGGATCATTTTAAAGGTTAGTGTTGAGTACATGGCAAGGACCTTTCGTGTTCTAGCTCTAAATGTTTACTTTTGAAGTTGAATATGCGGTATTAGAAGCTTACACATATAGACTAAACATATAGATGAACTTATATATATATTGAAAATATGAAGATAGAAGTAAAAACAATCCATTTTAAAAGAATTGATTGTTTTTACTTCTTACTTTATATTTTTCAATATCTAATACCTGGGAGCTGAACGTCAATCCCCAGATTGTGTACTTGAATTTAATATATATACTTATATATTCTTGGTTTGATTCTCTTAAGATTGTACAAATGAATATCTTAAGGCCTTGGCTCAAAATATCGAAAATACCTTCAAGTTTTTGCTTATGACGTCTCTTAAATAGATGGTACTTTACCCTTTCTAATGTATATCCATTAAAAGTTGCCCAGTTTAAAATAACGCCGCGTATCTAAAAATAGATTTGATATAAAAGTTGGATGGATTAATACTTAATCGTCACATATCCAATGTCTTTATCATTTCAATATTTTAAACGCATCATGTCCCGTTAAGGAAACGTTAAATCTGTCAATTCATTTTGAATGATAGTGGCATTGTTTAAGTCTTAATAGGTAAACATCTTTCACAAACTTTCTTACCACTAAGCTGAAACTGCGGGAAATGCACTCATAGCACGATAGCTATTTGAATCACCGAGATGTTTTCCCAACAGAACCAAATGATTAGAAGAAAATTCAATTGGAAGTGACTCCTTTGAGGGGTATCCCATCGTGAATTACTTTTTTGTTTGAAACTCGTGTGTAAAGTGCTACAGTAAAGTATAGAGGGCATGAAGAATACTTTAAGTTTGTTTCAGCATACAGCTGGTTGGTAATTTTGGTGGATCTGAGTGCCCTCATGAACGTATCAATATGTTGAAGTTATTATGGCCATCACGGGATTGATATAGGTACTTGTCAGATTCTACTTTCGTTATCGCATTCACCCCATGCAGGTTGGGATATCACGGCAGTTGCTGTAGTTCACTAATTGATTAAATTAACACCTTATTTTGAGCTACACCTCAATACAAAGTTTTAAAAATAGCTACCTAAAACAAATGATAGTAAATCTGGGTATCTTCTATATTTTCATTTGTAATATATTTTGACATTATGACATTAAAATTCCATGTTAAATTTGCATTACTTAGTACATGTATAAAAGGCTGTATCCACGTCATCTTTCTTGGCATCCAGTAGCATTATTGAGTTACCAATACACAAGGTAAGAAAAAAATAATCTCAATATATACGTAATTCTAGTTTCATTGGCTTTATTATCATAAATCACATGGGAATTGTTAAGACTAGATCAGTAGACAACATAACAGGTTCTTTCTGAACCGTCATTATAAGGGAATTGACCATTGGCTGATATGGCTTCGTGTAAATCCTACAATCAAGGTTGAAGTTTTTCGCGTTATTAACCACCTATAGCGCTTTGCCTAAATTCACAATACACAAGATCAAGTGCATTCTCTCCCTGGACCTTCACTATATGATATGTCCATAGCAAATGTTGCAACATACAAAAGTACACTTTCCATGCACGCATCCTTCACGCCATCAAACATAGCTCTCCATCGGGTTTGACAAATGTACATCCCAGTGCAGTGTCTATATCTGTTACAGCCTCTGCACATCAACCAGACTGTCAAGTATTTATAACGGGTTATCAATGGAGCCGTTCAAGTTCTAGGAATCTCACACTCTCTAGAAAAGCTATTTACCTGAAAGCATATCACAGCCTATCTGTTTTACAGACCTTCGAAGCTCTTTTTTATCACGTTGGCGATGCATGCAGGTTTACTGCTGTGGATTTTTAAGAAAACCATGGTTGGTGAGGCTAAATAGGTCAAAGCAATTTGTTTTCCTGTCCAAACTGTAGGATATTACAGTAAAAAATCAACCAAACTTCTAATCACATATGGTATATGCAACTGGCAAATTATAAACAGTAAATGGTTTAAACATGAACATATTTTACCAGTTCCTGTTGAAAGCCATTTCAACATGTTCAACTACTCGATTCCTAAATTAATTACTCCTAGGAACTCAACTTTCTTGTTCCTTGTCAACTTTCACGCGTAGGAGATCATGTCTTTTCATGTTGATTTGGGAAGAAAGATAAAGGGATAAATAAACTCTTTACGATATTTACCGTCGGTTTAATGGGGGAGGAAAACTGTAACACCTTGGCTAGTGTCTCTTTACTAAGAAAACTCGATTAATTAATTTACATATGTAATCGTTAAAAAACTTTGTTATTGAAGAAATGTCATATGATTCTTATCATGGGTACGAGTCATGGTAATTCAGAAAAGCGCATCACGCGATGAACTAACATAGCATGTGACACGTAGTCGTAATTAACAACTGTCAGAAAAGGGCGTAGTGTCATACAACGTAGCACATGCGGGTTATATTTGAAAACAGCTAATGTTGTTTCCTAAACAATAATGACAACAAATTGTATTGAAAATAAATCCCATTGTAATGAAAGTCAATCCAATATTCATAGTTAAGCCTCTTTTAAGTGATCCGAGTTTTATCTTTTAACACATTATGATTTTGTTTGATCGTTTTATCAGCGTGAACCTGAATAACTATAAGGAAAAGCCTTTACTGTAGATAGTTAAGGTCGCGAAACGTCAATAAAATATTTCCGCTTGCATACAAGTGAAACTGACTAACCTGTCGTAATAGATTTATGTATTTGTTGATAAGTTTTATACATATGGTTATGTAGAAAATATAACACGGTCACTTTATAACGTTAATTAAATTGGAAGTGTATATATCACTGTAGAAGTTTTTTAATGAGTCTATCCGTCATAATGTAACTAGCATAGTCCGCCTTTGTTTATGGGGCATGACTTATATCATCACTCAATAGATTTAGTATATATGTTTAAGAGGGGTAGTCAACGTGATAGTCTAACACCATTCTTATTCAATATTCGTGCGGAAATGTTATTGCTTCAGAATCGACATGGGATTATAAATATGCCTGAATATTGCAAACCTAGTCTTTTATCAGCCTGATACTTACCATTTTCTTTATTAGTAACTTTCTCATAAATATGATATAAATTATCCTAATAGACTTATCAGACAATATTAACCATTCCATCAACCAATCAAATGTTTCTATTATCATATGCACCATGGTCACGCAATGACTAATAAACGCAAGGATCTAAACACTGCAAATGTGACTTGAACAGATAGAAAACGTTACGAATGTTACAAGATTGTGAATGGTTTAAATACGCCAAGCAATCAAGCTGTCCAAAATACTACAAAGATGTATATTTTAATTAATTAACCCATGTTAAGGTTTAATGATAGAAAGATTGATCGACATAGATCGTGTTATTAAAAATACCATTTTCGCAGTTTTTATTGACTATAATTCTGTGTGATGAGAATGATAGACAATTCTGTGATGCCAACTAGGATTCCTGTGTGTGACTGTATCTCTTGCATATTTAGAGAGGTGAGGGAGTGGGACAGAACAGGATTACAGAACAGGATCTTGAATCGTGCATCACACATGTTTCTACAAAGTGTCACTTCCGTGTAGAGAACTGGGCGCTTCCGATGTGCGAATAATAGCTTTTAAGCTTTCCTTAAATTTGCGTTATAAAAATACGTTTATTTTTATGATAGCTTTATAACATACGCTACAGATATACGCTGACATTGAGGGAAAATAGCGGTGTACAGACTGTTAGTCACAATGTTCCTTACAAAAATGTGGAAAACCGGTATTTGTTTAATTTCTATTCATATAGAGGCATTTTCTTTAAAGTGAAAAATATGCAAAAAATAAATGATTTAACTTTGTAACCAAAGTGTACTTAGGTCCATAGTTATTTTGGAACCACAATAACGTCTTTTGAATATCATAATTAAAATTACGGAACATCCCCGAAATCGAAATATCATTATGTCACTACAACATGAAATATTATTTCACCACGATATCATCTGATCATGGTTCATTTTATGGAACCAACTCACTCACAAAAGACGCCACGTGACCTTGATGGGAAATCCCCATGCAGCAGCTGTGGAAGGCGAAATCGAGGCTAGTGGTATACTCAGAGGGAATTCCGTCGTTATTCCCGTGTAAGCGCTGTGCGGATACGGTCGCGTGTGCCTAGGTCTGACTCTAGTTGTCCTGTGAATACCGCTAAGGATGGTGACAGATACGTATATTACGGGAACGGGCCATGACGAGAAACAACAAATACTACAACAGTCCCCACGTCTTCAACCCAGATCAAACGGTATCAACCACAATGAGGTCAGTTATGTTTATTTACGTAGTGTGTGAGAATGCACCACGTGCATTGTATGCACTTTTACGCTGCATCGTTCTCGGTGATAAAAGTCATACGGGAGTTCTTTTGATTTCTAGTACGTTCATTCATGATCTACATGAGAATGTTCCATGGTGGAATATCTGCAGTTTCTCTTTTAGGATGCAATATGATGCATAACAGGATCAGTTAGTGAGAATGAATTTATTATCTCTGGTAAGATATCACCCTCGACGATAACATTAAGTCATTGAGAAGTATTCTCGTCTCGTTTAACTGGACGTTATGTGGCAGTAGAAAAGAATCACTCTCTCTGTTTCACTCAGAAGCTCAATGAGGCGTGACTTGAGTTTGACGGAACCACAGTGTGGTTCCCCATATATATTTTTGATGTCAACATATGTGATATTCCTGGTATATTTTGTTTAAACAATACCATCATTGGATAGATGGATTCACCAGACGACATGACCATACTATTCTCCTTATCTTATTGTATCGACCTAGAACGTTAGGGTACATAAGGAGACCTGTGTACAGAGAAAACGAAACTCGGTCTGATCTCTTTCCTTCTTGATACCTCCGTTTTATCCCCAATACGATTTGTGTGAAAGCATAAAGCTTTGAACCCACGTTATATGAGGAAGTGTGATTGTGCATTTCCACTTTTGTCCTTTTTAATTTCATTTGTGGAAATGCTATGTGTTCTCTAAGTGTTTATGCTGGGTCAGTTGTTTTCCATTAAAGTACCGCGGTTGACAAATTGTGATTTATTACCAACAATGACACGTTACATAGTGTTAGTGTGATGGATACGGTTAGTGTTGAAATGCAACAAGGTCGGCGCTTAGACATTTACCCGTGATTATCTCTTGTGCTAAAACGTTTAACATTCTTTTCTCTTCTTCCTAAATATCTGTTTACAAGATTCGAGGAGAAAGTTACATATATAGAGGATACAATATGCACCTTCCATTTAATACTATTTTTATTAAACGAGTTAATGGTTAAGTATAAAACGAGCGAAACGAGTTTAATAAAAATAGTATTAAATGGAAGGAAGTTTAGTATTCTGTTTATTACTTGACCTCAGTAATCAAGCATTATTACCGAAAGTGTACTGAACTAAGCCGACTAAGCCGCCATTGAGACGTCCGTGCCAAGATTGTGACGTCACAACCACACAATATTATGACATCATACGGGGAGCGGTATTACACTAGTTTAATATCGGCGTGTAAATATTACACTGCGGTATCTTACACGGGCGAGTAATAATGAAATCTCTCGTGAAAACTAAAGGGTTTTACTCAAATGATGCTTCTCTCTGAAAACACTATGAAAGTTATAATGCTTTATGCTGTATTCCTTGTTAATAATAAGGTAAATAATTATGTTGGTAATTTTCCAGAAGTCTTCTTTTAAACAACAGTAGCAAATTAAGTTTAGCTTTAAAACAGATGTCGTTAATACAAAATTGAAATGCAGTTTGTATGCTAAAATCTTGCGAACTCTTGTGACACGGCGGATCAAAGAATTTCTGAAAAGAGGGGCTGGGGGGAGAGGGTTAGAGGGATTTTGGAATAGAGGTGAGGATCTATTGAAAAGGGGACAGGACAGGGAGTAGATTATTGTAATGATCTATTATTGAAAAGATAAGGCGTTTACATGTTTTACCATTCAACTTGTCTCAGAGTGAACCATAACAATAACACATTTTTTAATGTATATAGCTCGTGAAATCTAGTGCAAATCTACTCAATGGTGTATCAGGTCTCCATACAATATTGGGCTTCATTCACCGTAACAATATGATTAACAGACTGACCGCAGCTTTTGCAGCCTTAACCATTCCTGCGGCCTGCAAGGAATATTGTATTTGTTCAGTTGGTCATTTGGCCGGACTTCGGTCATCTGGCAGTCATCGGCAAGCTGTAAATATATGGGGCGTTTGGAGCTGACAGAAAGTGTCGAACTGTTATATTCGTCTCGTTGATGTGACTTAGGTTAAGTTTGTTGTAGAATTATTGGGGTGAAGTGAAAACCAAATCTCTTTTTATTTTTACTTTCACATCATTGGAGATAGTCATCGTCTTACTGTCAATGACGCGAGAACTTGTAGCGAAAATGATTCGGGAACAGGTCTCAAGTCTGGCTAAGAAACCGCGGAGTGATTTGACAGAAGTTACTTCTCCTGTGGTAGTATTTGCTAACATCTGCTGGAATAAAATCAGGTCTCTTTTAACACCACCGTGATTCTATGTGTAGATAACAATCGACAATCTAACAGCAGGCCTTGTTTAACCTTAGGATAACGGTTTGAGGTTTTAGTCACTCATCGAGTAAAATAAATGTATTTGACCGAGGTCGAATCTATTTGATTGTTTAAAGGTTTTGGACGATGGAAGATAATACGGTTCCTGACTTTTTATGAACCAGATTTTGCATTTTCCGCGTCCATACGTTACTATAGATTTGCTTACGACTCATTCAATACTAAAACAGCCTGGAAAGGACTAATGTAGTAAGCATGATGGTAGCACTATACATATATCCTGGTTATTCATAATCTGCTTTGAAGGCCAGGAGTCATCGATGGTTTAGAAGTATTATGACTTCAGTTGCACTTGAGAAAACCATTGTGTCTTTTACTTTCATAAAATGAGTGCTTATATAACTGATAATCGTAGACGAGTCTTTTCTGTAAAATTCCACTGTCCTCAAAATGTGATATGAAACATAACTGAAAAGAGACATGAGAAATCAAAAACGTGAATCGGTAGCAATCTACACTTTCTCGATTATTTCTTCTAGACTGAAGACGGTTCCTTTATCGTTTTATATTATAGTCTAAGCCCTACAAGTACATGTACCTCTTTCTAGTCTGTCATTTAGACCACAGAGCAATAATTATAAGCGATTACATAATTCTAGAAAATGTGGACAGGCCAAGTTACCTCATCTCAGGGTAAGTCATGTTCCGTTATCCTTTTTGCTTCATTTCAAACATTAACACATCAGTTTACATTGTTCAATCTTGTCAGGGGCTACAAGTTAGCCTATACTCTTTGATGCATTTCTCTTTGTGCAGTTGTGTGGATAAAAGCGCAATCTAGAAATATCAACGTTGTGTTGATCCTTGGAAAAAAAGACCGATAACCTTTTGGTTACCAAAATATGAGTTTCAATATCTATTTGGAGTGAAAGGTATGTCTTTAAACACTTTGCAGTTATCATCTTGTCGGCGGTTAAAAGCACTCACTGCATAGTTGACTTGAGTTTCATTCATTCAACTAAGATGAACTAACAATGTAACTGATGTTCTCCAAGAAACCTTCCTAATCTTTGTTAACGATTAAATATTCCAGTCTTTTATCTGTACTTTAAAATCATATTCGCAGTAAATCAATTTTAGTTCTTGTTAGCATATTGACGTACACCAGGTGTACCCTTGTTGCACTGGAGAGAGAGAGAGAGAGAGAGAGAGAGAGAGAGAGAGAGAGAGAGAGAGAGAGAGAGAGAGAGAGAGAGAGAGAGAGAGAGAGAGAGAGAGAGAGAGAGACAGACAGAGAGACAGACAGACAGACAGACAGACAGACAGAGACAGAGGGAGAGAGAGAGACAGAGAGACAGAGAGAGAGAGAGCAAGCATAGACACAATCATATGCATATCTTATCAATCATATACTCTATTTCCGCATAAGGATGTCTAGCGAGGGCCTCTCTATGCACAGAAATCATTTACAATGTACAACAATAAACACCTCGGGATATGACTGGGAGACAGTCAACCATGACCTCATTTCCTGTTTATATCAAATTTATGATCCGCACATGAATTGTTACTGCGACCCAGTATTATCTGTGCGACGTTTACTCAAAATGATTTTATTGCTTTTTAAAGCATTTTATTATCCAGTTATATTGTCATGATTGTTGAGTCATCCTTCCTTACTCATTTATTCATCTCACATGTTATAGGATCGTTTATTCCATAAATCAAGTATGTCTTTATACACAGTGTTAAAGGTCCCGACAGAATATACAATTATTTCGTTTGATGATTTTTCACCAAATATAAGAAAGAAGCCAGTGCTAAATTTCAAATCATAGAATTGCTTTTGTATTTGGTTTATACTGGAATAGAATTGAATATCATCCGTCAGAAAATAGGTTTTTTGAAAATTAATTATTGGCACAGAGACACGTTCTTTTCAAACCATCTTTAGTGCGTTGTTAATGTAACTATTTCAATATGCTGATTAGAGCTATCCATACTTGTCCATGTGCTGTATGTTCATAATGTGATTGTGTACTTGTCTATTGACCCTCTGCATATACGAATACCCATTGTAGTATACGTTGCATCCTTACAATGGAAGAATCTTGTTGATGAAATCTAGATGTGAAAAGGGTTTATGGTAATCTGGTAGCTGTTTATTTCAATATAGGATATACTTCCACCCGTAGAGGAATAGTGCGACCAGTGTTTGTTTGTAGAAGATAAGTTCCTGGTGATAAATACATCTCGTGTTTTAGGTATCTATGTATATCTATGTATTGTGTATCTATGCAGTATAAACTATATTCAGTGTAATGAAATGCTAATGTAACCAACAGAATATGTTAATTTGGTTAACCCTGGTTGAATATTGTCACATTACCATAACGACTACATCTTGATAATGTAATTTCATATTCAGGCATTGAACCATCCTTCCAATTCTCAATAGAATTAGGTCGTTCGATGGACTCATTCATTGACCTATTCTCTTTTCACGGCTTTGCCATTTGTAAATTTCGCAACTACAGAAATACTATCACTGAATTAGACAAGCACAATAATTCTAACAAAAAACTCGTCGAAAGTTCTTCATTTCCTTTGAAGATTTGCAGTTTTAATGGGACAGTCTGTTATTGTTCCGCTGAAATGATAACATTACTGTTAATGTCACGAATATAATATGTTGATTTGATTCACCGCCGTGTGATTGCTCTTTATAATCACGACCGCTACATCTTACTGACATGATTATTCAAATATCTGACCTTTACATTCAATTCAGTTAATTATATTGTCAGTTAAGTAATTGATTCATAACAATTATAGTTACATTTATATGAGAACTATTCACATCTTCTTTCAAGGGAGCTGTATGTCGATGCTTTTTCTGTATATTCAAATATTTGACCTTTTAGACACGCCGGCAGGCAACACAGTTACCCACTGAAATTATTTGACATTTAACACCGGAGTTAAGTTAAAGCCTCCCGCATTAAGCGCAAAAGTTTACGTATTGAGAATATCGCCGGTTCGTCTTTCTGATACATGTTTACATAAGGGAGAATAACGCATCCGGTTTGATACAGGGCTTCCGTAACATTCCCATTCATTACGCGGAATATGATTTCAGTCCAGTCCATGACTGATTTAGTTTTTATTTGAGTAGGAGTCTCAGTGAACCTAAAGGGAATCTTACATAAATTGGGGGGGGGGGGGGGGGGGGGGGAATCTTGTACAATGATATTTATTTCAATGTCTTGTTTCGTTCAAAGCTCAACCTTGTGTAAGAACATTAAGAAACGTTCATAAAAAAGGGATTACAGCAAACCCGATGTAGGACATTCATTATGGGAATACCATACTCTTACTCGTCTTACACATTTCGCCTTATGATATGAATACAAAATCTACATAATGTGGTTGCATAAAAGACGACTGAATTTTCTGAGAAGTTATTCATACCTGTAAATAATGAATTCCGTACGTTCAGGTGCAAATGTTGAATAAATTCGCATTTTTGACTTGCCGAAATGCAAAGCAAACTAATCTTCTAATGCTATATCCACTGGTTGATAAGGATATTATCAATAAAGATGGGTTCAGTATGGGTGGGGAGAAGGGGAGAGTGAGAGGGGGGTCATCAGTAGTTGGAAACCATCACGTGAAAGTGAACATGAAACCTAATTAATTCCCCACCGTGTCCCATGTCAAACCCATTACATTATGTCTTTTAGATACATTTCTCATAATTAAAGATAATGTGATAATAAAACCCGGTCATGTAAATTTCACCCATGTTGTTTTGAAATAGACAAGGTTATAGCCCACCACCTTGGCCCACTTGTGCGAAGTGACAGTGCATGGTAACACTCTGTTATAATGAGAACAGTGAAAGAGACACCATCTGGATGCTAGAACTCCATAACGGAGATACTGAACTAGCTTGCCTTGCTTGAGTCTCTTAAGTTAATAAGTTTTTTTTACATGTGTCAATATTATCCTAACCCCCAAGAAGGGATAATAGAAATTTTGGGAGATGAATTTAATTAACGAACACCATTACGTAGATAAATAACTGCCTAGCCTTGCTCGAGTCTCTTATTTAATTTCTATGAAGGTTTATACTGAATTCCACATAGTGATAAGAGAAATTGTGAAGGATGTGAAAGATGTTAAAATACCCAGATTTCGTCAAATTGATTAATGTTGACTTTAACGTCAGTTATTCCATAAAATTGGAAATCCTGCTACCTCGTTTGTTTAAGAATTTGATTATTATTTTGGTACCATCTGATTGAAGCATCATTTGTCTGTGAAACCTATCAGTTTGTTGTATCTGATTCAGAGTAGTTGGTTTGTACTCGTATTACAATGCCATTGACTGATGAATTATCGACTAACGAATTCATTGAGAGTCGCATGAGCCGAGATTGAGTCTAGTTGATAGTTAGGCGTGAGTTCATTTGCCCCCGGAGTGTTGCTATTAAGTTATGTGTTCTATCAGCGTTACATGACATTCCCGGTAGCATTAGAGCCTCTATCAGCAGGCTCATACGAGGAAAACACAGTATGATTCTCATTCTTTATAGGTTGTGCAGATAGGAGGGTACATGACAGCGGTTCTGAAGGTGGCAGCAGATTTCCAGGTAGTTTAGATGTTACAAGAGAGTAGAGTGAGCACAAATCATGATTAGAAACTGTTGATTTTGTCGGTGGTTATGAGATGTTTTCCACGTCCAGATTATGTTGTCTGCAGTTGATTGACTGTATTACAGATTTTTTATGGCTTCACCTTATCTTCACCCTCGACATTTGATACCTACTGAAACGCAATCACTGATTCGTTAATCCGTGTCTCTTATAGTCATTCTTTGTCGTTCATTCTTAGTCGTCAAAGAGTTTTGAGCCAGTGAACGATGGCGCCCGAATCCTCTAGACTAACAATAGTGATAAGAAACATTAGTTCATTGAACATTTAAGGATTTTTTTTAGGATTTAAGGATTGTCCACTTTTATTCTTTATTTCGTTTTCATAGGCTTGCATTTTCATATAGAAACTTGCTTAGGGATAAACTGGATGGGGAGTTTGTAGACGTTGGTTAGGCTGACGAGATACAACTTATTTGGATTTATCTTTCTTTATTTCCGTACTGAATAGGCATCCAGGCCGTTACAGTATTAACATTAGCTAATATTTTGCATTAAAGTGATATGACACGTGTTCTATGCATCGTAGGACCGTTGATGTACATAGCAAGATTTTGTTATGTATTGTGATTTCACTGTTTATTAGACGTCAGGATTTTATGATACTTGGTTTGACATAGAAGTACTGTTTAATATATTTGCAACGATTTATAACTTCATTATTGCAAGAAAGCGACGAGTCAGTGAAAATTCTATTAAGTGAGAAAGATGTCATATACATTGTATGATAATGATATAATAATGATATACTATGAATACGTAAATCCAATTTTGATTTTCAAAGATTTCATTTGCCGGAGGTGGCTGGACAGTTATGTGCAGATATCGCTTGAAAACGTTTATAAAATGTGTTTTTGTTGACAGTCGTGACTGACGACGTGCACCCACATAACAAAAAGCCCCTTGAACCCGTTTCTCATTCATTGATATGAAGGTTTCTGAATGGTACAGTAATAGCGTCTGCCGGGGTCCCTTAGACACAGGTGTAACAATACCTTGTTGTATGTTTACAATGAGGGGTTCCAGACAGAAGGCGTTATCTAATATGGGGTTACAAACCGTCATGCTGGCCGCCCTGCTGAGTGAGAGGTTTATCTCGTGCTGGAACAATGCTGGATTCAGAATCTTCCAAAATTATGACACATATTCAAATCTGCATCTCGTCAAAGAGAAATGTATATACAAAAAGATAAGTTATAGATAGGATGTTGAAGGACCTTACTATTATTTTACTATTAAGTATTATTTTTATACTTTTAATTTTGCCGACGCAGCTGGATTTGAAGCGGATTGTATTGAGATGTTTTTCGTTCCGTCAGATGTTGCTGTTAGATAAAACTAAGGGTGGGTAAGAAGGTACATCACATGAGTTTATGAGTGACTGACTTCCCGGATGTTCTGTTCCATCATGGGAACAAAATAATGGTGTTTGAGCACGGTGGTTTGAGGATGGTGTTGAACGCAGCGAAATTTAATCTCGTCTGAGCGAAGTTAGAGTACATGTTTTAGGGAGGTGATTCATGCAAAAATTCTATATTTTATCATTTCTTTGAAATTCTTCAACAAAAATGAGTATTAGTTTTAGCTCAAAACATGCTGAAAGCAGTTGATGATTTCTATTGAGTATAAACGTTACTCCTTGTATTGACTTTATCGGGAATAGGATTACGTTTTCGGTATCACCTTTTATTTCTCAGCTTGAAACGTTTATTGAAGGCTATAGTTTTATCAAAATAAATCATTCACAAGGTGAATACGATTCTCATTGATAGATGAAATATAGTTTGCTTCTTTCAGACCACCTATCTTGATATATATAGGCATGTTTCTGTTCGCAGTCTTTAACACAAATTTTGCGGAAATTCAAAGGAATATGTAAACATAAGAGGTTATAAGGACTTGTTAGTCGACATTGTATTGTCCTCAATTTTGACATGAGTCTCATGGAACGCTCTCAGTCAACTCTCCAGTCACAGCATAGACAAGTATTCAGATGATACACAAAACAAGATTTTAAACAAGATTAGCAGACAAGAGATTAATCACGATTTATAGACAATATTTTTGTAATACACATAGCGACACAGGAACTGGGGTGGTCCTAAGTTGTTTGGATTGTTAGTCTATACACTCGATTAGCTTGTCTCTGGTAATAATTTAGATACAGAGGTCTTTTAAATCAAACTTTTTGAAAGAACATCAAAGAAATTATACTTTCATCATGGAGACTTGTTTAGAAGTTATATTCTGGCTATGAATTTACGGTGAAAAAATTGTGAGTCTTTGGGTTATCTAGTTGGTGGTCCATCACATATGGGTGTTGTTGAGGAGCGTAGTTGTTGCTGTGGGGTAGAGGAAGCTGGCTGAGAGGGGGAGGGGGTTTGTTTTATGTTTACTTGAACTTACAGTCCCTCTTGGCCAGCCCTGGGTATATTGACAGCTGGACTCGCAATCACGAAGTCTGGTTAGGAAATGGTCAGTCCATCAGAACATGCATCAGCTGTATCAGATTACATTATAGCCTTATCAACACGCCGTTGTTTAACTGTTTGCCCAACAGCTTTTACAACTGCCATAAACATGGTGCGTACATTCTTCCAAGCCCTGTTCTCATTGATACAGCGACTTAACCACATGTCAATGACTTTGATGACGGGCCCACTGTCACAATGTTTGTATATGTCAAACAAAGTGTGACTTTACGGCCATCCTGAAGTGTGGATACTTAACCCCCTTGATGCCAAGACGTCATTGCGGTAACATTTATGCAACATTTGCAGTCCAAAGGTTAATGGTAGTTAGTTTTAAGACCATTGAAGTCGATTCAATGTGTTATTCTTAGTAATCACCTTCACAATAACATGTTTACCGTACTTAATGCATAGACTAATTATATACCCTATATTAAACGTCTCTCTGTATTTTGTCTCTTTCAATATTAAAGACTATAACATTTTCGTAAGCAATAATAAAGTGGCTTTTGGTTGCTTTCGGTTTCTTTTTGTAAGATATGTATCTCTCGGAAATATTAATTTCATAGTCCATATGTGATTTTAACTTCTTGCATTCAAGTATATTGGTTATTAACGTTTTACTTAATAATTTATAAAACTTTGGAAGATGTAAACGTTTCGAATTTAATGACTATTTTAGCATTCGTTCATTGAAAACGTATGCTCAAAACTACACTGTTGACGGTCACTTATGTTTAATCAGTCGATTGGCAAAATGGAAATGTCAAATCTTATTTGAAGAAAAATATTTTCTATTCAATGATTTTATGATAAAGCTTTAAGCTCCACTAAGTTGTAAATTTATGGATAACTTGACAAACAACCACTCAATCAATTGGTCACTTAAACATCCCACTGGTCACGTCAGTGGTCAATACCCGCTATCTCCGGACTTATCTGTTTGTTGGTCATCCCGGCTACAGCCACGATTAAGAGCTAATTCCGTGAGATATGAGATACTATGTTACTCAGCGACACTGAGAGCGAGGCGTTACGACGTCAACATTGTCATCGACGCACGTGGCGGCGGAGATGACCTCTTAAAAAAGGTCGCGGGGAGGTCATGCATGGTAACAAGAATCGTCTGTGGCAAATTTTCTTTGTGTTTAAACGTAGTGGCGTCCTTTCTGTAATTATAGTATTTGATTTAGGTTATAAATATTTGCTAAAGAAATATTGACCGAGTGTTATATTTGGGGACCCGTCGTGTGATAAAGATCAAGGAGAAATAGGAGAATATGAGTAAAAGCCAGCATTTGTCGATGGGATGAATCTTTTAGTGCTTGTTTATACGGTAATTGACTTGCACGTGTTCGATTTCAGCTTTATTTCGTGATGGTGTTACTCTTGTGTACAGTCAATAGATAGCGAGCAGTTTGAGGGCGATATCGAGACGGGAGACATGGGTGGTATTAACGTATTTCCATCTTAACCTATCAAGTGGAGTTGAAGTACCACACAGTCAATAGTAGCGAGTGGATGGGGAGAGAGATCGAGGTGGGAATATGGCCGGTATTGTACCAACTCTTCTTCTCTCCTACTATTGTACCGTGTCCTTCGACTCGGGATGTCACTGTCCGCCAGTCTCCCATTATTCTAATGCTGACACTCAGTCTCTGAAAGTCATATTTTTAATGAATTTTATAAAACGAGAAATTAAAAAAAAATTATTATTCGATAGAATCTTTTGAAAGAAGATTTTTTCAGGATATGTGCATTCATGGTTCATTTTATGAGAAAAAATAGAGATCAAAGACTAGTAATGTGAAAGGCTAATCAAAGAGGTACATCCATATATATATCCTTAGTCTACATTACAGTAATACATGTCGATCTTTCTGTATATTATCATATCATTCGTAGTTACACAGTTCTGTTAACAAGATGCTCGACCTTTGTCCCGCACATCTGCGTCACACGTGAATTATATCAATCAGCCTTGATACAATCTCAAATTCTCCTTAAATATGAACCTAATCATTTAGATGTGTTCATGATACCACGAAGAGCGCAACTAAATACATGAATAAATCAAATACATTAATAATGAAAAAGATGCAAGACTTTCTAACTCTCGGGTTGAAAGTAACTTGATTCTGTTCACATAAACCCATCCTCGGTTCACTGGGATGCTTACCGATGCATATATTATCACCCTGGGACTTTTCATCAGGAAAATCTATACTCAAATTACCTGCCTTGATTTGAATATACCATTAAAACTGCCACGTCGATTGACCTGAGAACCTTGAGAGGACGTATTACAACACGCGTTAATCTTGAGTTGAGTAAAAGCAAGCCATGGAATTAGGGTTTACCTTCCAATGTTAAATTCAAGTCGCGAAGCATCCACTGAAAAGGAAATTTTGGACTCAGCGTTTCCATATTTTAGTATCAAGCAGTTTCATTGGCTTTTCGTTTCATGGGAGATGGTTCCAGAGTAGATTGTGAAAGTCTTTGCCAGAAGCAAAATTAAACTTTTAGGAAGATTTTCTTTCGATGGCAAACATCTTTGATATTGACGTTTCTGTTGAAAAAAATATATAGACTAATTGATATAAAAGTTTATAACTTTGGTGGCTATCCAAACGATGAAAGAGACCATTTAAAATGCCTTACTATGTGATATATTTGAACCACACAAACGATAAGTAATGCCGGTGAGCCCCAGGGCCAACGGTTCCTTTTATCTCGTCATGTCAACAATGGTAGACATAATTAATGTCTATAGTATTTAATTGCGCTACATGTCTTAACCAACGCACTATAATTTTTACGCTGCTAGTTGGATGGACCTTGACTTTTGAAATGTATAGACATTTTTTTGCTCTCGTTTTAAGTTTATTCAAACATTTCAGACTACATATACAATATCCGTAAACATACTTTTTACTTACCTGTTAATGTATTATATCTCTCAGCTGTGATAATTTGAAATGAAAAAAGATATCATCTTTGTAACCTGTTCTTTTTTAAAATGTTTTTTCTCAAAAATGTTTCTGCTCCTTTGGACTGAAGACCATATTTCGTCTCGAACACGGATAGATAAAATGCTCCATGACAGGCTAACACAAACACAATCCGAAGTAATCTCTTAAATAAGATAAAAAGCATGGTGATCTAAAACATGTTATCGCCTCACTTGAAACCAAACTCGTGAGGTTTATCAAAGCCAGGGATCTCCAGACGTCAAAACGTTAAGGACAAGAGGCTGTTTTTAGTTTCAAAATTAATTAGGAGGCACTTTTTCAAGTTCTAAATTTCCTAATTTGCAGATTTCTGAGACCAAATTTGTGCTTAAAGGATGTTGCCATTTAGACAAAATATTTATCTTGAAATGCCCCGTCTTTTGGTTTCTAACCTAGTTTCAAGTTTCAAGTAACTCGAGTTGCCGAGGCTAGAGTTTGTCCTCAAACCGGATGTTGCGCATTGAGACTAAGAGTAGACCGGAATTGAACATTCAAGATGTCTACACATGTTAGCAGTTGTTACATGAGCGGTAACATTTTAATGGTTTCAATATTTACTACCGAAACATGTTCCATTCATATTTGTGAGTGCCACGTCCGCTTATACAGAAGTCGTATTGTTTCTAGAGAGTGGGCCACTGGGCTGGGTTCATGTACTTATGAATGCAACCATGTTTGAATATCTAGTTACATCAGATATGAAAATATACCAAGAGGTTGTACATGGTAATAAAAAATTGACACTCTGCAAAATATAACAAAAGAGAATCTTGGCATCAATTTGAACTTGCGATCATACGTATTTTTCACTGTAAAACAGTCTGTATATATACAAATGCAATAATTTGATATACAACTATTCAAATACATTACTTTTAAATTCCGATTGGTAATTCTTATTGATACAATTTTTATTTATAAAAATCATGACTCCTATAAAACATGTTTTAAAATATGATGCGGGTCAATTCATCATTACCTACCATGTCTGCAGCCTAGTGATAAATCCTGCTTCATGACTGTATATTGAATATGAGCCTTTCATCCAGTCTATGTCATTATTCAGCAAGTCTAGTGAGTGAGTTATTGTTTAACGCCGCTTGGGCAATATTTCAGCCATTAGCGGCGAGTCAGCAAGTCTAGATTGACTGCATACAATGAAATCAAGAAAAGAATATTTTGAATAAAAGCCAGTGAATTATTTAGATATTTCATAGAGTAGATTTTAGTATACCTAGTAATAAGCGATGTTCTTGCAGACTTCTTGTTGTGTTCTAGACTCTCCGCTTCCCTTGCTTAATATCTCCTCATTCTATATCACTCTGATCATGGACTCATTGCAACGTCAGAACCTTCTTTCCGGCTCCTTTTGGGTGATTAATTCAAAAATAAAACCTAAGAAGAAGAATAATAAAGTCTAAAGTTTTTAGCTTCTAACACTACATTTAGACGAAATCAGAGATCCATAAGTCCGGTTTTTTCTCTCCTCTTTAATCTGAATCGTGAAGAATCGAGAAGGATAGCTTCGTCTTGTTATCCGTTTCATTATGAAGAAGTTGTGTGAACGGAAATTTATCTGAGCTTTCAGTAACCTTAGTCTTATTTGTCAGCCAAGCCCTCCTGCAACGCCTCGTCTGTCCCCGACTTCATCTACCTCAGCTGGTCCATGAAGGATGTTAGGATGGCTAGCCATTACACTGTAGTTCACCTTACTTCGAAACATAATCCTGCAAGTCTAGATTGAGATTGAACTAAAGTTTACATTTTTCTAGAAGGTTTCTTTCGTATATTCAATAAACAATCCTTTTAAAAAAAGTTTATTTACTGAGTTACGTGTCATGAATTGATTAAGATTCCCTTATCTCTGTATGTTTCCTTCTCGAAGGACGTTTTAGATTTTTCATCTAAACCATGGTGTGGTTTCATGATAGTAACGATAACTGGACTACTGTTATAAATACAAGTTTCTACCTATATGACACGACAATACTATTTGGCATTGCTGTATGCAGACAAAAACGGTGTCAAGTTAATATATCAATTAGAGTACCTGCCGTTATGAGCCCTTAGTACCTTGAGGGATATTTGTCGACCCAATATAAGGATAGAATTATCTGAAACTGTTGGGTTCATGCCTTGTGAAGCTTATGCCTGAAGATTTCCCCTATGACAGTGGTTAGCGAGAACACTCGCGATTTCAAGTTCTTATTCAGATTCGTACCTTGAATTGTGTTATCCTTTAGAATGAAAATATAACAGTTGGTGGAGCCTCCGCTCGTTACCCGGGAGGTCAGGGTTCGATTCCCTCGCGCATCATACGAAAAGACGTTAAAAGATGGGAGGTGTTGCTACCTTGCTTGACGCTCAGTACTAAACAGAACATCGCTTGAAATGGAATCTACTATCGAAAGTATCTACTATCAATACGGTTCTACGGGTATGTACATCGCTGTCAATAAGTGATTCAAATAAATTAATGAAATCTTTTCACCTGTACACAATGAACTCTGATCGATTTGACATTTCACAAGCGCTTTCACAGAATGACTGCCAAACAAGAGAAAAGTTATTCATAATTTAATAATTAGTTTCTTAGCGTAAATCACCTGAATGTCATAAAACTAAAACGCTTGTGCATGATTTTGTGCAATGTTGATTCCGATCAGGAGATTTTATTGTTATTTTACCGAACTCCTCCCAGGTAAGCTGGTAAAGTGGGAACCCCATCATTTCCTCGAAGGTTTGAAGTTAGCACCTGTTTTCAAAGAAGGATTGACACGCAGTATTCCAAATGCTCATCTGGCCATATGCAAACTTTATAATTTCCCCTGGGGTTTGCAGATCGCACCTGGGATTCAGGTAGGGGCGAAGATGTGTGTAGTGGTCAATCAAGTCTGCAGTGAGGCGAGATAATGACCCCTCGGACACTGCTGACCACAGGCTCATCATCCCCTCTCTCCTGCAGAGAACGGCTCTGACTCCTCTCGCACTGCAGGCTTTGTTTCGTTGTTTGGACGAGCACGCTTGAGTTGTGTGTAAACAATGAACAACATGCTTGAACTGTGTCCGGACAAATTGATCCTGACTCGAGCACAGGTTGTGGTTAATTGCAGTTGTCAAATGTGTATACCTTGTGCACATGCATGATTCCGTTTCAACAGATATGCTATGACGCGTTTAATGGAGATACTCAATTACACTTGTCAAATGAGTATCCCCTGTGTACTAGAGCTATTAATTGTCCTTCTTCAAACGCCGAGACGTGATTTCAACCACCTGGAAAAGGCAGCAAATATGACACACTGTGGGATAGGATTGCTTTTTGGGAAATGGATTTGTTTTTGGAAATGTGACTCCAGCCGGCAATGAGACATATTTTTATCAATAATTCTTTATTTCCAAAGTTTATTCGAACTGTAAATGGTTTTCAGTTATTTTTTATATTGATATTGATATTGATATGTTTATTTGAATTGATTTTAGAAAAGAATTCTACCTTTACGTTGTAAAACAATGAATTAAAGGTGTTATATTTTATGATATTTTAAATGATACAAGCCTTCATGATCAGAAACCATGTTGACACTTTCGTTCCTTAGGCACGTGCATAGGTGCTGTTCATGTTTTGGTCTTCATGTTTTTGGTCAGTCGCCAAATATCTACACAGAAAATACACCATGATTGTATAAAATGGAGCCTTATCCATAGTCTATATTCTCATTCAGCAATTCTTGGCTTTACTAATACACAGCCATGTCCGCACTTGTGATTACACGATCAAGAAATTAACTGTAGAACAATGTTCCACTATATTAGAAACGATAATTCATAGGTTAATCTCCTACAATGTACAGTATTTAGAAGATATCCGTAATATCGGTATATATGGTGTGTTTGCTCTGATGCGATGTTAATGAGGTTGACCTTCAAAGCTAAGCAGTCAAGTACATCAGGTCCCTACGGTATAATTAGCCAATGACACTGACATATATCACAAACTATAACAGAGGAACCAATTACGACATTTTTCATAGATATTGTTACATGAGTAAAAACGGAAAAGTAGATACTAGTAGATCTTGGTCTGAGCTGTTTTATACTAGCTAAACAGCATGATCTTTGAAAGCAATGTGTTGATCTTTGATGGTTCCGTAAAAAAGGATTGATACGATTTAATAAGAGGAGAAGAAGATTTATTTTTTTAAATATTTATGTTCTTTATGAAATTTTTCAAATTTCTTTAAAAAGTATGCCTAAATCTATTTTTCTTTTCATTTTTACTTTGAAAGAGAAATGTTCTGTAACAACCACCATTCTGGGGAAATATTCGAGAACTTATAACAAGTATGTGTTATCAATCATGTTCGTCAGTGACATATTAGGAAACTGTAAAGTAATCCGAGGTCCATTGTATTTGTGAACAAAAACTACCATGAGATCGGCATGACCATTAGCACCTGTCCTTTCTGCTGTAAACCTCAAATACCTTCAGCGTTTATAATCAAAATCATTCCTCGTTTAAAATCTGCCTACGTCTAATTACCTCCCAGTTATCTAGTTTCATGTAATACTTTAGATGCACTTCATCAGCAGCTTAAAATAATTCACAATATTTATAATTAGACATATACTGATTATAACTTGAGATATTATACACCCACAGATATTATGTCTGCGATGTCTCAACCCAGAGGCTTGGGATCATAAACACGTGCACTGAAGCTGACATGCAGATAAATATGCACGATAAACAGTTTGCACCGACTACGGGCCTATCATAGCTCAGACCGTGTCAGGGTCTAATTAGTAGATACTTGCATAGGAACTCGTGCAGGCACATCAGAGAAAGGAATTCAACCGTGGACACGTATTTCTGCCAGAGCGGACTGTTTAAATAGCTTCATCGTATTGCCCTATACCCCTTATGGGATTCTGTTGGCTCTAGCTTAGTATTAAAAACCTTCTTTTAAACGTGGGCTTCAGGGAATTGTGATTTCAGAATCTAAGTAAGATCTTATCTTGTGGTTTGACGACTTACTACCCTTCGTTGAGCGTAACGAAAGATGCAAATAAGGCTGTTTGACAGACAAAGGATTTTATAATACTAGTTTATTCAAATTATATTGGTTGTTTTTAAGGTGCAAATAACAGAAGATAAAGTGTATATTTAACTTCCTGTGGTGGATTCAAGTGCAGAAGTGTCAGATTTTGCGAGCTCAGCAAGATATTTTTAACGATGTTTCTTTGACTGAGCGTCACTTTTCTTCTGCCTTGTACATAAAGACAAGATGGGGTGCAATTATGCATATAAAATAAATAGATGTTTACTTTAGAATACAGCACATTAACAGTGTGCACACACATTGTAACCATTTAATATATTTTGTCACCCTTTTATCAATGATATTTATATAGAGTGATACTGTTTTGAGTGTATCCTAAATGAATATAGGAAAATACAACTCATTAAAGGGGGGAATTCAACACCTTAAAACCGATCTTTACACTTAGATTAACCATCATTCTCAACATTTAACCACAGACCGAAATTGTTTTCTTGTAATTACAAATGCTTCGATTTCATTGAAATCCTTCGGAAAATACAACGACATTGCCTTTATATTAATGTTAAAACTATCTACTATTGTAAGATTAGAGGATATAAATTCCTTGAAACAAATGCAACGTCCATTGATTACGGTGCTGATATGAAGTTCCTGCTATCTTGAGAGACGAGGTCATGTAGGAACGAAGGTTAGGAACAATGTGACATTGTGTACAACATCCTCTCACCTTTGTTAATCTTTCTTCATCTGGTACCGCTTTGTCTCCACGGAGAGTTATCATGCTTCTGGGCTGATAAACGCTTCGCCATTGGTGCTTTGATGTGTTGTCTTTGGAATAACGGTCAGTCGGAATCTGTTTGAAGTCCAAAGCGATATGAATAGAACAAATGACCACAATTACTTAGATTTATGGTAATATGAATATGTTGATTGCGGGACAGACAGTTGCCTAGCTTTCTGATGACTGAACGCTACAGTTCTCGCGGTTCATGTTCAATGGTTTTGGTTTAATTTTAACTCTTCATCAAGAGGAAAATATTATCTTAAAACCCTTATCCAAAACATCGTATCAAAGTTATATAGTTAAAAAAAACTTGTGTAAAAACACAGAATTTTTCTGTGAACAAAGCCACCTGTCAACTGCTGAAATGCTTACTAATATACAGTGAATCATTGATGGTTGATGTCTTGAACATACACAAATGTAGGCAAAACACGGTAATCTGTTCAAAGACCAAGTACGCTAGAGACTATATCAACCGTCAAAGGGATTTCCACATGGTAAGAAAACTTCTCACCTTTGTCTTTGGACGTTCTTATATAAAAACAGATGTGAGCTAATTATACCAAATGCTATTCAGTTGTACAAATGTTTATGATATATATATTTATTTATATATACATGTGTAACACAGAGGTACTCGATAGTCTTAGAGAAAAGACGACAGGACGAGCACTTGTGGGGGTTCGGTGGATGGATTTATTTACTATGACTCACAAACAAATAAATGCCCTGCAACACAAATACAAATCATAAATACATTGTGTAAAACACAATATCAATCAATACATAATACTACAATCGAATACACATGTTATGATTCCACAAATTACTTTACAATTAATAAATATAAGAAGTAATAATCCTATTCAAGCATTACATTATGATAAATATGAGGGCATAATCACATACAGCAGCACATGATATGAAAAAGTGGTATATTACAAATCCATCCGTCGCCATCAAACATAACATCACATAAAATAGACTATTCACATACACATATATAATTACAAATAGAATAAAACTCAACCAACCTCGTCTCAGGGACGCAGGCTTTCATATAATCCAGAGATGTATGTGAGGAAGCGTGATACCTAAATAAAGAATATACTAATTAACTAATTGCCTAACTTACGTTGATACAGTGAATAAAGGTAAACTTGACATATACCCTACAATAAACTAAACTATAAAAAACTATAACATAGATGTTAGAGAAATGTACATATACTATTATCCCAGATACAATTAATCCTAATTTACCTAGAATACCTACATACTAATATATAATATAAACCTAAGTTAAAGAAGAAATATGTACTATTACCCTAACGATCCTAAATTACACATACGATAAATATGAATATAACCTATGTAAATTATCCCTAATAGTCCTAACGCCATACTAGAAATATACTAATATGATAAAATAATACTAGCAAGTATATCGAATGCTAATATATATAGTGGTAATAGTATCACTACACAATGCAATGATGCAATTACAAAGAAATCACTCACTGTACATGATGTACTTCATGTACCGACACTATCATATAGAATATGTATAAGATAAAAACGATACATACAGCATTGTACTATGCTGCAACATGATTTACCGTAAACATAAATACACATGCATATTATACACAACCTAACCTAAGTACCTAAAATAATTACTAATCATAACTTAAACATAACTTACCCTACATGGTGTGCTGTGTTGAACTTTGGTGCTGGCCAGAAAGAATATGCCAAGTAGCAGGAGAGAGGAGAGAGCAGAGTATATAAGGGGACCTGACTATCAGAACCCAAGCTAACCTTAACAATAGACACTGGTCACAGGACAAGCCTCTGACCACCCAAGTAAACCCAATCATAAAAAGACTAACTTAATTACCTAAGCTAAAGTGAATAACTAGCTTGCATTGAAATCAGTAATGGTGCAAGTGTTAGTAGCAACACAGGACAAGGGATATTTAAATATTTAAAGGGAAACATTATGGTTTTAAGCTAAATAAGTTATCTGAACTTATTTAGTATAAATGATGATAAAATGTTAAAAAGAGGCAAATATGATAGATTAAAATGCAATATTTACACCCGGTTACACATGTAGGCCTAAAATGATTCGATAATATCATGTTACCAGATAGTATCTTGGTATATGTTCAGATTTAACTGTTTGATTGTCCCCCTGTTAGTTGCTAAACACACAAAGTACAAGATTCTATAGGTATCCAACTTCTTTATCTGCACATTGCGATATTTCGGTGAAAATTTCTAAAAGCCGGCGAAACATTGAAATCTGTGAATACACTGTGAAGAAGTTGGATATTCATACATGAACTTTATTGTTTTATACTCAGCCTTCACTTCCAAATGTTCTGAATACTTGTATACCTTGTGTACATGTATATCGAAAATAGATCTGTGGGTCAAATGATATACCAATCTTTATGATTTCGCTTACTTGTTTATTTTAATCGAAATACACTCCACGAACCTGAGATGTGACCTTTGTACGTCGTAAAATTCACACGACAATATATCATAATTCCGATGAATTTACAACCAAATTATTGTATGTACACAGTGATAATAGTTATTGCACTTGTTACCTGTCGTGGTGATTAAAGAGGTTTACGAGGTGTTTCCTCCCCTTACTATCAAGTAAACAAGGTGTTAACAAGGTCGATGCCTTTAGGTCGATGCCTTTGATCTCGAAAGGATGGTAATTAATCACCCCAACGTGGTCACAATATAGGTGCTTAACTGTTTAGTAACTGATGAGACCACAAATCCAGGTAAACTGGCTGAGGACATATTCGGAACATTTTCGTAATGATGTTATGCAGCATACCCGCATTGTCCGCGCCATCTTGAAAGATGGGCTATGTTGACACTGGGCAGACTGTCATATGGTCGTCGCCATTTTGATGGTCAGGTTTGTTGACACATGCAAGACAACTTTGTAGTTCGTGTGACTATCTGATAATGTTTATACCACGTAACCACGTATAGGGCAGTCCCGTCGTATTGTCAACGTAATTGGAAGATTCGCCATGTTGACAAAACGGTGACAACTTGCATGTCGTGTATCCTTATCAGACAGTGTTTAGACCCGGTTGGATAATATCTTTGGACAGGTTAAGCTGCTTGGGAAGATAACAGAATGTAATATAGACAGACGACCCGTGTCATTAATCCGTTAATCCCACACACGATTAATACAGATGTGAGTGTGCAGAGTCTGAGGCCTTTACAGGATGACATGCTGTGAGGGTTAGTGTTGCGTCACCGTGTATCTGCTGAGGCTCCAAAGGGTCTCCTTTCTCTTTGCCATATTCTGCGCGATAAGTAGCAACAGAGAACCAACAGAGAACGAGCCACTGAGTAACAATGCACGGTCTGCTGAACAGTCAATTCTATCACATGAACCAACCATTACCTTATCTTTTCATGAGCGAAATATTGCTATATGATAGGACAAGTAAACGGCTAGACAGGGCCTGTGACTAATTATTTCAAAAGCTAACGGAGACTAAGATAAAATTCAAAATACGATATACGATTAAAAATTGCATCACGAACTATTAGTGTATAGTATAAATATAAAATATTTTGGATTACGTTGGGACAATAATTAAAGTAACTTAAAAGGGCAGTAGCAGGGCAGGATTATTCCTCCAAAATTCCGATATCAACATTAGTGTATGCCAAATGTGTTAAATTCAGTAATTCGAAACATCTCAGAACTCTACGCGATCACCCGTAGTTGTAGAGGAAATAATCAAGTATCAAGCAAAAACCACCGGCGGCCATTTTTGTGTAAACACCTTTTAATAGTTCCACGTAGGGAAATGGATTAGCACAGCTTAACCGACCGTGACATGGTCGTTTTAAAAGTGCTTCTTTTGATTAACAGACATTTTCTCGCAATAAGAAACATGTCTTTTCGTGTTTGTGAGATCACTTTACTTATAAAAAAGGTGCCACAGCCTCTGTTATAGAAGCGAACGAGGAACATTTTTTTATTTTGCTTTTTTTTCATGTATACAAACAGGGTGACATACAGGACAAAAAATAAAAACATGTTATTCCATATACATACAGATTCAAAATAAATACATAGTTCATTGTGTAGGAGAGTTTTAAGCGTCTATTAATAATTTCTAAATAAAATATGCGAACAAGGAACATGGTAGGTTATAGACTATCGCATCTCTCATCATTTTACAACTATGTATCTAGGTCCTTACACTTAGGCTTATATCTGCACTCGTATCATTTACCAAGTAGATGAACACGCGGTCTGGATGTAGGTGTACGTTTGTAGCGTATCAACCAGACACAGGTAGTTAGCGTAACAGTCTCCGTCTGATCATGCCCTTCGTTCTTCCAAACTGAAACCATGCCAGTTTCTAAAAAGTACTTCTAGATTTACTATTTTCAGACAGAAAGGTTACGAATACTTAACATAAGCAATCTAGGTAAAACTAGATGTAATTCATGCACCAAGTCGCTCAAAAAGTTATTTTTAAAAGAAAATTAAAAAGGGGACCTAGGGGACGTAAGCATTACCTCTTTTTTATTTTCTATTGATAATAACTTTTTGTGCGATTTGGTGTATGAAAACAGGGCTGTTAGTCTGATTCAGGATAATTGTTTTCTCTCCGCTCGAGTCGTATTTTCCTTGATACCCATCGCTCTTGTAACAGTTTTAAAACAATAAATAGAAACTGGTTGCAATCAAGTTTGTTGTCAGGACGTAAGATGGTTTGTAGTAACCCTAAGGAAACACAACTGTGGATTTAAAAAATAGTTGTAAATTCACCACTCGGTGTGTTAAGGTAAACCATAAACACCGGTGTATTGTACAGAGTGTGTGAAGATGACCTGAGTCACTTCTGTAATGAGTTCTTGCTGATAGGTTGGATATGTGTCACACATCAGACACTTCATGACAAGCCAACCTCATTAACAGTAATAATATACATCCGCCATTGTATAAGAGCTAGCCATCCGTAAACTGAGTCGCCAGAATTTCGAAAAAAATGCATCAGTGATAGTTTGACGTGCCCCACTTCTTGCACATAATGCAGTGTTAAAGCTACCTAGTTACAATTTCGAATTGTTGTGAGATGTAAGATCTTTAAAGTAAGATAGAATTATCATTCGATGTTTAAAACCGTCTTATCTTTTCGTGTCTTTTGCACTTACAACATTTTAGGCACTTCTGACAGAGAGTTTTTGTAAATAAAACATTTCTCTTTATGTCGCAATGAACTATTCTTTTTATCATTAATGTACACACTCTCCCATAATTCTCACGGAAAGCCAGATAAACAAGAATGAATATAATGAAATGTGGAAAGTTCCGGTTTGATTTTTTAAAAAGACAGTTCCGGTTTAGTAAGCATTGTAAATGCGTACATCCCAGATTCCCCAGTTCATTTAACAATAAAGCACGGGTTATATTGAGTTTAATAAGGAAGGATCTAAAAGCAAGTTTCCTTTTCCCATGACCTCTACATGACAATCGTGTTAAGGACACTCTTAGTGTTTGAAAACTCACTAAATGAGGTTATTTGATCTTATTCTAATAAGGAAAAAATTCAAAAAGGATTGCTGAAAACTGAATTAGAAAAAAATAACAAGGCTACAAGAAAATACGACTGAAATGTGTTCCTAAAAACACTTGTACATAACCCAGCTTAAAGTCTCTTAGAATAACTGTTTTCTGTGTACATTTAACAAACATGGGACGAAGTTGAGAAAAGCACAAAAACAACCCGTATTTACGAACAAACAGCCTCATGTTATTTACTTAGTTCTTCATTACTCTATAAATAGTTTTAAGATATATTTTATCTATTTGTTTTAAGCAGCCCTTCTTATCACAAGCAGCCGGCCTCTGATTACAAGATATTAAGATATTTAGAATTACTTCATAAATAAGTTATCCACAGTTATGCAGTTGCCGATCACGGAACGGGAGAGTCGTTTGTTTGTAGAACCTTGACAAACCATGCGTGATGAATAAGTTTAAGCTACTTCTTATATTCTGTAAGATATAGTTAGACACCCTATCGTATGAAGAGGAACCTTACAGGACCCAGTCTGGTTACCACTGCGCGCCTCTCATTATGTTAGCCTTCAACATTAAAATGACAAAGAGTATGGATCGTCTTAGCGCCTTGATGTTTTTCTACTAATATGATTTTTATAGTATGTTATTTGAACAATCCCAACGTTTTCAAATTATAAGGAAATTATTCATATTCTGTTTCCCCGCCATTGCATTTCACTTTTGAGTGGGAAAAATTTAGATAAGGATTGCTGAATAATAAACTAGAAAAATTAACTAGACTACAAGAAAATACGCCTGACGTCCGATAACATTTTTTAACCGAAGAATCTGAAAGATAGACCAAGGAAGAAAAGGCGTTGTTTGTCAC
This sequence comes from Phorcus lineatus, assembly GCA_921293015.1. Taxonomy (NCBI): domain Eukaryota; kingdom Metazoa; phylum Mollusca; class Gastropoda; order Trochida; family Trochidae; genus Phorcus; species Phorcus lineatus. The sequence goes on from OV121096.1 coordinate 41,492,553, forward strand.
TATGTGCATCGTGTTTTGACTACCTACAGTGCTTGTGTCGATTGACGGCCTCTAAATAATACTGTTATATGTGTTGGACTCTTGGCGAGTGGTCTCCCTTTCCAGATTTTATCAAGTTTGGCGCTGGAGTATTCTCCCCTTGTACTGGTATCTGGTTCAGGACTGAAGGGAACAGTAATCAGTAGTTTGTCATTCTCACTAAATTCGGATAAAACGAGATCTTATCACTGCTTATCTCTCTCTGCTTATCTTCTTTTTCATTAGAGTTGAAATGACCCACACAAGAGCTTTCCCTCACTCTCACCAAGCCCCATAAACAACTTTAACCACTGTTTACATTGTGTGTGATAGAATATGTATCTCTTTTCTGATTATCTACTTATGGCGCAAACTAGAAAAGATTCAATAGAAATACTTTAATGAATAACTACCACGATTACTTTCATGGAATTGTCATATATCATAAATATGTGACGTATGTTGAATATTCAGTTTCCAAATTGTTGATGTTGAAAGTACATTAAAATAAACTAGAACTATTTATTTTACGTTCAAATTAGATGTCATGTTGTATTTTATTTCAAAATATCGTTGACCACTATGTCCAATCGGACCCTATTTATTAACAATTTCATGAAGCTCTCATCAATGTTATATCTCCGGTTCACTCATCTTAAGAACCCAGAAAGCTTTACTTAAAAGCGTGTGTAGATAAAATTACAATATGGTTTCTAATGTAAAGAAAGTCTAAACTCATATACGGAAAAGAGATGTTAAAAAGATATAAATAATAACATATAAATTTGTACTTGATGTGAGTTCGAAATAAGCTAACCATGTTATAGAAGATTGGTCAAGTCACAACCATCCTTTATTTTAAGAACTCTTTTGTATTACAAGAAAACTGTAACTGGACTCTCGAACGTATCACCTTGCCTTCCTTTTTACCCACCACCGTGTAACAAGGGTATAACATGTTTATACTACTGAAGTGATATTCCACAGGAGGGCATGAAATAGTTCTTTTCCAGTATCTGGCATTGGGAGGTAATATCGCGATGAAGATCTCTGTTGAAACCATCGTTCTGTCGAAAAAATAAACACGTTGAGTAACTCGATACGTAACTCTCTTGCAGCGGTGGGGCTTTCACCTTTACAAATATATGTTTAAAGAGACTCAGTCCAAGTAAGCGAAAAGGCTTTTACTATGTCATTTTCATTTGAACTACTTGAAATACTTATGCAGTAAGTCTTTTTTCTAGATTTCAGTATTATATCTCTGCAATGTCTATTATTTTTTAGGTTCGATTGTTTGTTTTTTCTGAGCAGAGGAAAGACATTCTTTATTCTCAAAAAACGCCACCAACTTTGGTACATGAGCTTAAACAATATATTACAAATCATAGACATGTAGTATCCAAGATGGACAAAGAAAGGTTACAGGTAATTTAAATACAGAGTTTGTTGTTAAATGGAATTAGATATATTGCACAGTTATTATGATATGCATGTTACAAAGATTGCACACACGCTCTGCTCTAGGTATTGCTTGCCATCGGTCTGTTTCAATTGGAAGTTGTGGTTATTAGTTCTGAATTGTAAAGGTGAAATATGCATAGATTTGTCGAGGTAAAGGTATTTCTCAAAAGTTTTTCCTTAGATAATTTGAAGTATATTCCTGTAGTATATACAGAAATGTGACTAGACCAAGCGTCTTATCACGCAGTCAGGTTCTGAAACTAGTCCTCCTTCAACAATTCGAACCGTATATGGCCACAACTCAAATAACTAAACTTTAACGGTAACTCTTCAAAATGTGTGTTCCTTTTCACCGCGACCAAAAGACCCTAAATATGATGGGGAAAAACAAATTGACGCATATCTTATCTTTTATGACTTAGTAAAGAACGATTCACATGTCAAGACTTCATTTTAAATGTTAACCACAACATGATAACGTTTCATAATCACGTTATGAATTAAGGACATTTGTTTTAGCAAAGCATATGGATGAATGTAAACATTTTGAGATTCACATATCAGATTCACATGGCTTCCTGGGGTATTAGACAAACTAAAACATTTTTTTTATCAACATTAATGAAATTTAATCTCTCGTATATTTTGGAATTGTAAACATTTTAAATGCATATCCCAAATTCACATACTTCTTCAGGATTAAAACAATATTAAAATATTTGTCGCATCTCCTTAATTAATGAAATGTTACCTCTAGTTTATTTCAGAAATGTAAATATTTTGACTTAAACATGTCAGATTTACGTTTTTCAACGGCTTTGCCAGTAATCCATAACGAATCGTGCCAGCATTTCAACACTGTCTTGACGAATAATGAATAGTCCACCTGTTTAAGTTTTGTCTGCGGGTACCAAATTGAAAGATGTAGTTTACCTGTACTTCCTTACCTTCATTTACCTTGTCTAGAGAAAAAAATGGAAAGAAAACTAAGGAAACTCTCATTTAATTAGAGAGAAAGTGAAGAATAGACAGCAAACGTCTGGAATAGTATGCGAGTTATGTTCTTCTTACGAAAAAGACACCAATTAGTTGGATACACTTGGTTGGAATGTGACATTTTTTTCAAAAGGGGTGAGAAATGTAAGATAAATGCAATTCGACCAATTTCTCTTTCAAAGGTAAACTCTATTAGGTATAAGCTTAGATGAAGCCGCCCTATTTTGTGTTTGGTACGTCCCCTCTGACCGCGTATTAAAACATCATAACTATAAAACGATAGCACATTTTAGAACAGCATGTATCAAAAAAATTAATTAACGGGTTATTAATGAAATAAGTTTGCTAATAAAAACGAATGGGTTGTGCTTCTTTAAATGAAATAAATGACTCGAATGAATGGATATTATATCTTAAATCTATGGGTTGTGGGTTACATGAATAGGTAGTCTTTCTTTAAATGAATGATTTGCGATCCTTTGAATGAATAGGTTTTGCTACTTTAAATAAATTGGTTGTGCTCCTCAAGATGAAAGGATGTTCGGGGTTTTTTTTAAACGAAGGGTTTGTGCTGATTGAGATGAATGGTTTGTGGAACATTTAGTCAATGGGTTACGCTGTTTTAAACGAAGTGCTTGCTAACCTTCAGCTGATTGTCTCGTGCCTCTTTAACTTGTTTGGAACTATGAATCAGGCGTGTGTGACAGCAGGACTATCTAGCTTCAGACTTGTGTAACATAAATAGTACATCTGTAGCTTGTGTTTCTAAGCATGTAATCCGGATAACCTTTCTCGCCTTAGTGAATCGGTATTAATAACTTTAGCGTGTATGACTCCCCAATTATCTCCCCTTTATCAGTGAACAGCGCCAGGGAATGGTCCCCCTCCCCCACGTAGGGAAGTGCTCTCTCCTTACTTTGGGACTACTTATCAGTGTGTTTGTGAAACAAGCGTCCCTTTCGGATATAAGTTCTCGCGGCCTTGAGGCGCCATTTCCAGCTAGGACGGAAGGATGTTGTATATATCCTGTTCTGTTTGAGTCAGTGTTACATACCGTTGAGCTCCCGAACATCTTTGCCGTTAAGCAACTGTTGTTTCAGTGACGTTTTGTCAGTTTGGGGCAGATTATCTTTAATTGTCGAGAGGGAAACTTATCTCTGACATCTAAAATAAATATTGAATATGGCTAAACAGATGTTTTCTATGGGGTGCCAAATGTGACTTTAGTCTTTACTTAATCGAATTAGTAAGCTTACTAATTCAGACAGCTATTTAGTAAGCTTACTAAATCAGACAACTATATAGTAAGCTTACTAATATAGGTAGATATTTAGTACGCTTACTGATTCGATTTAGCTTACGATTCTTACTAATTAAATTAGCAAGCTTACTAATTCAAATTGATTAAGTAAGCCTATCAATTCTTGTATTAATTCATGAATTAGTACGATGATTAGTAAATGATATATTAAGATTACTAATTCATTTTAAGCTTACTTATTCTTATTCTTGCTTTTTTTTCATATAGGAATCTTACTTAAAAGCGATTAAAGTCCCATTTGGCACCGTTTTCAAAATAGCAACTCAAAAGATTTCATAGCTATTGTAACGACAACATGGCTGGCAAAGGTAGCTTATGTCCAGTCTTCTCCGTGGATCACCAAACAATGTTCTAAAAGATCTGTAGCAATATCAAGTGATTTGTGAAAAGATATCTCTATAATTTGACAATGCATGATTTACTGTTCAAGCACTTCTTATCTAGACTCACTGTACAGAAAGGTACCAATAAGTGTTCATGACATTCTCAGGTTAGGCATAAGTGAGATAAGTGCGCTGTAATACTAAGATAATTCAAATTACGATAAATACATATACGTCCCTCACTTTGCCAAGAGTGCATTCGGGTATATGGTTCTAAATCGATACAAGTTTTTAGAAGAACCACATGTTAAATGTTGAACAAACGGAGCATATGACACAAATTAAGTCCTTCGATTTTTGGAATGTCGTAGAAATAAGATACATCATGGTTAGAATAAGGGACAGTGAGACAAAAAATATAATATCGATAGATTAAGAAAGTGAAAGGATTATAACAGATACATGAGACAAGGATTAGATTAAAATATTTTCTATAGAAAATTTAGTTTCAATAGCGAAAGTTTTTCTTAATGTTCAAGTTACCCAGTTTCAGAACTTTCTTTATCTAAAAAACGTGAAACAACCCAATCTTCATTGAAAGAGAGGATAAAGAATAAAGAACAACATCAACGAAAGCACAAGGGTTTCCCTCAAAGTAACATTTCCTCCCTAACAGAACTATAAATTGTATGGGAATTGTAAAAAATAGAAATTGAAAAAAACTTCGACGAAAGATAAAACATGAACTCAAATAAGAGATTTATAAACAGACAATCCCTTTATGAAGCGTTAATTAACATATAACGGATATGTTGTAAGAGGAACAAATACTCCTTGAGTAAAACAAGCTGCCTCTGCCAAAACGTCAGCAGTCTTAGATATGTCTCGACGAGAGATTAGCAGACAGTTCTATTAAAAATACATCGTCATACAGACAGGCTACTAGTATAAAACTATAAAAAAAATACATCGTCATACCGACAGGCTACTAGTATAAAACTATTTAAAATACATCGTCATACCGACAGTCTACTAGTTTAAAACTAAGTATTAAAAATACATTGTCATACCGACAGTCTACTAGTATAAAACTATTAAAAATACATCGTCATACCGACAGTCTACTAGTATAAAACTATTAAAAATACATCGTCACACCGACAGGCTACTAGTATAAAACTATTAAAAATACATCGTCACACCGACAGGCTACTAGTATAAAACTATTAAAAATACATCGTCATACCGACAGTCTACTAGTATAAAACTATTTAAAATGCATCGTCATACCGACAGTCTACTAGTACAAAACTATTAAAAATACATCGTCATACCGACAGTCTACTAGTATAAAACTATTAAAAATACATCGTCACACCGACAGGCTACTAGTATAAAACTATTAAAAATACATCGTCACACCGACAGGCTACTAGTATAAAACTATTAAAAATACATCGTCATACCGACAGGCTACTAGTGTAAAACTATTAAAAATACATCGTCATACCGACAGGCTACTAGTATAAAACTATTTAAAATACATCGTCATACCGACAGGCTACTAGTATAAAACTTCAAGATTGCGTTATTGTTCTATAGTCGCTTTAAACACAATTCTCATAGTGAGAAAAATATGCCTAATACCAAGTTTGGAACATGTCACAAAATGTCTATGACAGATTGGAGAAAAGACAGAAGTGCTTGCTTGTGTGGAAAGGAATTTTTGCTCATCTTTCCAGGGGAGAGGTGAAGAAGAGGGCCTTCTCGTATACAATAACACCATGAAATACTATAACAAATTGCCGTAAAGCAAGCGTCTTTTTGAGGAGACGACTGTCTTGTGCTATATAACTAAAAAGATAGCGACCTTCTTGCAGCAAAGGCAACCTTAGCTTTTACTTCATGAGAGGTAAAGTTCGCTGTTTGGAGTCATTCCAACCCTTTAATCCGAATCCTTTCACAGACGATACGAGTTACTTAAGTGCTCAGACCAAGAATTTGTTTGCTCAATGTGCGGCTTTAATGTGAGAGCCTTTATGTCTATTTCGTTTTTTTAAACACACTTCTTTTCAAGCTGGGAATCCTTCTTGAAATAGATGACTTCTCTTCAGTAAACGCTTGCTGTTGATAAACACTGGCTGAATGACTGATTGTACGCGGAGAGCGCCGCTAACCTACATCAATGATGCGTACACTTAAATTGTGGTTTTGTCTGTATGTACTGTGGATGGGATCGATGAATTTCTGAAAATAAGTAACTTTTCTAGTGATACTAACAACGATTCATAATCTGAATGAAAACCTTGATGTCAATCTTGTTTCATGAAGTTTCACAAGCTCAAGGATTTTAGGTGACTTACAGGGTTTCATATAGTTAACGTTGAATTTAATATATTACGGACACTCTTTCTTTTTCTTGATTTATCCCCTATTTCTGTAAAAAAAAGGTAATTGTGATACTAACAGATGATCTGATAATTTTCTCAAACTTCAATCAATTAATTATTTAATTAATTGAAAATATGTTGAGCCGCCTATAGCAGACTGTTGAGATGATTATACGGAAATATAATCATGGGATACCTTCATTTTGTAGTTTTTAAATATGATTTAGATAAACAAACATTTAAAATGCTAAAACGAAAATTGAGGAACCTGTTGAAATTGTTAAATCTTATTCAAGGAAAGTTTGATTTGCGTTTCGATCAATTTGTTTTGGCATTTGTGGAAATGAAAATCCAGTGACAAAGATGAACCTATATGATTCCAGTGACCCTCTAGGTACAATAGCTCAACAAGGCACGTTAAGCTGGTATGTTATTGCAATAATTACGGCTTATTAAACAATAACACAAAGCTACTCTTCTCAGCAAGGCCAGGCGTGGTAATACAGTTTGAATGACAACAACGGCTTCACGTACAAAGGTGATAAAGTATGTTTCCGTCAAACTTGTTTCTTTATGATTTAAGAGTCTATTATCAACAAATGATTTACTCGTCACTTTTGTTCTATCCATCATGTTTATTCCAAATCTTATAACAATTAAACGAGGCGTTTCTAGAAGAAATGGAACTCTTTGACAGTTCACACCGCTGTCGCGCATTGTTCCTGTCTATAGTCAACAGGTGCTTGCTGAGTAGTCTGCCCTTGACCTTGAATACTTCATAGAAGCATATGACAACGAGAATGAGTGTCTCTTGAAAAACCTGTACTAAATTTTTTGGATATTAAAACTTTAGAAAGGGAGATGTTTGTTATTTCAAAAGAGTTTATAACAAAGGAGAAATAGGTTTACAGTATGCTTTGATTGCCTGATCATGTTTTCATGGGATGTAATATGATGGTTCACATAGTCAAGCAGATTGGACTAAATATATGAAATAGCATTTTTGTTGAATAAAGGAAACGAACCTGAAATAAATATGAATTTAAAGCCAAATTTAGACATGATTTTAAAGAGCTCGTGTTTCAGACTGGATTGAATTCAATCTTTGAATATTACAGAGTACAGTCATTTGTTTAAACGGGTCCGTGATCAATTTCCTTTAACTTAAACGCCTTGCATATATTATATATAGCTTTTGTAATCAAAGTATTTCTCAGCGAGGTGCACGGCAACATTTAAAAAACACTTTTACTACGCATTTGCTAATATCGCCAGGGCATATTTCATTTCTCGTTATCAATGCAAGTGACATAAAAGGCCATCTTCCTGAAGATTGCTAAACAAGACTGTAAAGAGTCTAGGTATTATAATCAGTGTGTATCCCAGGCAGGGATGTAAAGCACGGGCGGTGAGAGTGGTTTATATAGCAGAAAAACCTTCCATAGGATGGAGGCAAGTTATATCCCGCATTTCTAAAACAGTGGCCGGTTTCCCATAGGGTAAGGACGTTCTGTATGTTATAGGGTAAACGAGTTCTAAATCTATTAGGGTGTGCAGTTTTTAATTGAGTTAAAACATTCTTGGAATAGTTTAAGCGTGAAATCTATTTTTTCTCAAAATTTGGAATCTTGCCGATCAAGATGAAGCTAATTTACGTTTTGAATGAGATGTGATGTGTGTCTCCGTGTGTAAATTTTTCTTGACATTTACAAGTCTGTTTTGTAATTCAAATGTTTGAAGATGTGATTTTCTAATTCTTGAGATCTTCCAGCTGTAATTGAAAGAGGCCAATAAGTATATAAGTTATGGAGAGTACGGTTTTCAGCAAACAATTAAATTACATTGAATAAACGTAAAATTGAATATGAAACTGAAAGAAAGTGGAATAATCTTGTTCTATATTCTTATATAGCTTTTGGAATGTTGGTAAGAATGCTTTTGATATGTTGGTTATAATACATTGGTAAAATTGATTATATTCTCAGTGCTTTATCAGAATAAAATGTGTTGGTCTTGTTGGCCTGGCCTGTTTAAGAATGATTATGGGCTGTTTTGAAGGTTCAAAATGAATAATAGCGAGTAAGTTCAGTACTATCTTCCATTACACTCAATATGCAGTAATCATCAACTTTGCCCAACGGATGTACTCAGTAGTATTTGCTGTACTTCTAATTGCAATGTGACCACTGATTCAGCAGAGAAAACTCTGGCCTGACTGTGGTTGACATTCAAGAGCGAGGCATGTAACTCGGGCTCCGGTGAAAATATTTAATAAGTATGCTATTAATCACGATGATGTTGCATTCTTATCTCATTCTTGACAATTTTGAATATGTCATCTTCACTGTGATAGTATTTTAGCATACTGAAGTTCAAGGAAAATCACCGCTACCAATGAAACGGAACATTTTCTTCATAGTTAGTGATTATTTAATTACAACTTGAATTTCCTAACATACGTTTTCTCTCTGCTCACCGAGGTTATTTAAACGCTATATCAATTGTCGAGAAGACTAGAGTTCTTTCCCCTTTGGAATACGCACATATCCTTTGCAAGAGAGAAGTTATTTATTAGAGACCAATACGGAAGGTACCTGCAATGTAAAGTAAGACCATAGGTTATTTTGTCCGAACCTTATAATGCCATCCAATGGTAACAAAAGATACAGAGGAAGATATAACTGAAACTATCTTATCTTTGTACTGAATTGAATTTCAATGTATGTACGTACAATTCCGAAAGGCTAGCGAAGGAAAGTACAACAAACTGAAATTTAATTTTGGTCAAATCATTGATGAAAGGTAAACCTTATGTAAGAAATCTCGATGTGTGACATTTTGTCTGCCTAGTATTACAGAAAGCCTTGGGTCGTAGGACTGCCAAATTGGTAGACATGCATTATCACTGTATATATCTTTGAATTTGAATTATGATTTGAAGTATATCTTACATCTGTTTATATATCTGTATAAATGAAGTTGTATTGGAGCGGCCTAAAAATAAGCTCTTGGGAGCTTGTTGACCAACCCGTTCATGTATTATTTCATGAATAAAATATGTTTAAATCAATCGTAGGACAAAGGAATTCTATCGCTTAATGATTGCTATCTCTCTTTGATATGTTTTACATGAAGGTAACATCTCGCATATTTCACATTAACCCTCTTCCCGCCACAGGCGCTGTACCGAGCCGCGGAGTGCGAGGAGGAAGAGGAGGAGAAGGAAGAGATGGCGTTCTGTATGATGCTGATGAGGAAGAAAGTGCACTACTTCCCCGTCTTCACATGGGTCTTCATCATGATGTCCTTCTTCATCTGGTAGGTCTTTTACATAATTGCTAATACCAAGTCTGATTTATGAGATCAATTATTTGGTAGGACGCATTACAATAAGTTCAAGTGTAATTGCTCCGGAGACGATATGCAAATATGAGAACCTATTTGATCTATGTTTCTTAACAAAATTATGGAACGTTTTGGAATGTTAAGATAATTTTGAAAATATACTTTTAGGAATGGCAATTACCATGTTTTACATTTACGTTTCAAGTCATGTGAATTGTAAATAAAGCACAAAAACTGTGTAAATAATCATCTGATGTTTTATTTTTCCTTGTTTAAATCAACTTTTCTTTCGTGTCTAAATATAAAATCCAAAACATGAAAAATGAAGAAATAAGGAATATTTTGTTGAAATGTTTCACAGACTGCTGTCATTTAAGAGAAAAAAAAGAGCAGGCTGCCATCGAAAAACTTTATACCTTGCAATGTGCAGAAGCTATCCATCATAACTAAGATATTACGTAGTTATCGTCTGTTCCAGTTACGGTATAGCAGTCCTACACCATCATGTAGAACCGGACTTTCCTTATATCAGGTAATCAAATACTTCCGGGTTCAACCAGTGCATTGACATCGTTACTCTCCCATCATGTGGCATCTGATAAACTAGTCGTAATGTTCTTCACACAAGGTCGATAACCTGTCTGAAGCACATCGATGTATATGTACACATACACGTACGCATTGTGTGCCTTTATAATATTTTGTAAATATGTAGGCTTTCTTGTACTTGATCTAGGTTTTATCGGCTGCAATTTTTAAATTAAATATTGATCATGCAGTGTTTTATGAGTTAATGTCTCTGGCTGCTGTTAAACGTATGCAAAATGTCTGAAGCGATTAGAATTCAAAATGTCTTTTTTTCTTTGTAAAAGTTAAACAAATATATATGCACTTGAGTATGTTATTATAATTTAAAATAATGATAAGATAATGATATATTTATTACCACAATTGTATCATTTGGTTACACACAAAATATTTCCTTTTCATAAACAATTACTCAACCATATTAGTGTTTCGTGATACTAGATTTACTACCATATCATGGTAAGTGAAGAGACATGATCTTCGCTAATCGTCATTTCACAAGTTCAAACATTATTTGTTAAACACAATTTTGATGATTAACTGATTTCAGAATTCACTTTATCGAGACGTAATGCTCAATACTCATGTTATGAACCCATTGTTTTACTTCGACATTTTAACAAATGTCTTATGTTGCTCTCGATTTTGTCCCCTCTATGTACACGCCCATAGTGGTTGTCATTGCAGTTATACAGCAATCGAGTCACCCGAAAGATGCTACTTCGCACAACTAGTCAACTTTGGAGCCTGCTTATGTAAGTTATCTCCCTTTATCCTATTTGTTATCTCCCTTTAGAGGAGTCATTTTCTTATGATAGGAAAGGATTTTTTAATGTAAATTTCGATTCTTCAGAATGAAATGGCACTGAAGATCTTTTACAATGCTTAACATCAGTTCGTGATCAAACCAATGAAGTAAACATTACACCATAAAAGTTCAATTCTTGACTGTATCTTTATATTCTCCAATTATGACATCGCAACTGATTACCTAAAAGCTCAACTTAATTCAAGTTTATGTACCGTAATTAAAGATATGTTATTGGAATTTCAGAGCTTATAGGTTCAAAAAGTTCATTTAACACATGTAACGAATGGTTGAAGAGATTCCTTTGACTGAGTGAATTGGTATTAACAAACTACCATCGATTAAAACTTATGTTCAGTATATTTTAGTAAAGAATACCAAAGGTAATATCTATGTATTCTCGGAGTTTCAAAACTATTCACATCACAAATTCTTCATATAACAAATATCGACTGAAGAGAGATTTGGAACGCGTCGAGAAGAGCCATCGAGGGACCACTGGAACCCATCTGGACGTTGCCATAACGAATCATTGTTACAGCAACACTAGTCATTGTAGCAAGGTAGACATACCGATGTCGGACTGACAAGAAGCAAATGTGGTAACTCTCACTGGTAATTACTATAGGGAGAGTCCAAATGGCAGAGTTTGCCTCTCTGAACGCCCATGTAGGTTAAGTTCGAGTTCCGAGTGTAAACAATTGGACACGTGTCTGACTGGTGCGAGAGGGGTGAGGAGCGGAGATGCACTGGGTGGTTTGATGTTAAAACAAAACACTTCCTTCTGAGTACCTCTGTGCAGTTCAGTGACCTTTTTGAGACAGACGTGGTTTGGTTTGAAAAGCCTCTAGAGCAGCAGTTTGGGTTAGATCTTCTATTCTAGCGACAGATGGTTCACTTTATATTGCTTATATATCAATGTCTATCCCGATCGAAGAATTCCAATGAGAAGAGTTTGTGCTCTTTTCTGTTTGAATTTGATACAGAAATTATCCCGGCCCCATTTCATGATATTGAATGTCTAATACCTAACTTCACTTCTATTCTTCTTAATATGTGATATCTCCTTCTTATATCTTCTTCTGAATTACGCTGCCTCATGTTATAACTAAACATGATTCTGATGACCCGAAAAGAACCTTTTGCGTCAGCGTCTGGCTATCACTCAGGAGGTTTGGTTTACATTCCCCTTAATTGAGGTTTTGGCATTCTTTATAACTTGAATAAACTTGAATATAACTCGAGTATATACCATGAACTCAGATTTTACTCACGACTCTGATATGCCTCTTCACATTCACCTTTACAATACCGTTACATTCACCTCACACAACCATTGAAGTATACTTGAATCCTACTTTACTTATGTTCTCTCCTCCTCAGTGGCAGGTAACGTGTTCCTGCGCTACCTGCAGATGAGGGAGGTTCTCACCTGGAACGGACCCCCCGACCCCGCCCACCGACGTCTCAACATCGCCTCCCTCGTCATCGGCTTCCTCTCAGCACTCGGCTTCAGTATGGTCGCCAACTTCCAGGTAACACAATGTAGAATTTGTAAGAAGCATTTGCGCATCAATATAGCAGCATTTTTGTTTTTGTTTAGCTCTCTCAGGTCAGGTTCAATTTGTTTAACAGAAGTTTGATAACTAAATGATGCCGGGTTTCAGGCTGTACTTAGGTTTACTTCACAGTAAGAATAAGCTTTTTATGAACTCATTATCCTCCCAAAATGAAAAATTAGTTAAAGCTCTTGATAAAGGGAATATTATACATATTACAGAAGATAAAGGCTTCATGCAGATCATTTGTGAAGGCGATGTCACTTGGTTACATACGATGGTCAGTGGTTAAGTTTGTCGTCAGTGACAGTGATATAGATGTCAGTACAAAGACTGTTGTTACGTTATGTAATTCTCGACACCGAATTTAAGATTGCCCTACCTTCAGAACATCGCCACGAGTTGTATTTTGCGGTCACTATGTTTAAATCCATGGCTAGGGATATTGACGTGTCATTGACATTATCTACAGCGTCATGTGACGCTATATTACCTTTGTCAGGTAGTCATTTACGTCTGATCATGTCCAGACAGGAGTTATACAAATTGTATGTTTATTTTGCCCTTCGACCTAATTCCAATGTATGAAAATCTAGATTGAGAGCATAATTATTAACTCCTTGGAAAATTAAAAGAATCTTATTTGGGTCAATGTGGGCATTGATGAAAACAATAGAACTAGATTTTCAATTAAGACACATTGTCAGAATCCATTGCTCCAGGCTGTCTTTTAGTGTCGTTATAGCTGGTAACAATTTCATTAAGATAAAGTTTGACAAAGGAGACTATGCCACTGTGTTTATGATTAACGTGGATGTCCAATTTTCATTAGAGAGCAGAGGTCAGTGTCAGCTCGGGTCAGTGTCAGCATGGGTCAGTGACCTGGTTCTTGGTACCATGCTCCATAACAATTTCTTAATAGAAATTCAATAAACAGTATCTCACAATTCTGTTAATCTTCTCTATGACCACTGGTCAGTAAGCAATGATGCCAACCCCCTCACCTCTAACTGACCCCCTCCAACTGGACATAGGTGTTTACCTACATGTACCTACGTGATCTCATCTACACCTGTCCTCGGTGCCAAAATAAAGCACAAGCCTCTAATGCGGCCCCGAGATGTAAATGTGTTAGAAATCAGGTCAATAATTCCTCACTGACAGGTGACTGAGAGTTATCTAGGGGCTGATCTCTTGGGGAAGGGTTAGGAATTGAATGGGGAATGGAGAAAGGGGGGGGGGGGGGGGGGCATTGGGAATAATCAGATGGACGCTTTCACCTGAACCCATATGTAGTTCCCAACAGGCCCGATACTAAATTAAAGTAGCCAAATCCACAGGCTGAACTTCCTACATAACAACTTTGAAAAGAAAATGTAAATTGGGATTGATTACCGACCTCTAGGTTTATCTACCTTGGACCATTGCTAAATAGGGTTACTTACTATCAATCAATCATTTCAGTTTTCTATTGGTTAGCTATTTAGTCTGGAATTGCAACAAAGTTGTATATGTTTACTTTAACTTGGTTGATGTCGTCTATATACTTATATAAGCTTTTAAAACAGACGTACTACATTATAGTAAACTCTAGCCATTTACTCTTCTTTCGCATTTAGTTCTAAATCGTAAGTTTCAATTGTTTAAGTTTTTTGTTTATTTATAAAACCTTTCCAAACTATTAGAGAACGTTATGTAAATATGAACCATTCGACGTAATCAACTAGTGGCATTTTTACAAGATTTATCATAACATATATGTTTAGTCTAGTCAGTGTGTGCGGTAACTTGATATAACACGTCTGTCCGCGGTGGTCAGTCGGACCAAGTGACCTCACAACATGGGGGGTGAGACGAGGGGAAATTTCGGACGCCAGCTGGATTAGTAGGACCCCCAAAGTAGTGGGGTGTGTTGGAATTACGCACAGTAATGTAGAGATCGTGGTGGAATGGGTAAAGATAGCGACAGTTTACGAGCAGATTATCTGTAGATAACGTCACACTGGCAGAGACAGTGGTTAATTAACAAGGGACATAAAAACATCAGCGCATATTTTTAAGCTTCTTTTCTGCTAAATGGGTAAGGGACAACTTTTCGGGTGTAGTTATTTAAGGTATGCATGGAAATGCACGTTGTCGTTACAACAAGAAGAAAACATGGGATATGTGATTTCCGATTTGAGCAATATTCTCCAGGCTACTCCAGGAGTTTCTTTTCAATGATATTTGTTAATCGTCAAATATGACATCACTATTCAAAAGCAGGAAATGAGAATGAGAAGACTATACCTTCATTTCGATGAACAACATAAGATATTAAACTATTCAGACATTATCTAAGGTCATCTTTTGAGAGCTCCTTTTTTAAAATGTGGATTTTTATAAATGCAAACTATTTCTACATAGATTCGCCTTCGTTGATACATACTGGAAATGCATTAAATGGGATTGATAAAAATAGTGTCAAATTTACGCTTTCATTATATGACATTTTCATTTAAGATTAAACAAAGATTACATAAATAGTGAGTGTTGAATATCGAAAATATTCAAACAATATATTTGTATTGAAGGTTTTGAGTAACTGAACGAAAGCCCGCCATACGCCATCAACTATTATTAACATCTATGAAGAACTAATTTTGAAATTAGTACCTCGTTAGGTTTATTCAATGATTTACTATGAAACTTGTCATGCGTATTTACTTAATCTTTAAAAAGCGATCGTCTTGAGGAAAACTCAAATTGGGTGCACTTCCTTAATTAGCTGTTACCTGATGACTTTCACGATGAAGAACACCCTCGATTTAGGAGCTCCACATCACACCGACGTGTCAGACTTAAATCAGTTAAATGGGGCCTGCCATTTAGGTCTTTAAGAATCCATTAAATCGTCACTGATATCATCGTACACCAGTAAACAGGACCCCGTTCCAATGCCCTATAGACCCCGAGGAGTAGACTGACAGGGTCTCCCGAAGTGAGGGTAAGTGATTTTGGGTTTAACGCCTCTTTCAAGTGCATTTTGCTTAAATCGCGGCTGGTAGAATTATTGCCGGGAGAAAGCCCAACACCATTGTGGCTATGCATTGCTGTGACACCTGCGAGCAACCGTCTTAACTAGCGAACCATGCGTGGAACTGCGCTGAAATACAATGAAGCATTGCACCCAAACCTGACTGTGTGTAGAACCGTTCTCTACTGCAGACAAAGTTGCCGAACCCCTGGCGGGATTCGAACCACGGACCAATTGATCCGAAGCCGCACGCACCAACCACTGCGATTCCCGCCGCCTACAGAATCTTCCGAATCATTGTCTCCTCCCAGTGTCGTCAATGGGTGATACATGGAAACGGAAATCAATAACCAATCAATCAATCTTTATTCTGGTACCTTAGTTTACCTCAGGCGCATATTACATGGATAAAAGGTCGTACACTCAAGATACATCTCCCTGCTTATATGACATCTATATTATAAAGAAGTTGATTGTCAATAGAACTTCTTCATTCAAGAAACAACATGCAATTGTACAACATGTCTTCATGGACAGAATGTCTAGTTCTACAAATAACAATCGACAGGAAGGCTTGTCCAATTTCAAATATAATTCATTCACAGCTAAATGAACTAAAAAGAAATTGGTTTTCTTTAAGTAAATTTAAAATAATTACTAGTACCACTTCAAATCTTCTTGCCATTTGACAGATCATTTTTATCGTGCAGTCCCCTCCGTATAGATTTACGTAGTTACCGACTCAAAAGTATTATCAGTCATCGATAGAATTAGACTTCCAGGTCCATCTTGTGTCATCACGTAAAGGCATCACAATGACGTTAATGTAGTGACAACTTAACAAGAAAGGGTTAGTAAAATTGAAGGATTCCTAAATGATATCAGAGCCAATTTAACTTGCAATACATTGCACGAATTGATGCTTTTATTGAGTGTGGCCCGAGCTGGTAGGCGAGGAATATCTCGGAAACTTATATGATACCTCAGAATAAAGTGAACATTCGTTTTATTTTCACGACGTAAAGGGACAGGCATTGACCCTACTCG
Organism: Phorcus lineatus; assembly: GCA_921293015.1. Classification (NCBI taxonomy): domain Eukaryota; kingdom Metazoa; phylum Mollusca; class Gastropoda; order Trochida; family Trochidae; genus Phorcus; species Phorcus lineatus. The sequence continues at coordinate 41,509,425 of OV121096.1, forward strand.
TGCACGAAAATCTAGTTAACCGTTTATGGACATATGATAATTTGTGCAAAATTTTTCAAACAGTCTTCAAAATTAGTTTGCCATTAAATGTGTTTATAACATTATCCAATACCAAATTATCATCTAAGTTATTTTAAAGATGTGTTGATATTCTATGTGTAAGTCTATGGTGCCCTACAAACGTCGCCCAGAATTCCCAAACGTCCTTATAGAATAGATACGGTGTGAGAGAGTAACCTTGTCTGCCTCCCCTCTGAGAGTGGTTTCTCGCAGTACACACGGGTCTGTCTGTGTCACCCCTTATCGTGAACATGGCTACATACGATACATCGTTGATATGTAACCACTGCGATGTGCTTCTATTTCAAAGTCTTCTTTAACTAGTTTATTTATTCGCAGTGAACAGAAAGACAGTTTTATCTACACCCGACAGAGAGTGATAAGTGCATTTAAAAAAGGACATATTGTATTAATATGATTTAAGAATGAAACACGATTTTGTAACTAAGAAAAGTTTTAAATTAACATCTTCATCATGCGACAGGATAGAAACTAGAGTGCTTGTTGTCGTTTAGTTTTCTATTTTTTATATCCTAATTCAAGAATACTGCTTCTGTGAAGCGTTGTATCACAAAAAAGTAGTCATTTAAAAAATCCGATCAAACAAACCATTCAGAGAGCTAATTTGTTATATTTTCTTTTTTTGGAATGGGCAAAGTTAAAGGATCTCTTATTGCATATTGCAAGCATAGAAGACTCGTATCAATCAAGGAATAGAAAACATGTAAACAATATCAGCGATTATTGTCGTTCATGCCTTAAATCCATAGTGGATGAAACTTTACAATTTTGTTTCAAAACTAGATGTTGTAATGGGTAATGGTTGTTTGCAACAGCACGCCATCTTATCGTGTCTACCGAAAATATAACAGGTTATCCACAACCTGGAGAGGGTAAAACAACATTACACTCAAATCATACCTACATAACGATTTCCCTCAGAAAAGTTTTCTATAGGTATCCAGCTGGTAAATAATAATATATCTGCTTCTATAGCGCTGGGTTCCATGCATGCATGCTCAAAGCGCTAACAATGTCCAAGAAATTGACTAAAAAGATGGGTTTTCAGTTTTTTCTTGAAAAGTTCGCTGCTCTCTACTAATCGCAGATCAACGGGAAGCTGATTCCACAGTTTGGCTGCTGCATAGTGAAATGTCCTATAACCAAATGTCTTCATCCTTGGTTGCTTGACGTCAAGTTGAAATTTGGAACTGGAGCGCAGGAGCCTTGAGGGTGTGTACAGTGTGATCAGGTCCTGCAGGTATTCTGGTGCTCTTTCATACACGCAGTTGTGGACCAGTACAAGGACTTTGAAATCAATCCTGAGATTGACGGGTAACCAGTGAAGTTCATGTAGGATAGGTGACACGTGGGAATCCCTTTTGGCCTTCACAACAATCCTGGCTGCAGTGTTCTGTACTTTCTGCAGACGTTTGATGTTCTCAGCTGGTATTCCAATCAAGACGCTGTTGCAGTAATCCAGGCGACTCAGGATTAGTGATCTGACAAGCGTTGCTGCAGCTGTGTCTGTTATCAGATGTCGGATTCTTCCAATGGATCTGATATGGCAGTAACATTTCTTGATGATTTCACTGACTTGTCTATCCATGCTCAGTGATGAGTCCAGTAGCACTCCCAGATACTTCACAGCATGAGAGAATGGAATATGAGCATCGCCTATCTTCAGGTGATCTACATTTACCTTTTGAAGACGTTGAGGGGGGCCGATGATCATAGCCTCTGTCTTGTCATCGTTGAGTTTAAGACAGTTTTCACCCATCCAGGATTTAACTTGGTCAAGACACTGTTCCATGTTGTCGATGGCAGATTGTTGAGATGATGTATTGGTCTGGAAACTGTTGGCAAGCTGTGTGTCATCAGCATACATATGGTGATGCAGGTCATGGGGTTCAATGATTTTGCCTAGAGGTGTTGTGAACAGGGTAAACAGAACAGGTCCTAGGACTGATCCTTGGGGTACGCCACAGATCAAGGTTTGATTTGCAGATCTGAAACTCTTGATGTTGACGCACTGTTGCCTCTCATGAAGATAAGACTGGAACCACTTGAGGAGCATACCATCAATTCCAAACAGGGATTTGAGACGGTGGATCAGGGTCATATGGTCAATCGTATCAAATGCCGATGATAAGTCGAGCAAAGTCAACATAGCGACACCGCCTTCATCAACACTTGTTCGCAATTTATCGAGAACATAATTCAGAGCAGTCTCGGTACTGTGCGCAACTCTGTAGGCTGACTGGTACTTGTCAATAAGTTTGTGGTTTTCTAGATGTGTGAATAGTCTAATCTTCACTGCCTTCTCCAACACCTTTGACAGGAAAGGCAGGTTGGACACCGGCCTATAATTCTTCAAATTGTCTTTGTCCAGAGAAGGTTTCTTGATCAGTGGCTTTATGATTGCTTGTTTCCAAACTGTAGGAACTGTTCCACTTTCCAGACTCACATTGATGATCTTGGTGATTACCGGAAGCAAGGTTGTGATAACTTTGATCAACAAAGTGGTAGGGATGGGATCAAGGGGGCAAGATGTTGGTTTGGAGGACATGATCAGCTTACACACTTCGGCTTCACTAAAGGGGGCACAGGTAGATAGTACAACAGTTGATTCATGGCTATCTCTTCTCTGTGGAGCTGCATCAAACGAATTTCTGATATTGGTAACTTTATCAGAGAAATATTGTCCAAAAATGTTTGCAAGCTTTTCAAAGTTTTCATCTGATGATGGAAGAACAACTTCAGAATTTTTCCCCAATAGAGTAGCCATAGTATCGTAAAGGGCTCTTGGATTGTTTGTCTGAGTTGATATAAGGTCAGTGAAGTAAGTGGCCTTGGCTTTGTAGATCAGAGTATTTACATTGCATCTACATTCATTGAAGATTTGGCGGTGAATTTCCAACCGTGTCTTTCTCCAATGTCTCTCAGCTGAACGACGAACCATCTTTGCCTTTTGGACATCTTCTGTGTACAATGGTGGATGTGATTTCACCGTTTTGTATTTCCGTTTTGGGGGAGCATGCTTGTCTAACAGAGACGACAGTGTTGTGTTGAGTTGATTTGTCAAATCGTTCACGTTTTCTGACATAGTGTTCTTGATTATTTCAGATTCGCGAAGATCGGCCTCAAAATCCTCAATTGAGATATTCTTGATGTTTCTACAGATTGTTTCATCCTTAACCCGTTTGGGAGGAACTGCGTTTATATGTACATGTATCCAGCAGTGATCGGACGTCTGGGAATCAATGACACTTACTCTTTCCACCAGGTCACAAGAGTCTTTCGTGATGACAGCATCAACTGTGTGCCCACATTTGTGTGTAGGTTCCTGTATATGTTGATGTAAGCAATGGGTGCTGAGAATTTTCTGAACTTTTGCAACAACTGGTTTGTTATGGTCATCAAAATGAATATTCAAGTCTCCAATAATCAATGGTGGTGTTTTGCGCTGGTCAATGGCACTACACAAATCAGAAAAGTCAGAAAGAAACTTTGAGTCAGTGAGACCATTTGCTTTTGAAGGCGGTGGTCTATATACACCAATAACACGAAAGGCGGTGTTGACAATGTTTAAATAAGCCAAAGTTGGATATACCAAATTATAGTTTTAAAAATCTTCATCAAACAAAAATTATATCTTCTTTTGATAGAAGCATTAAATTCACTTTGGGACATTGCGTGATATAATATTTCACAGTATTCCATGGAATGGTTCGTGACTATTGACTGATATTGTAATGGTAATGTAAATTTGATAAAAAAATTACAATAATAAGGACAGAATCCTACAAAAATCTACAAACGAAAAGTTTATAGTAACACGGTTATTATCATATCATTTTGTGAAATGGTTTCTAACGATGGAGGGGTGTCGTATTTGGAACTGTTGAGAAAATTAGATAAAAGCGATAAAACACGATAAGAACTGAAAAGAGGTCTAACGCAAACGAAAAATATATCCTCCAGGTTATACCATTGCCGTTGCATAATATATTTCAACGCCGGTGTTCTGTGAAATGGTCTATAACGATGGATATGTGTCGTAATGGAAACTGTTGAAACGGTTTGATAGTACTGATAGAACACGACAGAGCAATCTAAAATACTTTTCCGCAAACGAACTTTATATCTTAGCAAACCAGAAGGTGTTTAATGTTGAACTATTCGAATTTGTTGACAGGTTATCCAGATGAACTGCTCGTTGTGGTATCAGCACACTAAGCTTCTGTTATTTTTCTTCTTTTAAAGTGATACCTGGTGTTTCCCTCAAGGGATAGTTATCTGATATCCTTACCGCTTCTATCTTATCTACTTCACGGGCTTATTTCTGTATTTCAAACTTTTTTAAAGCGTAGACGTGAGATCAGATTATTTGTATGAAGTATTACTTACGGGTAATGATATCAAGTCAAATTATTAGTTTACTTCGAAGAGTAATTGTTTGATATGTACAAGACTTACTTTTCTTGAATGAAGTATTGATGTCGTAGTAGGTAACGTTGTTTATAAACGCGACAGAGGACACAATAACCCAAAATGCCACCAAATCAAACTTAACAATCACACAGGTTTTGGATAATTGATATCAATATACTGTATAGAATATTACATATGAAACCCCCCCCCCCCCCCCCCTCGCCCCCCTCAGTCTGTGTAAAGTCCATATTGCGATTTCATATTATGCAGTAAGCAGAATAACTTATTTGACGATCGTGACGGAATGTTGAAATGGACATTATGCATTGTTTCAATACTTTAATTGTTTAATATGTGAGCGCCCACTTCATTTCTTTACTGTGGTTTGATGTTGTAAGGCCGTTTAATTTTTTCAAGTTTGCAACACAATGGATAACATTGTCCAACAGAAAAGAAGGAAGGTCAAGTTATTCTTTCTGTTGCTACAAATCGTTTCATGCAACACAGAGTTTCATGTCGGTGACATATAAATGCTGCATAATAACCTGACCTTTCTCTACATTTGTATGTTTTATTCGTTTAAGAACATATTTTCCTTTTCCCCTTTAGTTTATTTACCAAATATGTTATAGAGCAATGATTGTAGTTTTCTATGATATCGTTTGTGTTTTTATAGTGCTACATACAGCACCATTCTCTCTTTCAAATGCATATCCTTACTTATAAAAACGAAAGTGTTCATTTCTTGATGAACAATATACTTCTATTTATTCGTGTTTTATATTAAAAAATTTGCTGCGACACTTAAAAAAACCAAAAAACAACGATCCAACAATTTATGACTACAAATGTGACAATGTGATAATGTGAATATTGCTCAAATCCACGGCAGTTATCAAGCGCCCAACACGCTGAGTTGATGTCAGTACCCCTTTGATTATACAACTCATGTTGCTACTTGGCGCTAGTTCCCATTGTTCGTCGGTGACGCTTTGGTTATATTATTATACTCACATTACGTTTAATATATAATCATGGATATATATTCATACCATCTCCTTTCGTGACAGAATTGGTGAACGCCATGTCCTTCACATTATCCAATGGTGAATAATAACCAGTATTATTCGTATTTGCACTTGTCTTATAATCACTCTTTTCAAGAAACAGGTAAGTGACTATCACTTCTAATTGATTTGAATGAAATCAATGGAAATATTTAAACTTTAACAGCCTAAAGTCGTCTATTATATTCAATGTGTATGATATTCCTCCCTACCCTTGTGTTGCAGACAGTAGTGATGCGTCCTCTGCACTACACCGGGGCCGGACTGGCCTTCGTGTTCGGGTTGTGCTACTGCTGGATGTCCTCGGCGCTCACCTGGAAACAGAGGAGGATAATGAACAACACCTGTGTGGCCGTCTTCCAGTTCCTCAACAGCGTCATCCTCTCCGTCTTCCTCGTCATCTGTATCCTTTACAGCTTCAGCAGAGTTTTTAGAGATGTTTGGTGTTTAAGTGTTGAAGGACAACCTTGTTTATGGATGTTCAACTTCTGTAATGCATGAATGCGTAGTTTCGGTGTAGGTATTAACATAATTATCAATTTCAAACAAGCAATACTTGAATTGAACAACAAGGAAATATAAAGATTATTGAGGTAAGTGAGTATAAACAATTAAGTGGGTGCTCAGGGACTTTAACCTCAGTGCGCTGTTACTGATATTCTACTTCTTCCTCGTCACTGTATCCTTTACAACTACGTGGTTATGTTGGTATGCCCTTTTATGTCCATTCTGAGTATTAATGGACACATATAGTTCAAGTTCAATACACTGTTACTTTCACCACCTGAAGGATAATAAAACACTTATTCCACATTCCTAGTCATCTGTATCCTTTAAAGCCACGTATCTTTATTCCAGTGTTAAATCCTAGAAGATGTTGATATAATATGATAAAATACAAACTCATGTGCGCTTAGAAAAATATGAGTAACTGTTTTTTAATAGTCTATTTGACATTCAGGCCAGTCACGATTTTTATCTTATAACATCGGGAAGCAATTCAAAGGATTGTCAAAAGGGCAAGCACTATAAGAAAGCTGGGGAAGGGAATCGGGGTCAAGGAGAACTATCATAGATGGTCATTTTACAAATTTTTAGTCGCTGCGTTCTAAAAAAACAAATACAATAGTGACGAAATTGGGATTCGCTTCGATTAGTTGTGAGCTATGAGTTCTAAGAACTTTTGAACTATTTTTAAAAGTTGTGTTAAAGTTGTACCAGTTTTCGTAAAAATGTTTAGCCATGGATGTTTTACGTGTGGTCAAATAATTATACAAATATGTTTCTCATGATAATGCGCCCCTTCCGCTCTATTAAGATTAATTATCAATATAAGGCGTCCTAGATATGTGGAAAAAGTGTAAGGTAAAACTTATGTGTCTCTTGAAATAGTTCATTCATGCGTTTTGATAATATATGTATATGGATAATTTTACAACCTATCTGGCAATGTTTAGCTATGGAAGGGTTTTATATGTACATGTTTAATGCATCTTTTTAAACCTCTAGGTAACTTTTCTTCTTATCGTAACCCTTGTGTTTACATGTGCTAAGTATCTTTCGATTTACTTTCCGTCCGCATCTTTCGCTGTTATTTTTCTCGTGTAGTTATCATCCTTTTATAGCCTCGTTATTTTTCTTTTTGTAGTTATATTTAGAGCACATACCCAAATGTTTGGGTTTTGTATCGCTAGTAAGCATGGTTCATCGACTTCTTCTCGTATGTATTGCATCATTAGGAATTATCTGCTCTTCATTTTCTCATAAAAGCAAACGTTTCCTCTTATGAATAAATAATTTTTCTGGCAATGCTATCTGGTTTATATTGGTAACTTATGGCGCATAAACTTCCACCTGCTTTAAATGCAAGAAACCAAGTAAACACGGAAACACATGTCACTTCAAAGGTAAACAAGCCTTTTAATTAGCAATATTTTCCATGTAGCAATTACCAAAAAACCAGTGCAGTTATTAACATGAAGAATAATGCCTATTGTTAATGCCGTATTCTCGTATTCCCGTACACAAATTAAAATGACCACACGTATATCAAGAAGGTTTCATTGAGGATTACGTAAGAATTTATCATTAAAATTCGTTAGTTAAGAATTTTAATATATATTCACACAAACGTGACAATGGCTGAAATATTTATATCATATTGAAATGAATGTAAACTCACTACAAATATGTACATGTTTATGTTACCACATTTTCGGTTGTAGAATTTTTCTAAAATGTTTATGTTAGAGACAAAATATGAGTTTGTGGCTCAAACATTTCTATTTTCATATATTCACAACATAAGCTGACGGTTTTTTAAAAATACCAAGTGTTATTGTCTTAACTGAAACAGTTGGTGTATCAAAAGCAATATACAAATACCGAGAAAACCACAATATGGGGACCAAGTGGGTATGTATGCCTTCAACTATTTTCAAATGTTTCTATGCCGAGTCAGCATATTTTAATAACAAGTGATTTTTGTGAAGAATTTTCTTAGATAGATTTAGAAAAATATTAAGATCGTGTGAACATTACAGCATTCTCTTCATAGACATTTCCTAGTGATGGTAAAGAAAAATCATGATGTACATGCAAATTAAGTCCCAATTTCTTACCAAGTTGAGTCGATATAAAGTCTGCTATTTTGTTTCTAACACTTACAAAAACGAACGAATAACATGATCCTTTTACATCTAATATTGTTTATAAACTGCAAACCTTTGTAGCGACTCATCTCAAACAAACTTTTATTTATATTAATTTTATTGACAAGAGCCATTGCCAGTGGCTGAAAGTATTTCCCCTAAAGTAAATAGAAAGTACTAAATTGTTATTAAGAAGCAAGAAGACTGCATTTTTCTATTTTGCGTGTTTTCTAGTTCTCTATTCCTTAATTCTTTGCTTGCAAACTAGTTCAACCATTTAACTAGTTTTTGTTCTCATCTCCTAGGACAAGCTCCGAACAGTGTACCTGCTGTCGACGAGTACAGAGTGGCTGACCGCTACTCTCATAGTGACCTTTGTACTCACTCTTTACTCTGACTTCAAGAAAATCAGGTTTTACGGACCAAGAGTGAAATACATGGACGGTTTTGGGCCGGTATGTGTCAAATCATTTGGATTTATTTTAAGGGCAAGGACTACCATTACTAGAACTGCCTGCAACGTTCGAATCTTCGACTTTCCAGAATAACCTCTCGGCGTTTCATCGTCGCAGTGATTAAAAACATGTTTTTTAAATAGACCATTATTTTGTTTATGTCGAATGTATGCATGTTATGTTGACCATGATTCTGATAAAGAGTCACATTTTATTTCAAGCTTTCACCTTTATTTGCAAACTATTTGCACTAATGCTACCAGCGTTTTATGCAAGTAATTGTTAGTATTTTCAAATGTCACTATCATAATGTTTCAGAGACGGCGGCCTCAGAATGGTGCACCAGTGAACGGAAGGGCAACCATACCTTTGGATTCAATAGACCAGAACGGACAACTTGCTGACACGGCTTGAAATGCTTATTCAAGACGCCAAAATACGTGCATTGGCGCAGACGTTAGTTCTTCAATGTTGATGCCAAAACTCAAGGGTAAAAGGTTGATGGCAAACAATCACTACAGTTGTGCCGGCAGTGTCATACACTTTGCATAACATTCTCCTTGGTCATAAATGAACAATATGGCTGTTATAATGCACTGCTGTACACATTGATACTTCTACACATCATTCTACTTCTACAAACCAAAACAGAAGTCATTTGTGACTACAGGTATTAAGGATTCTTATCACTCATGCCTCAAGTCAAAGTAGAAAAAATAAGAGGAACCCCTTCATCGCGTCACTGTGTATCTGTCTCAAACCATTGTGAAAATCGTAATACACTAACAAGTGGTGTAGATTCCAAGAGAGGTGACTCTTCAGCTCCGGCTTCACGCCAAGAAAGACACTGATGGGCAGTCTTTATAGTGCTTTATTTCTAGGTGTAACATGTCTACTGTATGACCCAGACGAAGTTATCGAAGAATTGTAGTACTATTGAATACATATAGATATACATATTAATTTAGGAAGAACAATTGGATGCATTAGTATGATTGTATCGCGTGTATTTGATGGAAGATGCACATGCATGGTGACTTGACATGCAAGTGTAAGAAGGCGAGAAGAAGTATCTCTTTACTCACACCCAGTCACAGTATTCATGATATATTCCATTGAGATAATGCATTTGTGAAGAACATTGATGAGGTTCACTAAAATCTTTTTACACTACTTCAGCCACCGAATTTCAGTAACTCGCTGAACTGAACAATGACAGAGATCAACTTACTATGTGCAGGGAGAATCATTCGAGACCAACTAAGCATATGTGTATAGGCTTTGGGAGCATAATTATGACTTTGTTCGATGACGTGGCAGCATTACAAGACGTGCCTCTGTATGGTTTATACTGTGATTATTAGAGACAAATTCTTGTATTTGAACTTCATAAATGAATGTATGTTATGGATTGACAACCATGTGTTAGGCTCATTGACAACTTTTACCGAAGGGAACAACTTTTGGAGAAATTTTTGCATTGGTTGGCCATGATATAATTTTGTTGATTTTCAACATGTTTTGACTGATCGGAAACAACTTTTATAAGACTTTCTGTGATGAGCGATTGCATGCTTACAAAATGCATATTGTAAGGATTGACAAAATTATTATATTTTTTTTTTATGAGATTGAATCTGGTACCTGTCTTCATAATTACTGAATTCATATTGTATGGAGTGACAAGCCTTTGGTACATATGTTATAAGAGTCTATCATACTTTCAATACCCATTTGGTATGTATTGACTTTTGTTTTGTTGGCGATTTTGGTCTACAACAAAACCTTAACCTTACATAAATTTCTATAACTACAATGATTACTCCCTATAATGGTACAGAATCCTATGAGACTAAATCCATAATTCATAGGCAACCTTTGCAAATTTGTTCAATTATTTTGTTGGGTTTTTTTAAATTTCACGACTTGTTAAGTGTTCTACTCAACTATACAAATGTGTTCAATATTTAACGCTATATAAATCTAAACTTTGATTTTTACCTTTTGTACGTCAATTCAACTCGGTAGCGAAACGTTGAGGACCCCGTGGTCATATTGATTTTGTAATTATTTTTATGGACTTTAGAAAATTCAATGGCCCTAAACTGTTTTGTTCAGTGCATTGTTTCTGAAAATGAAGATCTTTTAATGTTTTTAAATGTGAAAATGTTTATCTCACTTTTGAATCTTTTTATTTTTTATCGAGTTTTTAATGTTTTATTGTAAAGGTGCTTGCAAGAGAAAAACTCGTCATTGAGTGAATGAGTGAGTGCTGTCGTCAATGTATGTATATATTTGTACACTTGTGATTCGACGCACTTCCTTTTAAGGAAGTCGCTTTATTTTAAATATATATTTGTATGTTTGAACAATAAAAATATATGTACTCCGTCAGTGTCATAATTTCTTATTGATGAAACTAAATAAATGTTTTGAATTTCGGAAAATGTGAACTTATGGTTTCTTATAATTAAATTTGAATTGTCACAAGATAAGTATGTATGGCTTAATAACAACAGTTAATTCAATATGTATCGCTTGATCATAACAGTTAATTCAATATGTATCGCATAATAATAACAGTCAATTCAATATGCATCGCTTAATTATAACAGTTAATTCAATATGTATTGCTTGATCATAACAGTTAATTCAATATGTATCGCATAATAATAACAGTTAATTCAATATGCATCGCTTAATTATAACAGTTAATTCAATATGCATCGCTTAATAATAACAGTTAATTCAATATGTATCGCTTAATAATAACATTTAATTCAATATATATCGCTTGATAACAACAGTTAATTCAATATGTATCGCTTGATAACAACAGTTAGTTCAATATGTATCGCTTGATAATAACAGTTAGTTCAATATGCATTGCTTGATAATAACATTTAGTTCAATATGTATCGCTTGATAATAACAGTTAGTTCAATATGTATCGCTTAATAATAACAGTTAATTCAATATGTATCGCTTAATAATAACAGTTAATTCAATATGTATCGCTTAATAATAACAGTTAATTCAATATGTATCGCTTAATAATAACAGTTAATTCAATATGTATCGCTTAATAACAACAGTTAATTCAATAGCCACCACAGCCTCTGACCTTGCATCACGTGGGTTATTCTGAAGAATTCTTAAGAATATGAACTGATACAAATATTGTTCAGATAGTAAATTATAATGTAATGCCATAATAGGTTTATAAAATTTTATGTATTGGCCACAATGATTTCCATGAGTTGATTAGAACTCCTATTGACATGTTAACTGTATAACTTATATAACTTGTATCAACGGTACAACATGGTGATCTATGGTCATAACAGTTCGTATCACTCAGGTATAGCCACAATCAACTTGCATTTTATTTCAATAACGTGTCCACGTTTTTACAATAAGATTACTTCCAAAATAATTTTCAATGGTGTTCAAAACGTTATTCTACTTGGAGGATACTAAGGATTTTACGAACACTTTATTTGGAACAAAGTACTTTTATTTATGGTTTGGGAGAGTATCACGATGCATGACGATGATGCTGTGATGTATAGGTTATGTTATAAGGGTTAAACAAATGATTTACTTGCTAATATATTTTTTTAAATTTAAATATTTTAAGTATCTCGTTGTATTTCTAAAACAAGACGGGTTAAATTAAAATATTTGCTTATTCTCGTGCTCCGTCAGTTTAAGATCTGACAAGGAAAGTTGTCACATGATGTGCCCTGTTTTACTCGTGACGTAATACGGAAGTATATCGTCGATAGACTCGATACGATTTAATGGATGTGCAGACCTGGGATTGGCTGAATCAATGAAGACAAGGATGATAGGAAAGGGCACGCGACATTGTCCCTGAAAGATGATAGTTAGGATTAAAGGAGCGATGTAAAAACAATGGTGCCAGATCTGATGTCTAAGAGATTTCGAAAGATTATGACGTAAATGTTTGTTTCCTAAAAACTGCGAGAAAAAAACCTGTTAAGTGAATGTTGATAACTGGACATTGAATTTTAAAATTTAAATTTAGTTCTGTTATTATTGTATCATTCCAGTTGTTTTTTTTGCGACGATTCGGTATAAATCCCGTTACCGTTTTCAAACAATGGGCGAAAAGCTGTTTAGCAGTATATTTAAATACGTTTACAGCAACACCAAAATAACAGCAGGCTTATATGATGTATATGAAAGGGGACAGCAATTAAGATAGTGTACATATGTATACGGTGTGATATTAAAGGTGAATAACATCAATTGGAGATGATTATCCGCAAAATCTTGTACTTTTGTAGTTTGGGAACCTTTTTCGCAATGTGAAGTCAATGAATGTTGTTTAAATCATTCTTACAAAAAGTATTCTTTATAGTTCAATTGTAAACAAATAAGTTGTCCAATTTAACCAGGTTTTGGGTATTTTCCGTTTTTGAAAAACACGAATGAAAATTAGAACTGGGTTGCATTAATTCGCAGTTTGACACGAGGCTCGTTGTGATTATATCTGTCTGGGAGAAAAAAATAACAAAATTTGCATAATTATTTCATTTTATTAAGGTGACATAATAAACCTCATAACAAATAATGAACACAAATTTAACTTTCACAAATGTGACCACATACATATCTTTTACGTTCGCTTCAAACACTCTTACCTCAAAAACACAAAACATACAAACGAGGCCAAAGTTAGCCTGATGTCGTTGTGATCTATCAATGTGAATAAATATAAATGACAAACACATATGTACACCATATTTCTGTTCAGAATGTCAATAAAACAATAACATTTTAATATTTAAAACAGACAAAATGTGAAATAGTTTATCACAGCACTAAGGTAAAATAAACAATGTAAAGTGAAGAAGCGTTTCACGCGGGTTTTCTCCTGTCTTCTATGGCCCTTTTCATACATTTTTCAATGTTACTGTGTTACTTTACATTTATACGGAGATAGGCGATGAGTTCCGAATGACACCACGTGGCTCAGAACGTATGATGCGAGATACACATGTCGTACCGACTGAGATAAATGTCTCTGCGAGTTTGCCATGCGTAGTCGTATACACTTGAAATGTCTTTCGTTATCATGGCAGCTGTTTGTTTTGTTCGTTTCAACACTGCACTGCGCACAAAGACCCTACATCCTTTATTTACAACGTTTTGGAGTTCTCTTTTCACCACTCGTCTTCCAAACACAGATCGATACCAGGTGGAAGGGCTATGTATCCCGTGAAGAACTTTGAACATTACGGTATGTCTCTTCGCATGAGGCCTGACTTGTACAGCAACCTCGACTAAAGTCTCACTTCGTTCATTCGGACAAAGGTTGATGCTCTTTCTTTTAAACCTCAAACCGTTTGAAAGACTCTTCCACTGACCCCGACATTCTGCAACAAGGTCCCGGTCGCTCCAAGAAACGATCCCAAGGTGCCATTTTGACCACTTGCAGTCTTTATATGCGAAGTCGTTTTGGGTGACTTTTTCTCGTTTAAGTTTTTTTGCGCTCTTCACCTTCCTCGACACGGTTACCTTGGAGACTGTCTTCTTGACAACCACGTGACGCTTTCTCGGGTTTGTAGCTTTTGCTGCGATTGCCTTTTGGGGTTTGGCCTTGGCTGCTTTTACGGTTTTTGCCTTAACTGGGTTTGTAGAAGTCTTGTCTGTGAAGGAGTTGATGGGTGAAACTGGTGTTGGAAAAAGAAAGCCGGAAGGTGCAGAAACTTCACTTTCCATGGACTCATCCCTCCGTAGAGTGCCGAACAGACCTTCAAGGTCCTTCCCAAAAGTGGCTTTGCCCTTTCCTGCTCTGATTTCAGCTTCAAAACCCTAAAAGGTAAAAGGATGTTGTTAGAATCATGGTAAACCCACATCAGATGTTCAATATGAAGATCTCAGTCCTCCGTGGGAAAGGAACAACATTCAAACATTTGAGCAATACTCGTTAAAAAAGGAAGTGTCACATCTTAACAATTTCCCCCCTCTTCTTTTGTACCATTCTATTATTATTTAAAAGCATAAACATCATATCAGATGAATACATTGAAAATCTTAACATTCAAACATTCTATAACAACAGCTGGGTGAGTGATTTCGATACATATATTTGGAAAGTCCTTTTTGTTTTTGCAACAATGGTTTTCCTTTTGACGAAATTAGCCCCTTCCAATTTGTGCACACTCGACATACAGTTTCGCCTAATCACGTTTTTTAAAATGTTTTATAGTTCACTCACCGTGAGGAACTCGTCCCCGCGTTCCCTGTAGCAGATCGCCATGATGAAGGTACAAATGTTTGAGAAGTCTTCGAGTTTTAGGAACTGGCCGCCACTCTCGCTTGCCATTGTCGTGAAGAAGTCACGTGATGTCTCGTCATCTCCCACCTGTACGCCGTATATTCGCACCCCCTGCAAAGTTATTATAAAGACATACTAAGAATTTGTTTTCGATAAAGTTTTATATAACCGAAAACACAAGCAGTTAAGTATATGCACTCTCTATACTAGATACTTCACATATTCTATGCAAGTCAACTACGAAAACGCATATGCATGCGATTGCTTTTCAAATGGTTCAAATTAAATTGATGATACTTGATTGATACTGGGATGTGAAAACAAGAAACTATAAGTAAAAATAGCTCAGTTTTAGAACAAAATATAATTATTCTATAACAAACTAACCATTTTCGTAAGGTCTTTGACTTCTTTCTTCCAGTCGAGGTTGAGAGTGTTGGCTGGGTAATCTACGTCATGAGGGTAGGCGTCCCCAATCATGATCAGGACCTTTTGGGACAATGGCTGCCACGAGAAATCCTCACGCACTTTGCGCAAGACGAATTCGTAACATTCGGGCACATCGCCACCCCCTGTTCCTCCAATGTCGTTGACGAAGTCGCAGAGTTGCGGTATGCTGTCACAGAAGTCGATGTGCTTGGTGACGTAGAAGTGTTCAGCGTCGCAGTAGTCGCCATGAGCGATGATACTGATCTTGATTCCAGGAATGTCCGACTGCAGTCTCTGAATCATATCCTGTAGACGGGCCTGGATTTCCTCTAAGATGGCGGACATGGATCCTGTGGTGTCCAGCGAAAACACAATCTCTGTTGGACCTCCCGGCGGTAAAAAAGCCATTCTGTAATTATGAATTTGATGATAAAAATATTTATATATTTGAACAAACTTCACTAAAGTTAGTTTACATCAAATTAATAGTTGTTTTAGTAATTTTATTTAAATCAAATATTTTTTAAGGTATCAACTTGTAACTTAATTAAAGTACGTTTTTTAATGACACTGAAACATTTATATTTGTCTGCTTGAGGTATTAAATCAAACTCTCCTTCAAATTATTCAATCAACCTATCTGGGTTTTTTAAAATTAAAAAAAAAAAAAAATCAATATAAAACTTTAAAATCCAGTTTTCAACTAGGTTACCATTCATTTCTGATCGGTTACACACTTGGGCGACTGCCAAAGTGAGATAAGTACTTGATACCCTTCCTTACGAGATTAGCAAACACTAAGTTCGTGGTTGCAATCTGATATTATAGTAGACATAGTGACAACTAAATGTGATCGGGTGTACAACACACAATAACTTGTCTACGGTTGCTGCCTCTGTATAGATATGCGATACCTACAGACATTGTATAGTTTAGAAATTTAGAAATAAAAATATAAATTCATATCAAAAAGCAACATTCAACAGCGAATACGTTCTCTTACGCTGAAAAAGTGGGCGTTCCTACATGAGACGTAATGTTACTAATAATATTGATTTAGAATATTTTCCAATCACAAATTTCCTTTTCAAATTATACTGATATAAAACTGTGTTACATTCTCTACGTCTTTACCTGATTGGTTCAACGTCCAGGAAAGAATAGTCAATGAGCTGTTTTATTAGCTGTTCAGACCTCTAGTAGAATAGACTCGTCTAGTCAGTTTTGTTATGCCGTTATCGGATCTCGCCGGTATATATACCACTGGTTTTACTTCGCGGAAAGACTCACGCATGGACTTGTTCGCCCTCAAAGCGGTTGTAGTATAAGCTCAAAACATTGCTAGTACTGTTCTTCAGTGTGCGGAGCTCTGATATAAATAACCAAAGACGTCACTCGGCTGTCGTGCTCCAGCTCCAATTAGAAAATTTCTATTTAATAGAAAACACGAAGCAGATACTACATGTTTTAGTACTTATGAAAATATACACCTTTAGGAAAGTACTGCATTATTTGACTTCATTTCTTCCTATTATGAAACCCACCGGATCACATTAGGTTAATTTTATAGTTCTGTTCAGAAATCTTCATACATACGCTACGTTACCAAAACGGAATGGAACCAACGGACTCATCTATAGACTAAAATTTAGTCTATGACAAATTTTGATAATTAAATTTTCCTTCATCCATAATATGTGTATGCAGTCAATCTAGACTTGCTGAATGTGGACCTAGACTGTATAAAAGGCTCCTTTATTAATACACAGTCATGAAGCAGGACTAATTAACTCATCTTGTTCAGTAAACGAGGACTCACAAACAGTTCAGCGTCTTGTTCAGTAAACGAAAGGACGTTTTCGGCAATGATTTGTGATTACTTAGATTGCACCAAATATGAGTTTTCTTTCTTGTTTTTGTGCCTTCAGTGTTTGGTCCAAGTCAGTTAATGTCAATTTTTGCAGTAAAACCATAACGTAAGAATGAAACTTGTTTGAAAGGGTTCTGTCGATGACTGTTTTAAATATGATAAATATTTTCTTCCCATTTGTATTTTATATTTGTAGAAATTATGGGTAATGGTTTTATAATAGTGAACAATTTGTGTAAACAATGTCCATTCTATAGCAGGTTAAGAACTTATGTGATACCGTAGATTTTTTGTATTCATCCATATATACGACCTTGTAGTACAAATCAATGTATACTTAAATAGCTCGACGGAGAACGTCTGTATTGTTAGCATTTTTATTTGAAACGACGCACGCTTGTGAAAAGGTTAAGCTTTGAAACTGTGTACTATTGTATCTTGATATGTTTATGTTTACTGGACAAAAATAGTCAGGGATATATGAAAAAATTTAAACTCAGAATGAAAATATTGTTCTCAATATCAATCACAAGAAATATCCCTATCTTAGTTTGTCCAGTATACATATCGTTTGATATTTACATGGAAATGAATCAGAAGCATGTTTTCTTATCTAATAGAAATATAATTCACTTCATATTTCAATTTTAATACCTGTTTTATGTTTAGTCATAAGTTTTATTCGGTAATAATCATTCAACATATAACAAAACATATAATTCACTTCATATTTCAATTTTAATACGTGTTTTATGTTTAGTCGTAAGTTTTATTCGGTTATAATCATTCAACATATGATAAATCATAAAACTCACTTCATATTTCAATTTTGATTGCTGTTTTATGTTTAGTCGGAAGCTTCATTCGGTATTAATCATTCAACATATAATAAAACATATGATTCACTTCATATTTCAATTTTGATAGCTGTTCTATGTTTAGTCGTAAGTTTTATTCGGTAATAATCATTCAACTTGTAATAATCCGTATTTATGGTTGTATCGTTAGTTGTCAGTGTTCCTTTCAACCTCTTTAAGTTTATTGCAAAGAGCACAAGGTATGGTTTAAACATATTTTTTTCATGTAAGAATCTGGTTCGGTAACCGTGCATGCTTTTCTTTTATGAATACCTCACTAGTACAAAACGTAATAAGACAAGTTCACATGACACAAAACAAATTACATGAAAACTTTAACATAACTTAATATATGCAGGTAGAAAACTAGGTGACAAAACGCTTACAGTTGCTTTTCATGATGTTCTTTTTTCATTTATATCCGATTAAGTTTGCATATGTGAAAAGATAATGAATAATATCTTCATTAGCATATCCATATGCGTGTTCTGCGTTAGTCGATCTGTTGACTTTATCCGCATTTAGATCACTGCAGACAAGCTTGAGGCGACTGTTGCCAATCTGACAAAATCTGCTTCCGTAGTTTAAATATTTATTGATTCAGATCTTGTTAAAAGGGTTAAAGTTCACTTATTGTATTAGTATTTGTGAGGTTGTCAGGTAATGAGTTCCACATTTTAATTTTGTCTGGTAAGAACGAATTTTCAGATAGTTATGTCCTACAGTTTATTGTTTGGAGCTAAGAACTATTTCTCGGGTTTATATAGACTGTTTTCAGAGACAGTTTGATTTTGAATGTATTTATTTCCAGATGATACAGGAAAGGGGGATTGCGAAACAGGGTTGCCCCTATATAAATATCGCTGCCCGTGACGTGGACAGGATATGTACAAAGTAATTTAACATGTAACATACATTATAACAAGAAATGAATTCATGCAATACTTAAAGAGCCACTCCGTGATTTTCATAACATATTATGTACCTTTTATACGAACCTAAATGTCATATGTGGTGATATAAACTTAAAACATCTTAACTTTTTTATCTCTTAAAGACATTTATATGACAAATACTGATTTTCCATGGAAATCTAAAAACAGCCCCAAAATTGCTCAGGTGCGGAGTGCACCCGTCCAATTTACATGGATGCTAGTTATATAACCTAACAAACACTATCAGCTCCTAACTGCCCCCCTGGCTGTGTTAGATAACTCTCCAAAATTACGTTTGACCATTTGACGCGCGCCATTGGTAAAAGTCGATACTTCGCGATCAAATGACACCATTGATTATGTTTTGGCATATATGACTTCAACAACTCACGGAGTGGCTCTTTAAATAATATCTAAATACATTGATCAACACAATTTATGAACATGTGCAGTCAAAAAGAGAAATGAAAATTTTGACTGCTCTGCGTTTGCATGGTAACAAATGTGGGATGGTTCAGGTTAAGTGCTTTTTAAACCACTGGAATCGTTTGCTCAAGTCTATAAATGTACAAACGGAATCAACAATTTTCAAGTTAGTGTCAACAGATAAATTGTCATTACCATAAAGAACAGTTTTTAAGTCGAAATCATTTACAAAATAATAGCTCTTTGATCTAATACGTAAATAGTTTTGGCAAATGAATAAGTAGTGCATAACATCTTTATAATAGTAGTTAAAGGAGAAAGTAGCAGAGCTTTCTATATCGAATGTGAGACTAACTTCACTACAGTGTAACCTGGTTTTGTCTTGTGCAAAAGTCACTTAATATTTTATAAACGTTACAATCAGTTTTAAAAAGGTTTGTTTTAAGGTAGCATAGGATTGAGAGTCTAAGTGAGACAGTTTTAGGAACGAGGTCGCATAAGTTATCTGGGGCAAGATTGTTAAACATTTTGTAAACGTTTATCAACTCAAAACCAGACCTTCTCTCAATTAAGTTTACTTTCAAGATATAGTTTTCCATGACTAGTAAAGCGAACTGCGCCGCATGTAGTGCGAAGTCTAAATGGAGTTGTTCAAGAAGATGATTTGTTCATTCGTACAGTTATCCCAAATATGACAGGAATAGTCAAATATCGGCATCACAAATGATTTGTTCATGCGTTAAAGCGTTTTCCTAGAAAGGCTAAATTTAAACTTTAAAGCTTCTAAGACTGTTGATCATTGGACTAACTTTGTCAACAATGTTTTCAATATGACTTTTCCAAGAACTGTTACTCTGAAGAGTTATGCCAAGATGGTTTTGAACTTCTTAAAAATTAGCACAAGATATCCACTCGAACATGAGGTTACGTATCATCCGATCCTGTCTTTCACGAAATAGTTTTAACTAGATTGGAAATAACGTAGAACCTCACAAAATTCTAAACGATTTTAAACTCTTTACTTGTTCGGTAAAGAAAAAGATGTATTACTAAATTGAAGCATTCATTCATCAGAATACATTTTTTAAGAATTCGTTCAAACTTCAATGTTACTGAAATAACTTTAAAAAAACAAAGAAACTTTAAAAAAGAACGATGACATGAAAAATTATACACGTACAGCTTAAAGAGCCACTCCGTCATTTTCATAACATATTATTTATCTTTGATACGAACCTAAATGTCATATGTGGTGATATAAATCAAAACATTTGAACTTTTTAAGATATTTATATGATAAAAACTGGTTTTCCATGAAAATCTAAAACCAGCCTTATACACAGAGGTGTAGATATCACGTCCAATATATATGAATACTAGTTATATAACCTAACAACCACTATCAACTCCTATAACTGCCCTCCTGGCTGCTTTAGATAAGTCTCCAAAATTTCGTTTGACTATTTGAAGCGCGCCACTGTCCGGTTTTCGATCATGATTGCGACGTTCTATCTTTCTTATTGTCACTGTAAAAACCCAATTAGCTTTAAAATGTATTTTTGTGGTAACAGTCGATAGTTCGCGATCAAATGACACCATTGATTAAGTTTGGCATATATGACTTCAACAACTCACGGAGTGGCTCTTTAATAACTGAAATAATACGAAGATGATAATGAAGATATGAAGAGCTAGAAAAAGAATTTTCATCCACTGAAATTAAAGATTCTATCAAAATTCTTAGTAGGAATAAATCTCCAGGACCTGATAGAATATCCAATGAACATATCATATTTGCTGGCGAATTTATCATTACTTATCTATGTAGATTATTCAATCTTATCATTACCTCTAAATATGTCCCCAAAGAATATAGATTAGGTATGGTTATACCTATATATAAAGGCAAAAAAGATAAAACCGACCCAAGAAACTACCGAGGTATCACTTTAACATCTTGTCTTGGTAAGCTCTTTGAAAAGCTTCTACTTAAAAGAATTGAAAACAAGTTATCTAAAACTCAACCAGATTTTCCTGATAAGTTACAATTCGGATTTCGGCGTGAACATGGAGCAATCATGTCCGTTTTTACATTAATGGAAAGTATTCAATATTACATGCATAGAGATTCAACCGTCTTTGCCTCTTTTCTTGACAATGAAAAAGCTTTTGACAGAATTTGGCATGATGGGTTATTTTATAAATTATATAAACTTGGTATAAGAGGAAATACGTGGGACCTGCTATACCATTGCTACACTAATAGTGAATGTTTTGTCCTGTACCAGGGTGAAAGATCAGACAAGTATTGTGTCAAGCAAGGTGTAGGTCAAGGAAGAGTTATCTCATCTTGGTTCTTTCTCGTATTTATCAATGACCTAATAACTTCCCTCAGAGAAGCCAACTGTGGTATATGTGTATATGGCATGCATGTTCCTGCAGTCTTGCTTGCTGACGATACCACTCTTGTTAGCGCATCACCTAAAGGTTTACAATCATCACTTGACATCGTGTCCTCATATGCCTGTAAATGGCGCCTAACCTATAATCCCTCTAAAAGTGCAATAGTTATCTTTAGTAAAAGAAAATCCAGTAATTCCAAATTTCAATACTGCCTTGGAGATACAGTAATCCCTCAGTCTGAATCAACAACATATGGTGGTGTCCTCCTAACTTCCGACTTATCAACAAAAGCGCGAATCGAAAGGTACACTCAGAAAGCAAGACAAAATGTCAATTCCCTTAGATCTGTAGGATTAAATGTTTCTCAACTCCATCCGCTTACATGTGTTAAAATCTGGCTGAGAATGGTGTTACCAACAAGTCTCTATGGCTGTGAAATTTTACCGAACATTGGGGGTCAGCAAGCTGATGCACTTGAAATTACGCAAAGATATTTTGCTCGTATTGTACAGGGGCTTGATAAAAGATCATCAACAGATTCCACTATTGAAAATTTAGGACTATGGTCACTTGTTGGCTACATTGATAAATGTAAGCTCATATTTCTTGGACGTCTATGCAAACTTTCTTGTAATAACTTTGCAAAAAGCATATTTTGTGCAAAAATAGCAACCTCTTCAAAATCCTCAATCTGCGATGATCTACTTTCAATACTCTCTAAATATAATTTGAATGTACATATCGAAAAATATATATCAGATGGTCTATTTCCTTCCAAACTTAAATGGCGTAAAATTGTAAATACATCCGTACATAACTATGAAGAACATCTATGGCAAATGCAAACATCTTTTAATGCAAACATGAGTCTTTATGTACATGTGCACAATAAACTAAAATGTCACATTCTTTGGCAATTATCTTACTTGCACCCTAATTATAAATCTGCTTTACAATTATGCATTAAAGTCTCATCACGTGGAAAAATATCTAAAGAATGCAATCTATGTAATAATTATACTAACGACTATGATTTTCATATACTACTACATTGTGAACACTTAAATCCTGACCGAAATGCATTCTTTGTTTTTATGATAGATCTTCTTGAAGTTGACGCTTATGTGGCCTTTGAACTACAAGATGAAATTAACATGTTAGCCTTTTTATTTGGAGGAATTACTGACTTCAATAAATATATTGAACACAGCACCTGGGAAACCATTATTTTACAATTTTCACTATATGTTTACGCCTTAAAACGTCATCTTTTACAATGTTACCCGGAATAATCAACTGCCTGTGCATAAAACATTAGTAAATGACTACACTGTCTACTATTCTATAATACTGGTACTGTAGATATGTCCATCTACTTAATATAAATCCCTATATTTACTTAATGTCTTAACATGTATATTCAATCCTCTTATTTATTGTGTTTGTATATATAAATGTAACATTGTATTTGTATAAATTGATGTATTTGTATATATGTTTTTGATCTTCGGTTCGAACTGGAGGAAATAAAGAATCTCTCTCTCTCTCTATGAATACTAGTTATATAACCTAACAACCACTATCAACTCCTATAACTGCCCTCCTGGCTGCTTTAGATAAGTCTCCAAAATTTCGTTTGACTATTTGAAGCGCGCCACTGTCCGGTTTTCGATCATGATTGCGACGTTCTATCTTTCTTATTGTCACTGTAAAAACCCAATTAGCTTTAAAATGTATTTTTGTGGTAACAGTCGATAGTTCGCGATCAAATGACACCATTGATTAAGTTTGGCATATATGACTTCAACAACTCACGGAGTGGCTCTTTAATAACTGAAATAATACCTGGACAATGAATCTTATCTTTCCTTTATTAGATGTTAAATGTTGTAAATAGTTACCGCAGACCAAATTTTTCTTAAAGAGAAATGTTTTTTTTTTTATTGGAATGTGTTCAGGGTCCATTACGAATGGAAAAAAACAATAATTGTTTCAAGATAGCATTTTTATATGTTTCAGGGAAAATACCCAAAGTACACTACCCTGGGTGTAATTTTTTCATTTGCCAATTTCAGTTTGGTCCACTGCTCTCAAAGTCAGGATTTTTGTTTTATAAACAAAATAAGCCTATGTACATGTAAAATACACTCTAGCAAAACAATGTATGTAATAAAATTGAAGAAAATTTGTTTCTTCATTTTTTGAGAGAATTTTTTTCACACGTCATTGACTATCCAGAATTTGAGAAAAGGATCCAACCGCAGCAGTTCACAAGTTATTTGGTCTGAAATGTATAAACAAATATGCTGTGATGATTAAATCAATAACTGAATGTTGATAAATTAATATTGAACCAAATTTACTATTATTTATGTTGAAAATATATAGAAAATACAAATATTCATAGAACGAAATTTATACATCGATTTGTAAATTGCTTGAAAAATCTTTCTTTGTGTGAGTTATCAAACCCACACATCTAAATGATAGATTAAATTTACAATGGGCCAACAAGATGTATAATAGCCTTAATACCTTTATAGTTTACCAGTTATTAGATGTGCAAATATAGATTGTCAAGAGTATAAACTGACAATCGTAGAAAACAATAAACAATTAAAATGCCTTTATACATGCTTAAAATATTAATACATACATTAACAAACCTGAAATGCAGGCATACATGTAACAGATTGCGGTTTTGAAAATATGAATAGAATAAAGTTAAGATTTTAAAAAGGATTAAGATATTCATAAAAAAAAATAAGAATGATCTAAAGTTTGATATTTATACAACAAAATACAATGTTAATTTTTAAATGTGAAACAATTTTAGAGGGAAGCATATGTTACAATAAAATAATTATTTATAGGTTATCTAAAAGCAAATGACGGCCCGTTCGAACTGACCTGGAAGAGTGATGCTGATGAGAAGAAAACATGGTTTGGTAAAAATTTTGATGTAAAGTTTTTAAATTACATGTTCTATTTGTGTCCCCTTTTATTCACATCAATAACAAAAATTGTTGGCTGAATCATTGTCTTACCTTGCTGTAAATAAACATTGAATTCTATATTGTAAAAAGACTATTTTAAATGATAAATAAATCTAAGACTATATAAAAATAATTTGTTTGTCTAAAATCATACCAAAAAAATGAAATATCGGAGTTCGTATTACAGTTATCAAGCTTTAAGCTTACGTAAAGCTATAAATCATGCTATCAATAATGGTGAAAGCAAGTTTGATTTTCATTACGATGACGACTAATGTAAATTTATGTTACAAGATATGGAGAGGGGAGAGGGGTAGGGGTAACAATATTATATGGATAAAATGATAAAAAAAGCTAATAAGAGAGGGGGATTAATTTAACAAAATAAAGGAATTGAATATTCTTTGCATTATTCAATAACAAAAATAAGCCACCAAATATAAATATTCGATATTCAGAGTCGAGGACAATATTTTAGAGACGTTCTGGCCATAGACGATGGGTGAGAGTTATGTCCCTTAGACAGCATGGCTTCGGAAACTTTTGGGAACTGGCAAGATGCCATTGACAGAATAACTAAATGTGCCTGTAAATCTGGACTCCTGAAATCATTTAGTATATGCAAAACAAATCTCGAAAGAATCGATTTCGTCAGGAAACAAGACTTTTTAAAGTAATAAGTGGTTCACTACAGCCTTTTTATTTACATATCCAATGACATGTCCTGTTTTCGATCACTCTTATAAACAAACTATTTGCTCTGGACCTGATATATCCAGAAGAATATCAATCTTCACACCCTTTGAGAAAACCTACTTAGTATTAAAATTAGTTTACATGATATATATAATCAATTTTGAAGGGCCATCATAATGTCAACGATTTTATTAAAACATTCTGTTTATCTATCTGTTATAAATCAATGGTCATATCACCTTCACAAATTAACAAATATCAATATGTTATTAAATTACAATAAAAAATTTAAAATCAGTACCATAAGGGAAGAATATATTTAAAGTAGAAGTCAAATTTTTGTGTCTGATATTTCGAAAATACCATAATTGTTTTAGTTATGATATAGTGAAGAATGTTACTTTATATTTCAATCTTTACTTTGTTTTTAAATCTTCTTGATTACAAGTTATTTATGTTTCACAGGGATGTCAAATGGCTTCCAAAATATTTCAAGAATTGTCACGACATGCACTGCAAGTCTTCTGAAAAAGCAAGTCAATTTAGAGTGGAAGGCAACAACTATTTCAAGAAGGAAGACTATGGAAAGGCTCTTGAAATGTATACTGAGGTCAGAAATGAGTGAAGTTTTATTTGTGTTAATCAATGCCAATAATTCATTTAAAAAGACGGGGGAAATACACATTTTTGTTTTTATGGGGTCATAATTAAGTTTATGACACAGATCCTTTTTATGTAAATGTTTACTGAAATTAAGCTCCCTGAAACACCTTACTTGTATACTTCTATCATGTATGAGAAATATCGTTTATATTCGGAACACTCTTGGATGGGGTGCCCACTTCTATTTCTATGTAATATACCCAGCAGGCAATCTGACGTTGTATCAACGTTGAAACGACGTCATTTAGCAACGTTGAAATAACGTTGAAATTTGATTGGATTTGAAATTTGCGGCGACGTCGAAATCCGACGTGATTTCAACGTCGGTTCAACGTTGAAGCCAAGACGTCGTTTTGACATTGAAAAAACGTCATTTCGACGTCAAGTCTTATTGATCAATCAGGTTGTGTTGATTAGTTTCGTTAATTTACATGAAGCAATGCATTAATTATCTGTGAGGCTACGCTTTCATCTTCAGCTCTTTCATAAGCCTCTGTGCAAGACTTTGATGTCTGCTCGTGAGAAGTTATCCATGTATTGGATATTACATAAGTTGTGAGGGTACCACTGTTTGTATGACACTGCAACGATTTAGACCAAAGTGTCACGAAAATAATGTTTTTTAAAAATGCGTAAATATTGTTTTGTAAGAACTACTAACTTTATTCAAATGGAAAATTTATGTTGTCAGTTGTGAACATAACTGAAAAAATAAAAACTGTTGAAAAATACCATATACCTTGTTTATTCTAATGAGCCATAGGACAGAGTTACTTCCCTTTATTGTGAAATTGAAAGAAATTAACTTTTATTTATCTAATTCCAATATCAATAACACTTTTAAATGTCAATGATAGCTATTTGTTTTTGCATTTTTTATTTCATTCTTTAAAACAATCTGTAACGTATTTGATGTTATTAATAATAATGAAATCTTATGAAAGTAATCACTTTTCAGTTTTAGGTTGTTCTGATGACGTTGAAACAACGTCTAAACACCAACCGAATTTCAACGTCAGGAAACTAACGTTGTTCCGACGTCGAAAATTGGTTGATCGACGTCCTGACCTAAATTCAACAAAATTTTGACGTCGAAATGACGTCAGATGCCTGCTGGGTAGAATCATTTGTCTGATTAACTGGATTTAGATCTGAACCATGACTTTATTATCTTTATAACTTTTTCAGTATTTTCATAAAAAAGATTATTGATACATCACTATCTTTAGCATTAAGAAAAGTCCAATTGTAACATGACTTCCTTGTATCCTCGATTCTGATTGGTCGATTCTAAAAAATTACCCAATGTTGAATCACAATGAATACCCGCAAATTAGCAAAGGCGAATCACCGCGAATTGATACAACATTTTCACTAGTGCCGGCCCGACTCAAGTTTTAATTTTCCAGTTTCTTAGAAAATTCGTGCCGTACTCCGATTTGACATTTGTCTTTGTCCTTTTTTATATTGTGTCTACCGGTTGATATCACAAATACACTTTAATATAATTTATTTTTGAAGAACGAAAATATTTTCAACTGGCATACTTAGACCAAGTTTGCCGCAAAGTTTCATGCGGCCGCCTTCTTTCGAATGCCATTCCCATGGTATGACGTCACAAAGGCCAGCCGTTTTGACGTCACAATGTTTACGTCGCTGTCACAATGGTTTTGGGCTAGTTCAAGACTTTTGTACTCGGGGTTTTACGATATTTTTCTACGAGCTTTATAATTGATGATTTCGTTCTCGAATTAAACAAGTATGTTGTAAGGTCTCGCTGTTACGAATGCCACTATTCGCTATTATCACAACGATGTTTGTAATGTAAATAATGCCGGGAATTCACATTAGTTAGACCTTATCTCACCTCTTAAAGAAATAGAACAGTCGCAAGTCCTTTCCACACAAAAATAAGTACGCAAAAACAGAGTTCGCTCTTAAAACTTCTAATAACTAACGGTCATGTTACAATATCGATAAATAGTTGCGTTTGTAAAATTTCCGGGATTCATTGTTATTCAACGCCCGCAAATTGAAGCGTTTAAAACCTCCGGCTAACGCCGTCGGTTTTAAACTAAATTTGCGGGTGTTGAATAACAATGAATCCCGGAAATTTTACAAACGCAACTATTTATCTTCTAATTCAATAACTCCTTTTTTTATGATGACATTCAAGTTGGTCTCAATGAAATTTTGTCATTTTCACAGAGCATAATGTATGCTCCAGCGTTTGACCAAACCAAGAATATCCTGCTGGCGCAAGCTCTCGGGAATAGATCAGCTGCTTTTTTCCATCTGAAAAAATACCAAGTAAGATATGCTATAACTTTTTTCTGCATATTGATGTAATTCCTATTAGTAGATTAAACAGTCGTCGTTCTGAAGATTTATGAATGCTATTTCCCATATATGCAAAAGTTCATTGATATTCTCTGTAATTTGTTTGGTCATGGATGTTTTTGTCCCCCGCCGCAACGCGGAATGGGGGACTATGAATTCAGCAGCGTCTGTCCGTACGTCCGTACGTCTGTACGTACGTCCGGATTCTTGTTAACGCGATAACTCATGAAGCTTAGCACCTAGAGTGTTCATATTTGGTGACAGCTTTCAATGGAGGAAGACTCAGACGCCAGTCGACTTTGGTGACCTTGACGTTATTTTCAAGGTCACAACGACAAACTCGTGAAGCTTAGCACCTAGAGTGTTCATATTTGGTGACAGCTTTCAATGAAGGAAGACTCAGACGCCAGTCGACTTTGGTGACCTTGACGTCATTTTCAAGGTCACCACGACACTACGTCCGTCTGGATTCTTGTTAACGCGATAACTTGTGGAGCTTAGCACCTAGAATGTTCATATTTGGTGACAGCTTTCAGTGGAGGAAGACTCAGACGCCAGTCGACTTTGGTGACCTTGACGTTATTTTCAAGGTCACAACGACAAACTCGTGAAGATTAGCACCTAGAGTGTTCATATTTGGTGACAGCTTTCAATGGAGGAAGATTAAGATGCCAGTCGACTTTGGTGGCCTTGACGTCATTTTCAAGGAGACTACGACACTTTGACCAATTTCTAATACATTGTTAACGTGCACCTAGTTTTCATATTTGTTGACAATTTTCAATGGCGGAAGACTCAGACGCCAGTCAACTTTGATGACCTTGACCTCATTTTCATGGTCACCATGACACTCTGACCACTGTAATACATTGTTAACGCGATAATATTAATTATGCCAAATATCTCATAACGGCGGGGGACATTGCCATGTTAGTGGCAAACACTTGTGTAATTTGTTTTGTTCATTAGTGGATATCTTTTGGAAACGATATTCAAAGTGATACGAGTTTAAACGTATATGTTATTATTACATGATTTTAACATAACCCAGTTGACACATGTAACTCAGGGTAACATTTTGGTTGATTTAGATTTGACAACTAGGTATATGAGAGCGCACACATGTTGAAATAAAACAAAAATGAGAAGTGAAGCCATGCATCAGCCCTGTAAGTGTAAAAAGCCAAGCTATGGCATTGCAAGGCATTGTTGATAATTGTTATTATTAATCATTTGTAAATGTGAAGGTTTTCTAGCCATACACAAAGTTATTTTTATAATTCTGTAAAATGTGCAATATAGTGGCTTTTTTCCTGTCATTCTGCCTGGAACAAGACGGCAAACCAGATGCCTATAGATCAATCTCTAAAGTAGTGAAATAAAAACAGTTTTATCTCAATGTTAGGCGGCAGGACTTTGGACTTCTATTTACGTTACCTTGACTCTACCCCTAACTAGTTGCAGCCACTTGTATCACCAAGGATCCTTTTGTGTCGAAAGTAATTCACATTTTGGATTTGCTTTGTTTTGGCCTTTGTTTGGAAGTAGTAAGTTAGGGCTTCTGTTAAAAGATATTTTACTTTCGTAATTTGAATTCATTATATGTCATAACTTAAATCCCTTCACATTCCATTAAATTGACTTTCTTGACAGGAATGTTTAGGTGACATTAGTCTGTCCCTGGAGTCTGGCTATCCAATGGAGAGCTGCCACAAGCTGCTGGTGAGGAAAACCTACTGCTTGTTGCATCTCGGAGCTATAGATGATGCAGAGATAGGTTTGTGGCTTTGACTCTTTTGGTAATGTTAAAAATAACTATATTTTCTCTGTATGTGATAAAACAATTATCTAAAAATAAGTCACAGTGAATTATTTGCCCATAAGATTGTTAATTTGATCCTTTTATACAGGTAATATTTTGAAGTGTGAAGTGTGTCCGCCGCCGCTGCAAAGCACGGGACATAGTATTCAGGGCCTGGATTTTCGAAGCTCTCTTAGTGCTAAGATAATAGTAAGCCAATGATAATGTATGGTACTTACGACTATCTTAGCACTAAGAAGGCTTCGAAAATGTAGGCCCTGCTCAGTATGTCTGTATGTACTTGTGTCCATCTCGTTCTTGTTAGCTCAAAGCTCATGAATCACTGCATCCAGAGTCTTCAAACCTGGTACCAGTCTTCTGATGGTTAATACACAGACACCAGTCGATTTGGATGACTTTGAATGTATTATCTTTTGAAATGCTGCACCCCGAGGGTATGGTTGTACCTGTCTGCTTATCTAGTTCTATATTTTCAGTTTGATAGAATTGATTGAGGCATTTAGCATTTCAATGTTTTGTATTTAGCCTTGCAAGAATTGAAGGCCCACGTGCGAGGCACCACAACAAGAGAAAGCGAATCTAAAGGTGAGTAACAGTCTACAGTTTGAATATTATATATATGGTTTATCTAAATTTAATTGGTCAGTAAACTAACTTTGAAAATATTAAACTTTCTCAAAGGTTGCTTGTGAATAGGGTACAAAATATTGAATTTTATTATATATGATACTTATTACAATACTAATCAAATTCATATCAACTGCACCAATTTTACTAAAGATACAAATCTTCCTTTTTGGTAAAGAGAGAAATCTTTTTTAACAAAGCATTAATTTTGTGCTTAGCGTTGAAACTTTTTTATTGATTTTAAGTCTTTTCAGATGGTTGCAAATCTGATATCACTCAACTTGAAAGAAATCTTAAAAGAAGGTAGGCTTTTGTCAGTTTTTTGTTACACAATTTGATAACATTATAGTTTGTAAATATTGTTGATATGAAAAATAGACACAAGAATTAAGAACTCATCGCTTATAATCTGAGAAGAAATTATTGAATTTATTGATAAAACCATTCAAGTCGTGATAACATGTTAACTGAAATAGAATTTTGAAATTAAGACAACTATGACAAATTTTCTCTAATCAAACTTTCAGTAACTAGACAGATTTGTTTATAAATAGATTATAACTCTTAATCTACATGAATTTAATGAATTCGCCTAGATCAAATTCACCTAAAACTGAAGAGAAAGACAAGAAAAGCACCGTCCCAAAGTTAGTGTACGGTGCTAGTGAAAAGATACCTCAAGCCTCAAGTGCCATTGTCATGAAGAAAGATGATATCAAAGGAAGGTATCTGATTGTAAGTGCATTCTGTCACTTGGATATTTACAATATGATGGCAAGTAGATGATGTAATAATCGCCACGACATTATCCGGTAAACCTCCTTTAGATTGCAAGTAGAGATAGTTAGAAAAAGTTGTCAGTTGTGGGCAGGTGATTTTGTTCAGACTCAATTGACTATTTGTAGTGAATGTCAACAGCAACTGGTGCAACTATCACTGAATGAGTGATCTTTCCATTGTAGTTTCAATTTGAGAAATTGTTTAATTTGAGAGTTTGAAGGGCTGATTTCCTGACCTACATTGACACACCTTCAGCATGACAATTTATTCAAAACATGCATCTCTTCACATTGAAATTCAATTTAACCATAGCAACTTAGCAGCGGTACATAGGTAACTAATTTTCATTATGTATGCATCAATATTTTATTTATTTTAACATTAACTGGATCACTTGAGATATTTGTACTTTTTTCAACAATTGTGTCTATATGTAAATATCAGGATAAGCCATTCTAACTTAGAAAATATATTTATCAAAACTACAATTAGGAGTTCTCAAACATTTCCAATAAAACTCACCATAGTTAGTGTTTTAGAAAAGTGTTTTATTGACATCTTAAATGGTAATAAAACAAATTTCATTGTCTCATTATTTTTCTACCAAACATCTCCCTTTAAGCTGAACTTAGATTCCTTTTGTATGTATTATTGAAATATTAAGAACCAATGAAACAAACTTTCAGACCAAGAAGCCGCTGAAGGCTGGAGACACACTTATTGTTGAAGAACCGTTTGCCTCTGTCCTACTCCCAGACCACTACAGCTCTCACTGTCACCACTGCGTGAAGAAACTCTCACTTGCTCCTGTACCGTGAGTTCCTGTCTTGGTGATCAGTGTGCTGAATGTTGTATTGTAGGCATATGATACGGAGATCGATTGGTTATGTAGTAAATTTCTTCTCTGACACGTAGGTTATTGTGAATATGTCTACGTTTAGTAAGCTCAATTATATAATATTGTTACTTTGACTGAGGTCTTGAAGATGAGTCTGACTTTTAATTTTCATGAAAAGAATTTGACAATAAAAATGTCAAAATTGGTTTGACTATGAATACAAATCTTTGCATTCAGTTCATTGACTACTCTGTTGGCACTGCATGTAATAAATCAGGATTAGCAAGCGTTTGATGAAGTCCTGCATTTAACTGATGAATATAAGAATCATAACTGGCATTATTGATAGATTATTTCAAGTATTATTTGTGAAAAGCCATTATGTTGTGTAACTTGAATATTTTCTGCATCAGTTTCTTGTATCATTGCATTATTGTTTGTACTGGTAATCCCTTGAACTGTAGATGCCGTGAGTGTAGTCTGGTGAGAGAATTGTTTGTATCCCTTGTACCCTTGAACTGTAGATGCCGTGAGTGTAGTCTGGTGAGAGAATTGTTTGTATCCCTTGTACCCTTGAACTGTAGATGCCGTGAGTGTAGTCTGGTGAGAGAATTGTTTGTATCCCTTGTACCCTTGAACTGTAGATGCCGTGAGTGTAGTCTGGTGAAGTACTGCAGTACAACGTGTCGAGACCGAGCCTGGAGTTCTTACCACCAGGTGGAGTGTCACTACCAGGATCTCTTCTTCTCGGTACGAGCTCTATCATCTTTTCTACCTTTGATAAGTTTCTTTTTGAGTTCAAATTTGGTGCAATGCATGAAGGGATATTTGATATTTAAACTATTAGTTTATCAGGTTGGAACTTAAGAGTTAATAACTTTTTTTTATATTTTCAATATCGTCATTTATACCTATCTATTCTATACCAGAATTTATTTTTTATGAACAACTTTTTTCCCCCCCATTTTGTTCATAACAAGCAATTGAGCAATTCCAATCTCTCTAATCATATGGAAAATATTCTTTATCAATGTATTTGCTATTTAAACACTGTCGCAGTGTTAATGTTAAAGTAGTTGACAAATAAGATTTCACTTTCTGTGGGGTGTCCACTGTTTGATTTGCATTTTTATCCATATAAATGTTTTTTTCCAGATTCCTTTACACCAAGATATGAAGATATCTGCTTTATCCAATATTTCATATGTTACAGATAGGTATCGCCCACCTGAGTATAAGGATAGTTCTAAGTGCTGGATTTACCTACCTGACAGGTATAGTATATTCAATCAAGGTTTTCCAGGGAGAAATAGAAGGGGCATAATGATCTTGGAAGTTTTGATAAAAAAAAATATTATAGTATGTTGACTTTGTGTGCAATTTCGCAATTTTGAAATTGTCTTATGACTAGATTGTAAATGAAAGGCACAAATCCTCAAAGGCAAATATGCTATGAAGATTACAGACACACTGTTCCTTAAAACCTTTGAAGTAAACCGACTAATACACATAGCCTGTTTGAGTTATAGCAACAAAAGATCTGAAGTGAATAATTGAATGTTGTGTATCTGAAACTTATTTAATGCATATTTCATGATGAAATTTTTTAAATTTTATCTAATGTGTTAAGTTATATTTGTGTGGAAGGTAAATACTACTTGATGGTTCAGGTATTACACTGAACAATTTTCAACAGTTTCCTCACACAAAAACTGCTCGGTAGGGGTGTTTTCATAGAATGCTAATGATTTTCATCGAGTATTTCTATCAAGCTTTATCAAGGTGCTGGTACTTTCTCACAGCACTAAAAGAAAATATGTGACTTTTCACAGCCACAAACAGGCACCTTGATCACAGTATGTTATAACAAATCTCTGCATATTGTCAGCTTTTTTCATGCAAAGCTGAACAAATTCTTATGGATAGACAACTTCTTTTTTGCAAAATGAGACATTTGTAGGTACCAACATGGTTTTGTTAAGCAAGTATGTGTTCTTCATCTCATTATGAGAATGTTCCAGACTTCCTGTCCAAGCCGAGAGAAGAAAGTCCAGCAGAGGACGTCTATGGACCAGGGTATGAGCCAGTGTATGATCTGCTCACACACGAGGCGGACATGGAGACAGAGGACCTCTTTCAGTATACACTGGTGGGTAGAGCAACACAATTGATACTAAATTCTTGGGGTAAAATTTAGTGAATAACTGTTAGCAAAAGACCTGTTCATAGGTCCATTCTATTCAGAACATTTATAACAGGACTAATGTAATGTTAGCATGATTTCTATCTTGAAAGCTGGTAAACATTATTTTAAGTGACATTGCTCACAACCACCTTACCAATTAGAAAGTGTGAACCAAGCCAATATTCGTGATTGTCTATTTGCTATGCTAATGGAGTTAGACATGGTTTTCTTTTGTACAAATAACAAATCAGCTCAAACCCAGGTTCATTGATGTTTATTTTTCCAGACTGCAAATCTTCTTCTACAAGTGCTAATAATGTCTGGATGGGTTGTGGATTCGAACTCAGACCTGAGTATCGGGTCTGTGTTGCTGCGCCACATCCTGCAGCTGGTGTGTAATGCTCATGCAATCACAGAGCTCCAGGTCACCGAAGTATCCAACAACAATCTTGTGGACACAAAGAGTCAGGTCCGGGTTGCCACGGCGATATACCCAACTGCGAGTCTGATGAACCACTCGTGTGATCCCACCATATTGTCCAGGTACTCACTGCAGAACATCCCCTCAAGGAAACCTTCAAGTTTCAATCACTGGCTTGTTAAAGCCTTGCTGCATTGTGTAAACTTCTCTGTGCTAGCTCTTTAGCAAGATGGGACTGAACTTTATAGTTCAAAATGATTGATAGGTTGATGCTTATACTTG
The DNA here is from genome assembly GCA_921293015.1 of Phorcus lineatus. Classification (NCBI taxonomy): domain Eukaryota; kingdom Metazoa; phylum Mollusca; class Gastropoda; order Trochida; family Trochidae; genus Phorcus; species Phorcus lineatus. The sequence goes on from OV121096.1 coordinate 41,544,972, forward strand.
ACAGTGATCATGAATTTTAGCACAAGACAGCAAGGCTTGGATTAGTCAGAGATTGAGACTGGTGTAACAGTATGCTTTGCAGGGAAGTTAGTTGTAGAATCTGTTTCATGTTTTATCATTGTATTACACACTGTTATTTGTAATATGGATGGTATCCAGGATTGAACCTAGTAAATGTGTGCATAATTCAAAACCCCCTGACAGATGTCTGTGTAAACCCAAGAAAACCCTTTGTGTGTATTGAGGAAACTAATCTGATAAAAGATGAAAAAGCATTGAAGTCTAAAGAAGAGCAAAAGTTTACATGCTTTAAGCTTGACCCCTGAGTTGTTCATATATATATATATATATCAATAACTGGACACTGACATGCTCCCCCAGTGCTTCAGAGATGTTAGAGTGCTTCCCCAATATATGAATTGTCACTGACAAATAAATACTAATGATAAGGATATTTATATTGAGGGATATGCTCTAAGCGGATCCGGCATTTTTACCCTGGTCTAACCCAAGCTGCGCTCAAGGTCACCTCCAACACAATCTACACCATATACCCAATTAGTACTGCTGGGTGAACAGAGGCACAATTTGAATAAAGTCTCTTGCCTAAGGAGACACCACAAGTTTTTCACTTGTGCCTCAGTGAGGGGCAGGGAATAACCCTTTAAACTCTCAGTTAATACAGCAATGATGGGGTAACCCACCCATCCTGAATCGACAACGACATATATTGGCCTCATTTAATTCTCTCTCATCACTCATATTTAGAATTATCAACATAAATTTACTAGTCAAGTTGGTTTAATTATTAGAATATTCATAAGCCAACAACTTTTGTTCCTGGCACTCGAAACAATCATTGGAAAAGGTATATGGCTTTTCTGCCAAATATCATAGAAAGAATCTTTGTTGTGAAGTAACAAACATCATCATTAGTGTTTCCCCATGTCAGTTTTAGCAGGGGGCCACACCCTGCCCTTTTGAATATGCGCCCTGCCCCTTTTCCTGTTGCTAGCCCAAATCTTTCTATATCTCTCATGTACAATGAAACCATTTACAATGTCGCAGTTGTATTTTACATAAGATACTTATGTATAAAGAGCTCATTTTTGCTATTATATCAGGAACTACAAGCAAAAGAAGCAAATTAAGAAGATAATGAATAAACTAATGATCCATTTTTTGTGTCACTGGGACACAGCTGCTGACCACTTGTTTAGCTAGATACAGGAACAATAGGGAGATTACAGGCGGACACAGCTGAATGATCTCACTTGATGTAATGAGTGAAATGCACATGTTTGATATCTGTAACTCATTCAAAATTGGGGAGAATTAATGTGATGTTTTTCTGAATTTATTCGTATATAATATATTTTAGACTAAGTTTCATTTACAAAAAGTTGCTCCGTTTTCGTTTGAAACATACTTCTAAATGAATTTGTATTTAAGTGCCCTTTTGAAAGGAGTGGTGCCCTTTTCTAAATCAATTTGCCCTGCCCTTTTTCCAACCTAGGGGAAACACTAATCATTATATGATTTGCTATTCTCAGTTTTCAGGGATCAGTGTTGGTGGTTCGAGCAGTTAAAGACGTGAATACTGGAGGGGAAATTTTCAATTGCTATGGTTAGTATTATATGTTTCAGTGAAAGAATTTGAAGAATTCAAATTTAATTTAAAAATATGCCTGTGATGAAAGTAAATGTTTACACTGAGGATAGGGTTTTCCCTCCTGGATATGTGATATTTAGTAAGATAAACACCGTTATCAAGCGAGTGATGAATTCATATGAAATTAATTCTGTGTTTTGTCAGGTCCTCACTTCAGGCGCATGTGTCGAGAGGAGAGACAACAAGTCCTTAGAAGCCAGTATTTCTTCACCTGTGACTGTCCACCATGTCAACAGCAGAAAGGGGTTTGTGCCCGTGATAAGTCACTCTTTTTTAAGCAATCATTCATGTCCAATCTCATTAAAATAAGATTTAATATTGATGCATTAGTTACGCAGATTAAAGATCTCAAAAAGCTTCATTACCCATGCCCTAAGGTGAACTTTTGACTACAGTTTGATTACAAATGTTTTAATCATTAAAGTTGAACCTGTTCTAATCTTTCCACTTTACAAAGAACAAGTTGAAGTTACTTGCTTTTTCCGTTCACTCAATAATAACAGACAGAGTCAGTTATAGCATCTCAGTCTTTGACGGAACAAGGGTCAGTCTCATTGGCATGTGTACTTCTAATATTACTGATATAGAATTAATCAAATAAAAATTCAAATTAACTTATAAACGCATTTTGTTTTCTTTTAATTTATCTGGTAGCTTAAGGTACATTGAAAAGCCATTATTATTATTAGGTATCTATGGGTATGAGGATAACAAAATTAATAATATCTTTCATTTGTATTGTGTGAAGTGTTCTCTGGTTCCACCTACTTTTTTTTGATATCCGCAGGTTGTAGAATGTATTCTCTGCGGGGTAGCAATGTCCATGGCTGATCGAATATGTGTATCGTGCAATGCCAAAGGTCACTGCGCCAATATGTTGAAGGATCTACAAGGGGCAGATCAGTCTTTTAAAGAGGGACTCGAGAACCTCCAGGAGATGAATATACAAGGTATGCTTCCCGTCCGGTTATACACGCGGAGTATGGTGTCTGTCTACTAGTGTCACTGTCTTACGATATGCCTGTCAGCGTCAATTCCTAGCTGTTATGTCATCTCCCTCACTAGCATCAGTAACACTCTTACATTTACAGCAGTTTTTCAGAACATGACCGAAAAGGCTGTATTTTTAGAAGTTATTCTCCGATTGGACAAGGTATGACTAAGTATAGTATAGCATTTACATCATGGTAAAATGCCTCCTTGATAATCCAAGGTAAATGTTTCGATAAATCTTGACTAATGCACTGAAACCAAGGGAGGTTATCAAATTATCAAGCCAACCCTTGCGAATAGTAAAATTGAGACTAAATGAATCATAATAGAAATGAAATGTTTCTCCCTGTACACAGGTGCCATCAGTTGTTTCCGACGTTGTGTGGAGGTGCGAGCACGCACCGTGTACAGACACCACCAGTCTCTCAGTGAGGCCAGGGACTGTCTTGCCAAGTGCTACGCCATGACGGGTAACTTGAAATAAAATAATCGAGTTGTATTATGATTTTATTAACTTAATATATCTGTATTTGTAGATTTATTGGTCTGAGGTGGGTTTGCAAGACAAAGTAGAGGTCTGTTACTTGGGCAATATAAATAATTTGTCCTTACTGTAACGACTATTGTGTTGAATAGTTGATATCTATTTATACTACATTCATGCCTTAAATATATTTTTAACTTACTTGATGCAAGTGTAATGGTTTCTGAATTGCCCTGTATGAAAGGAAGCCTCGAAGAGCCAATCCAATACCAAACTAATCCAACACCCTCAGGATTTGATACTTTTATTAAACTCATCAATTATGTAGGGCTTGACCTAATTCTATAATTGAATATGAAAAATAATTCTTAATGCTGGAATTTCATCCTACTTGACTCAGAACAGAATTAAGAATCCTTACTTTCAATTGTTTCAGCAACCTTTCTTCATGAACCTCACGAAAACAATCTAGCCCAATTTTTATCACATGAATGCCAAAAAATCCATCTAGCCCATTTCCTTAATTAAAGAATCACTTCAAATCTTTTCAGCTACCTTAAAGGCACAATAAAAATCATTCTAAGTTCTTTTTAAGATACATTTAGTCATAACCCAACCCCAATATGACCAACCCTATTTTTTAACTTAAAGCTGGAACTGAAATTTCTACCTTCAGGTGAGTATACGAAAGCAGCTGAACACCTCGAGGAGAATATCCCGGCCGTAACAGAGAGGTACGGAGAGTCGAGCATCGAGGTAGGCTACGAGCTTCAGAAGTTAGCGGAGATCCTCTTCAACGGTCAGCAGGTGGTCAGAGCTCTGAGTGTTATTGAGAGGGCCCTGGCCATATTCTCTCTTCAATTTGGTAAACACTCGGACGACAAGAATATGAAGGAACTGAGGGAGATGAGAGACTGTTTGTTGCAGTTTGAAGAGTTGAGAGCCTCTAATTACTCTTGATTTGGTTTGAAACATTGAGGGCTTGATATCACTCTTCATTTCAACATTGATGCCCCATCAAAATACTTCAATGAAAGTTTTGTTATTGACATAAAAAATGAGTTTTTTTCCAACTATCATATAGAGAAGATATAAACGTATATATGTTTGTTATTTGTAAAGGCTGAACATCTTAAAATAAGATATTCACTGCACTGTTTATGAAACTCTAATAGGAACAAAAAAAATTTAAATTATTTTGTCTTTGTAGGATATGGAGACTAGCAAAACTCCCTTGTTTACCTCATCAAGGTAATGGACAATCCCGAGTGTTTCTGCTATAAATTGGAATCAAACTGACAAAGTATGATGTGTGTGCCAAGTACGAAAAATACCCTGCTGAAAATAAACTTTGATTTGTTTGTTGTATCCTGTTTTCAGCATCAATGTAACAACATCCTGTCTTTTTTTAATAAATCCATTCATTTGGGAATGATTGCATCAAAGGTACAATAGCAAACTAACCTCTCTTAAGAAGTTTGAAGTTTTTCTTTAGAAAAGGTAACATATTAACTGTATTTCTTCTTTAAAGCAGTAAATCCTTGACAAATAAACAAGGTAATACTCTATAGTAAGATCTATGGATATCAAAACTTATAAGAAACTCCCTGACTTAATTGTAGCAGAACATTATCAAAGATGTCATTTCATAGACTGTTGCTTAAAGTATAATTTTAATGCTTACATTGTATCTGCTCAGTAGAATGACAATGGATATTACAAAGTTGAGATAACAGGACGTGCAAAGGCAAAGGTTATTTTGAAAATTATCTTAAGAGAGCAGATTAGAGTTTATAGTGTAAGAGAGTTGATGTAGCTAGTTATGAAAATTTGACGTGATTTCTATCTCTCTGCACATATTTGATGCTGTTGTTCTAATCTAACTGACATGTTTGACTTTCGAAGATGAAATAATAAGGTGTTTGTACATAATTTTCATTGATAACATTTTTGCATGTATGACAGCGGACTCAAACGCCCCGTAAATCATGCAGGCTCTTTTCGAAACTTAAATTTTTTCTTTCGGAACTCCTCTGCAGAGGAAGTACAGATTTTCAGAAAACATCTGGTTAAGATAGAGATTAAAGTTTGTACACAGAAACATTTGATCTTCTCAGCACTATCAGACATGCGTGTTAAGGCATGTCTACACTCAAACCTTCACCAGACTTCTTGTAGAGGAAATGCTAGGACGCTATGTGGACGTCTCATGATATGTTAACATCAGGTGGATACATGATCCCCCGTAAGGGGATATAGAAATGACCTCCCTCTGTCTGTCTGTGCATTTGAGCTGTTTGTTTATAGACTAAAAGGGGGCGGGATAGCGCAGTGGTTAGCGCGTTCGGCTTCGGATCAGGAGGTCCGTGGTTCGAATCCCGCCAGGGGCGCAGCAACTTTGTCTGCAGTAGAGAACTGTTCTACACGCAGTCAGGTTTGGGTGCAATGCTACACTGAAATTCAGCGCAGTACCACCCATGGTTCGCTAGTTCCAGCCGATGCTCGCAGGTTTCACCGCAATACATAGCCACTACAGTGTTGTGGGCTTTCTCCCTGCAATAATACTAGCAGTCGCGATATAAGTGAAATAATCTTGAAAGCGGCGTTAAAAACCAACTCACCTCACTCACCTTATAGACTAAAAGTTAAAAAACCATTAAGCTGGTATGTAGAACAATGAGCATGTGTAGTGGTGGGTTTTTTGATATCTTCCTACGTTTGTTTTTGACTGTTTAAGCCTGATGACCTACAGAGCCAATGGCTCTATTTCTTAGGTGGGTTAAATAAGCTTCAACATCATCTTTTTCTCTAAACGTTCAAATAATGATTTAAGTTTTTTCAGAACTTGTCTTTAAACTATGAACTGTGAATGTGAACATGTATAAAGTATTCCAATGGGGCATAAACACTAAATGATTAATCCAAGATTGACAAGTGTTTGCCACTAACATGGCAATGTCCTCCACCATTATGAGATGTTTAGGTGCTAAGCTTTGAATTCATAGTCCTCTGAATTCATAGTCCCCTGTTCCGCGTTGTGGTGGGTGACAAAAGGCTATATCTGATTCCTAAATTCAACTTAGCCTTTTCTCTTGACCTCTGACATTCAAGGTCACACAATCTATGGTCACTTTTCATTGACTATAACAATTATGTAATGATTAAAGGTGTTAATAATTGAAATAAAGCATTTTTGCAAAAACATTTCTAAGTCATGACCTTGTTGTGACCTTGACCTTTAACACAGTGTAGCAAACCTTTTCAAATTTTGGTAATCCTCCACTAATGAATCACGATATATACTTAATTAGAGCCCCATAACCAAAAAGCTTTTCAAGTTATCATGTCGACAAGAATTTTTGTATGGTTTTATAACTTACAACCTTGACCTTTGCCTTTGTCATTTCAAAACTCGCCCATCAGCTGATTGTCAAAAAAGTGAATTGCTGCTTTGGTCATTTCAGGCGGCTTACACTGGATAGTTTGCCGGGGTTACCAATCAAGTTTAGCCATTTTCCTTAGCGTCAAAGTTTAAGGATCTACTCCGGAAACAGTATTGCATCTTGTGTTTTCATGGAAACAACCAATTTTAAAATTCTAAAGAAGTTGAAAACCCACAAGCCAATACTACAAGAGGTGATTATTCTACATACAAAGATTCAATGAGCTACTACTTAAGTTCTTTGATTTCTAGTTCAGAAACACAATTCTCGTTAATTTTTTTACATTGAAACTGCCAAAAGTAATGTATGAAAAATATGAAAAACCATGAAACTTTCACTACACATGAAACTGTTCCATAACGCAAGTTTCACTGAGCTATGTCGTAGAATTTTTGAGTTCTTGTCCCAAAACATTCTACATTGCAATTATATAGAAATGACTAATATATTGTAGGAAGAAGTTGAAAATCCCAAGAGGCACCACTTCACATGATGATAGTTCCATACACAAAGTTTCAATGAGCTCGGCCTTATGGATTAAAAGTTCTTGTTCAGCAAAACAATTCTAATGTGTTTTTATAAGGAAATGGCTTAAAATAAATGTAGAAAGTTGAAAACGGGGAAATAACTAAAAGTTAAAAACTTAAAAAGGCTGTCAATCACTGAAACATCTACAGATTTTTAAAGGAATGAAAAAAAGCACTCTCATTAAAAACAGAGGGTTTTGGCTTGAAAGAAATCAGGATATTGGGAAGGAGCGAGAGCGGATATTCATATACGCTGATTTAGCAGGATGCTGCCCCTTTTACATCTGTGTTGTAGTTTAGAACACATGTAATACATTACCATCAGCACTTATAATGTACACAATACAGTCATGCATGTTTAATGGACTAGAACCTTCAGAATGCACTATTTTGACTTATTTTGATCTTAATCTTTTGTTAACCATTGACAAAATTCAGAAAAATATCAATTTAATGTACAATTCACACAAACACATTCTCATCAACATTCCAAAGGCAAAGTAACTATTTCACATACTACAATACATTATAAAATGTCATATTAAGTTATTGAAGGACATTCAGAAGTGGCAAGGTAAGAACAACGAGATTTGTTGGGTAACAACTTCTTTAATTGTGAAAATAGTGATGTTTCGGAAGTTATTCTTAATCCTTCACCAAGTGGGAAGTGGTGAATAAAAAATGGAATACATCTATATGTCTGAATATAAGCAAAGAAAACATGCAAACACCTGCACAAGGGATGATTGGACAAGCATGAACTCAGAACCTTCCTAATTATAATGATAAAGTTGTATAACTTGCTGTTCAAATTCCGTATTGTATTGCAATACTTTGGGTTTAATAGTTTTAACACTATTGATTCCGTTCAAAATCAGCTATCTAGATATTGATAAGAAATGTTCTTGAGGAGAAGCTGTTAATATGGACTTGCCTCTAGGTGCTGTATAAAAAAAACGGATTGTATTTACAGATGCTCTAGTCGGATATAGCCCACCAAAGTGGAGGGTACCTGAAGGCCTTGTGACTTATTGAATACATCATGACCAAGTCTCTGTCTCACAAACCTTGCACAGATGTCCTGCAAACTTCTAGGGTTTGACATTAAATATGAAAGAGTATCAATTGTGACTTTTGCCTCTGGATATACACTTTCCCAAATGTCAATATTTCGTTGAACCCAAAGTCGCTGAAAATAAGCAATGTTATACCCAGCCTGGAGAAGAAACAAGGCAATGTCAAAACTATTCCTCCTCAGTGCCATCAGGAAGGCGTCTGACTGACCAGTCACAGTGTGTCCGTCAATTCCAACGTTGAGTTCCTTAACCAAAAAGCGGACATAATTCAGCTTTTTCCACTTCACAGCAATAACTAAGGGCGACATGGAACCACTTGAATGCCACTCTGGACTTGCTCCAGCATTGTACAGAGCTCGCAAGATGTTAACATCATCAGTGCAATTTACAGCAATTTGAAACGCTGTTTGCTGCAGTTTTGTCCTCACCCAGACATTTGCCCCCTTGCTTAGAAGGAATGTAATCACATTGAGTTCTCTTCCATACATCAGTGACCAAATCAGTGGAGTGCAGCCATGAAAATCAGAAAAATTTGTTAATGAAAATCCCTTTGAGAAAATGCATTCTAAGGTGTCTATTGAAGAGCCAGATCTGACCAATTTATGGAGGATTGTGTCCTTTCTATGGTTGACATGGTTAACATCACATCCTGACTCCACAAGGAAGCGAATGACCACTTCCTGGTTCCGACTTGCAGCATGGAAGAGAGGACTGTCCCCATTGTGGTCTGCATCATCCAAACCGAACCCATAGCCTGCGAGCAGCTGTACCAGAGACAGGTGACCCTCCTGTGCTGCACAATGAACTGGAGGAGTTTCACAAGGGTGAAGGAAGTCAAGCCCTGCATCCAGAAGATATCTTGCTATTTCATACCTTCCATTCCTCGCAGCCACGACAAGCGGACTGTTTTGACCCTCTTCCACGGGCACATTTCTAAAAGTTTTCTCCGATATGTTGTTTTGGTTTATTAAACGCAGAGTACTTTTCTTATCACCACTCGCAATAAGGATTTCTAACTGGTTGTACTTTTCTCTATCCACATCCTTCCAGAAGCTGTTCATCTCGTCTTCACTTACTTCAAATGATTGAATATCTTCATCAAAAGACATATTAACTGAAGAAAGTTTTTGAAACAATACAAACTTACTGAATTAAGCTAAATAAATAAATAAAGACGGACAACGGTGTAAGTCTAATAACTTCTCAAGTGTCCATTATTTTTCGATTTGTAACATATTTTGAACTTAATTTTCACTGGGAGCTGATGGTGGTTTTATAAATTGATAAATTGACAAGTCACTTCCTAAAGGACCAAGGGTTCGTTTCCTTATGGAAGGGAGGTAACTCTCCTTATTACACCACGAAATGCTCGAGTTGACAATGTACAATATTTCCTCTGTAGTCTTTGTAAATATTCACATTGATCCTTAACATTTGAAAAGTTTCCTATCTTCATATCATAGATCTCACTGTCATGTTAGTAGTCTTCACCAATTTCGATTATTGGTCACTAAAACCGTCCACCTGTTACTGCGATGAGATTTCTCATTCCATAAAACTAGGGGACAAAGGGAAGTAACTCTGTTTAGTACGCACAAGTGTAATGTAAGAAGCAGTGCCCGTTTGCGTTTCAATGATCGAATCTATCTCCACAACCTCTAATGTTATATTTAATAACGACCTCTCTTTTGTAACTATTTCGAACTTAATAACATCTCATACAAAATAATTTCCCCATATCATCTTGAAAACAATTAGAATTCATAGACCTGTTGACTGTTGACTAAATGTAATTAAGTAAATATAATATACACCTGGAAAAAAGGTATTGCAACACCTGCTTTTTCAACTACTTTTATGATACGATATGTTGAAATTCGAGTGAAATGGATAATTCAAATTGATATTAAAGATTTTCTTTCAGGTCGAACATTGTCTAAAGATTTAAAAACAAGAGTTGGATATCGCGGGATCAGTATTTGGTGCAACCCGAATGAACACCCTAAAACGTCTCCCTTAGGCTGGATTTACACGACAGCCGTTTTTTAATGCGTTACGTCCTGCGTTGCGTCAGAAAAAACGCAAACAGTTATTTTTTTACATTTAAACAATACACTAAGTACGAATTTTGCATGCGTTGCGATGCGATGCGAAAAAGATAGGAAGGCATATGCAAATGAAATCGCATGAGGAATTCCTCTGATGCCGTCGTTTCAATAAGGTATTTCCTAAGCACGTGGGCAATCAGGTAAGGTTATTTCCTTAACTTTCGATAAAAATACGCGATTCAAAGTAAAATAAGGCTATGTCATTGAGAGATATTGATTATAACGTGTTTCTTCACTTATGCACTTAAAACATGTATAAAAACATAACAATCTCATTGAAATCAGCCCGAAACTTGTCACTCGCACAAAAATTCTATTCTCAGAAACATCATGCCATAGATGCTAAGACTTCTTCCTCCATCTATTAGTCTTCCTCCTCCCCGTCTATCAGAAGGATGAGTGCCCTCTTTGATGCCATCTCAAGATTCGAAACTCACTGGCTATTTCAAAACTGTCCCGTCTAGTGTATTGGTTAGAAACGCAACGGATGACGCAACCATAAAAAAATGGCCGTTGTGTAAATCCAGCCTTAATAGATTTTATTGAACACGACGCTGACCTGCCATTTTGTTTGGTAATGCGTATTTTTATAAGTCCCGACTAAAACTGAAAAGCCCTATTGTGTTCAGGTCGTTTATAGAATATCTGAAGAAATAAAGAAAATGTTTGTGTTGCAGTACTTTCTTCCCGGTTTAAATTTACAAATTATTATAAATAATGCTTTCATTTCGAATATATGCATATCCCATTTGATATTTCATTTGATGCCTATTAATGTAAACACCTTCCCAGTCGCACGTCAAGCAGTAAGAACAATGCTGATGACCCTTGACAACCCACCTACCATCCGTTAATAGATTTCAAGGCTCTCGTAAAATACTTCAAAATACTGGCTTGTGCACACAAGTCTCATATGCGCATTGTTCCCCTAGCTAATACAACGAAATGGGAGGGGCACTGTTATTATTAAATGGGAGGGACCCAAGGTATTATTGAAAAATAACATGTTAAATGTAAAAAACAAAACATTGTTAAGTTTAGAACTTTAAACCATTGAGAATGGTCAGTGATTACTACACATGTTAACGAACGCTAGTGTAAATTACGTGATTCCGCTGTTGGTGTTTGGGATGAGGTTAATACCCTTTTAGGTGTCAAGCCCTTCACCAGCGGATGCAGGTTTCCCCCTAGCACATCGCCCATGCAATAAACCTCTTGTGAATGAAAATCAAAGACATGTTATACTGGATTGACAGAGAGAAAATCTAAGATTGAAACCGAACGCGAACATGTCTCTGTTTGTCAATAGCATTAGGTGTATTTAATTATAAATTCTTTGTGCTACAGTCTCCTCACACAGAGATAACTTCGTCACTAAGCCTACACAGCCTCTGTTCTAAAGCAAGCTATTCCCGTGCTTCCGCCAGGTTCCCATAGCGGTAAAGTATTGCAACAGGAAACCGGAAGTGAGCCGGGTTTTTTCTCTATTGGGTTTGTTATAAACATGTAGCCCTCCCCAACTCGATATAATTTTCTCCATGGCCCTTCCCTTTTAAGAGTAATTTATCCACGACCCTCCCTAAAAACATATCTACGTAACTTCGTGCAATTGGTCATGAAGATTTATGGTCGGTTCTATATTGAAAATGTTTTCTTTGACAGTTTACAGAAGAGTTTCTCCTGTGAAAATAACACCAAGTTTACCCTTCCATTGATGGGTTTAACCTGATGTCTGGTACTAGTGCATGGTGGTTTAAATTCAGTTTATTTTTTTACAGCCTACATTTAGAACACCAGCTGTATATCAACATAGGTTTTGAATACCATTTACTTATAATTACATACATATGTTTTACATAGTGTAAATTTTGTCTTTCAAAGGTGAATGAATGCATTCTAACTTTTATCATTGTATATTTTTAAAGGCTCACTCCTTATTCATTTTAAGTTTTCAAATCACAATGTGCTTTTTATTTATGAATAAAGAGAACAAGTTAGCACTGCTCACTCATATATCCCCACTTCCTACAGTGATCAAAAGAGTTGTAGATATTGCAAAATTTTATTCCATAAAAATACATAGATCTTACCCACATCAGGTACATCAATGGATCATGGTTGACCCGTATTCTGAGGTTGGTGATGCTAGCATGTGTATTTGGGAGATATTCTAAAATGAATTCCCTATTATCTTATGCGTGTACCTTTCTATTGACAACTTACAACAATGAGATTCATAAATAGATAAAACCATGGAAGGACCATATTTTACCCTTGTATCACTTTTGGATTATAGCACGTAAAGGTTGGGAGGTACGCTCTGCACAACATGATTTATACCAAGTACAAAAAGAGAGTTTAAAATCTACAAATATTTTGACAGTAATGGACTGAAGAATACAAAAGGCGAATCTTCACATCTTAAGATTGAATTATCAAATTTCATAACATTTAAACTATTTGTGTCTGAGGTTAATATTTTTTAAAAAATTATTCGCCTACATACAGTTCTAGTACAAGAAAGACGTTCAAAATCTACATCACATCTAAACAATTGTTCGTTTGAGATACGAGAAGAACAAAAATACATTAAATATGGAATCTTGGGTACAAATATACCAAATGTTCCTAATTTTTAAAATATCAAAGCTGGAATTCATTTTTTTAATAGATGCATTTAAATATTTTCAAAGTATGGCTATATTAACAAGCCTTTGGGAAATTGTTAAAGTTTCATAAACTTGTATCATACAGAAAGGTTAAAATAATCATTCAAATATTAATAATTTGAATTATTGTTTTAACTGTCTACTGAGTCGTAAAATGGCATCTACGTATGTTATTTGATAAATGAAAAAAACAGTAGCAAAATATTATGTATAAGCTGCCAGTCAAGCAGATCTACCTTTCAATTTTTCGTTCTATAGCAATGAATAAGGCAGAGAAATGGGGATTCTTTTGCAGTCTAGCTTAAACTTGGGACCTTTATTCATTTAAAAAAGCTTTTGGATAGGGTTTCAGCAACTTTTACAAGTCCCATAGAACTGTGTCTGTACACTGTTTTCTGTCCCTCCCCTGAGAAACCCCCTGCCAAAATGAAAAATAATGACCGGTCCTTAAACACACGAAAACAAATACAATTAACTCGTTTTGGAAAGAGAATAATCCCAATTAAAACCAGACAACCGATTCTGAACTACCAGTCGGATAATTGGATGTCAATGTATGTATTAAACCATATAAAATGATTTCGGTTACACAGAGAAACCTCAGTCGTGAATTGACAACGAAAAAATGAACCAATGAAAATCGAGTATCCAGGACTTTCACGGTAGAAGACACACACGTTTGAACAAAATCCCATGAACAACTCATTCCTAGACCACGGAGTAATGGTAACAATATGCCGTCTTATCTTATATTGATATATGTGAAATTGTTTTTATGTGTTACATTTTATTTACATTTGACTCGAAAATGTAAAAACTGTTTGAAAATACCTTCGCCTCGTTAGCTCTAATTAGATCTAAGGACAAGGTTACCTCCCTTTATTAAAGAATTAGAAGGAATTAACGTTTATTCATTTAAATCCAATATTGATAACCATATTTCAACGTCGAATCGACGTCGGATGTCTGCTCGGACCTCACTTCCCTACGTTTTAGCTCATCAATCCAAACTGTGGTTTGATGTTGTTTGAGATATATCAAATTGTAATTTTCCGTCCCTGTCCCGAGCACATCTCTGATAAAACCTGGAGCCCGCCATCTTCTCCTCGTACACACTGTAGTAGTCCTCCAGCATCTCCTCTGTGAAGTAGTTCCTCCAGTCTCCTACTATGCCTGAAAATGAACAATTATAACCGGTTTGATAATCAAAGCACTTTTGATTGAAGCTAGCAATTTTGTCCTGAAGAATGCCATATGTTCGAATTCATTACATTTTAAATGTGAGATGGGTCTGGTGCCCTTACCTTTCCTTAAAAAGACTTTAGAAGTGATACCGCCTTTGTCGCTTTTCATTTTAGCAAATGAACATTTTTCAGCTATATTCTGTAATATGTCTTTGTTCCTCTTCAAACCAAGAAAGTTGGACAGATTTTCAACCTCTAGAAGCAGATTCTGAAAACAAAAAATGTGACAAGAAATGTTTTTGAAGAGATGTGTCATAGAAAGATATAATGAATATGGAAATAAGTAGTGTAAGTATTTCTTAGCCTCACTCCAGTTTGGAATGAAACAACACCATTAATAAAATACCAAATGAGTCCTGAGCTTTTACCTAGGTGCATTTTACTGACTTTTATATATGTTACTTTTAAAGTTTTTCATTTTTCCTGGACCACTTTTGTCAATATCTTTGTAAAGATCCATAGAAGATGGTCTTTTATCTTTTAAGCATCTTCCCAGGCATGACCTATACTTTCGCTAACCAAAATGACTTGCTAAGATAGGCCTTGCCGCATTTCCCAAACGTTGTCGCCCAGGCAGCTGCAACGTATCGTCCAATGAGAAATCATTTGAGAATTGCAACTTTTTGCCGAAGAGGGCGCTGCACCCAAAACACCAATTTTGACAGGCTGGCAGCAAGGTTTGAATTTGCCAGGGGTAAGATGTTTTTTATGCAGATATCTCATACTGACTATTTCCTAGATAAATCAGATTTAATGGGAATTAAAGATTGTTGAATGTGAGTATTGCCGGTAAAGCCTTTGTGATCTACCAGATAAAATTTGTATAAAATAGGCAACATATCCTCATCAACAATCCACCTTGTGCGTTTCTTCAAAAACTTGAAAATGGACAGGAAGGTCAGGATGGTCATTAAATAACTTCTCAGCGTCTCGGTAATGATTGAATATCCCACCACCATCGACTGAAACACCGTGGATGTCTTTGTCATATGCCTCAAACTAATAGAAATATTGAAATATGAGGAAAATGGAATTATGATATCTGCGTAAACCATGAACAATGATCTACTTGATATTAATCAAAGAAAATATACTCATGGCAATAATCGCTATGAAGACTTTACAAAAATTATATATACTGATGGATACCTAAAGAACTGGTTGCAGTTTGAAATACTCGTAAGCGAGAGGCATTATGGTTAAATATGTCCTTTCATGTTTCCTGTTCAAATCATATGATTTGACAAATAAAGACTCGAAGTCTGGGAGTCTTCTGATGACACTATTCATTTACACCAAACACTTTATAGTAGAAAATGAATAGTTCTGATAACAATCTTTATAAAATCTTTCAAAATAAACAATTATTGGTCATGAGCAATATGCCAATGCATACGCAAGTTCTTGTTTGCATTTAAATTAAGTTAACATTCTAGATCAACAATAGTTTTGCAATATTCGTTATTACACTTTCTCTTGCTAATGTGAACTGTTAAAACAGTCTCCAGCTCCTGATTAAAGGAGGTTATAGATCAGTCATGATATATTCACTACTGCCAGAGACACATCTTTACCTTTTCCTTCAAGAAATAGATAGAGGAAGTCCCCAAACCTCCCTGAATATTCATACACTTTCACGTCACTGTAGACGTGGTACAGAGAGACCACTACATCTTTTGGATCCCTCAGACTGTAGATGATCTTTACATTCTTCTTGAGCAGATGGTCTGGACCTTCGGAAAGTTTCGTATGAGTATTCAGGAAGCGAGGTGAAGGGAGACAACTCAGTTCTTCGCTCGAGTGTAGTTCCAGAGACTTGCTCCCTTTCCACAGGTCTACGGACTCAGCTGTGCCGTTTAGAAGCATCGTCACGATCTCGTAAATCCAGTGAGTTCCTGGAGAAGCAGGAGGAAAGCTTTCCTCAACATTGCGCACATGTTATTGTGAATAGGCAGAGTACATATAATACAAACTTATACAATCAAGTGTCTGGTACCAACCAACAAACCACAGTTCAACATGCATATAAAGCATTGAGTAGAGTTTTTCTATATATCAACCCAAACCAAATATGTTGGTAAACAGGACCATGAAGGTACGACTTGCTTCAGCTAAAATGTGATCATAAATAGCGACCAGACCTTTTACTTAAACCTACCGAATTTTCACTGAATGATATTTCTCTTAAGGATTGTGAATGTATTGAATATTCTATTACATGTGAATTTCTTGAAAGTTTTGAATAAGTAATGTATTCTCTCTAGTGAAATATTGAAGATGTTCTCTACAGAATTTATTGTAATTTGGGAATACATGTATTTATATTGAATTAAGTGTATTACATATATGTAACGGGATGGTAAGTTATGACAACTATTATTTTGTGTTTAAAATGTTATCTACACAAAATACGGACTGTGGTACAGGTAAGTAAATACAGATGGTTTGTCTTGTAGCGCCCTGGATATGGTGTAACTGAGGGCATGTCAGGATGATCTGTGGTATTTCAACGATGGTCTGTTGAACTGGATTCTCCTCAAGGGTGATAAGCCTTGGACCAGTGGGCGAGCGTAAAATCATCAGGAGATTGACAGGTCGGAATAATGGTCACCCCAGACTGACAAGTCGGATAGTGGAACTACGGTGGAATGTGCTGACACCAGAGGGATGGTTAGGAACTGTTGGTTCGTACTGTCAGAGGACAGGGGTTGATGCCAAAGACGGACCATCAATTGTGGTTGAAATAACGACCGCAGACCGAGTCAATATCTCTACTAACCGTCGAGCGGTACGCGAGACGGTTAGTAGAGATATGACGAGGTCCAGGTTGTTATTTCATATACACCCTAAGGCACGCGCTGTTGAGAGCTCGCACAGATTTACACCCAGTGAAGGCACCGGTAACCGGCTCAACTTAGAACAGTAAGGCGTATGGGTTTACATATTACAGGACAACAGATTCATTCATTGGTATTCTCATTGGTATATAAGTTGAAATTCATTTACATACTCCTAATCACACGCACTATATGAAAAAAATAAACGAATAACAATAAAGAACAAAATAGATATGAAAGATCCAACGTCATCTTTACATTCCTGTCAAACTATTTCGTGTATCCAACTAAATAGTTAAGTAGGAAAATAATTATTATTCACCAGTTTTCTGATACCAAAAACTAAATTTTAGATCAAGGAAAAAGTAGATGTGTGTTTTGTGTAAATTTAAGCTCTCTTCCTTGTTTATCCCATGTAGAATGTATCGTTAGCCAACAATCATGGTAAAAGAAAAATATGTCAACTTCAGCAATGCAAAGTTTAAGTGTGTGTTAGGAGACGTAATCGCTAGATGACAGCAATCATGTGAAAACATATTTTCTAACAATCGAAATATATCTTGTATGTTTCTGATGCAGAATTATAATATGTAATTCAATATGATTGCTAAAATTAAATATTTAGTTAACCTTTGTCTTTGAAAATAATTTGGTGTATCCGATGTGATATGAAGAATATAAACGACATACGTGATAAATTTGCGATTATTTCATTTGGTTTTTAGTCCTAAGCCAGTGTTACTATTCTTACGAGTTCATTCATGGTTTTGGTTGTCAATTGCACCGTTGCTATGTCAACGCACGTGAAAATAGTGCTTCGCTTCCCACAGACAGCCACGCAACGTCGCAATAACACGCCCCATTTTATTTAAAGCGCTTCGTTTATTGTCCTTAATTTCATGCATAATGTTTTTAACAATAGTTTGCTAGATGTACAAAGAATACGTTAAAAATACTTTTTAAAATATCTAAATTGTTCACACTCTGATTGAGGGTCTTTAAACACAAAAATTAGAGTTGGTCTTCTGTTCCTGGACAATAGACACGTCGCGCGCACACTACAATGTCCATGAAAAGCACGTGCATTTTCTGGTTATAAGGAGAGCAAACTTGTTTTTCTCACATATCGACAGCCATGTCTTGTGACGAGGATTATTCTGTTTCACCATCGAAAATTCAGGAGGGATTCGTTATAAGTACGGATGGAGAAGAAGATGTTTTAATTGAAGCTTCACAACGATGTGACACTCCATTGAGCTGTGGACAAGACACAATTCCCTCGATTCTGAAAGAAACTGTGGAAAATGACCTTACCGAGGTATGTCTCCCATTATTTCTATGAATTGTGATTTTAATACTTAGAACTAAGTATATTGACATATATTATGTTTGATAAAATGACATTCAATAACCATTCCAAGTCTCTTATTACTTAAAATGTTACATTTAATCAGACGGCATTTTCTGGCGATTTTCAGCGTTACAAAAATACAAAAGAAAAATTAAAAACAAAGGAGAATGTAAAGAAATTATTAAATTAATTTTACGTTACATAATTAATATTCTGTGCGTTAACGAGGAATTTACCCAAGTTACACATTTGAGTATTTTGAATTGTGAATAAGTTTATAAAGGTAAGGGTATTTCCAAAAATAGTCCCCATTTACAGTGAATTGCACTCGTATCTTTATCCTTTATTTTTTTATCTCGCAGGCGTCCGATCCTACAAACGAAGCAATGACACAATGAAGATGGAAGTCTCGGACTTACTCAATCTGAAACGTCCTAAAGATGACCCGACGATCAACGCCACATCTGCTGCCGCCACGGCCACCACTGTCGCTGCGGCCGTCATGTCGCCCCTCACTAACATGGACCAAGATGACCAAGTTGCCAAATACAATTTCGTAAACTGTACGTTTAACATGGCCAAATAAACTGCTGATCCATTTTTTTGTTTTTTATTTGGACAAACCTGTCACGTCGAGGTGTAGGTTATGTTTGTAACCGCTTCAGCGAGGGGAAAATTACCGAGGGACGATATGGCTAAAGATACGAGGCGAAGCCGAGCATCTTTTGCCATATCGGCCCGAGGCCTCCATTCAGGGAGAAAGCGACTCGCTTGATAACCAACCCATGGTCGGTTATCAGATAACCGACCATGGGTTGGTTATCCGAAATAATGACCTAGATATCGAACCTGATAACCGCTCCATGGGGTGTATATTGTTATACACAGTTTATTTCATTATCGTTGTGACTGTACCGTTTACCTGTGTTAAGGTTAGCGATTGATGTCATTTACTGTGGATGAGTATAGGTATGTAGTAATGAGTTTATCTGGGTTGGAGGGACTGAAAGCTTGGAAAGGTACGTGTGGGTGCAAGCGCACTAGAGTTGATTTGTTATCAGCGGTTTGTGTGGAGTGAATGTGTGTATGATGGTGTTTGTGTAGTATTTAGCGGGGGTTTAATAAACTTTTGAAACCTTTCATGTATTCTGATTTGAAGATGAATTTACTGAATTACCTTTAAGGCCCCTAAAATCTACTTCAGTGGGAATTAATTAAAAGTATCAATTAACAAGTCGCGTGCGTGGACTATGACCAAGCCGATATTTGGCCACATCAGACAACTATTGTCCAAAAAACGTGCGTACATGCCACTCTCCCCTACCCTGACCAAGCAGGATGAGCAAAACGTTACGTACCGGTCCTGAGGTATGATGGAAAGAAGATATCACCATCTCTCAAACTGAATTGTTTAATCCCGTCAAGAAACTTTGTATCGTACAGAGGGAAGTAGTAGGTGTCTTTGTATTTCTTGTATTTGATGTTGTTCCCTCCCCTGTCGGTGATGTACACCAACTCCCCCTCCAAGCTTCCAGAAAAGGACTTGCCAAGCGACTGAAGTTTAAGGATTACAACATTACACTCCTGCGCAGTGGTTATAAGCTGATTTATAATCATGAAACAATCCCAAACTATTCCCCTTGTTTGCTCTTGTTAAAACTACTTTTAGCGTTTAGTCGAACAGAGGCTATATCATTTACGGATTAGAACCATTTATTAAGTAGTATTCATAAAATCTAAATGACAATCCATTATCAACATAGTCTTTTATGTAAGAGCTGGGTGCCTCGTGGCCTAGATTATAACAGTACAAAAAAATACAATTTGTCTGTTGGGAATGCTTGTATATAATAACTACAGTGATAAATGTAGGATATTTAAATTGTACAAGAAACACCACGCAAGAAAATATGTCAAGAAATATATGAGATTCATTTTCCATCAATATTTCTTTTCAAGTTCAATGACAGTCCGTTCAGTACCTTTATATTTGTTGATAAAATAAGTTGCTGTAGCTTTCCAGGTAGGCAAATGAAAAAACTTATTTCACAATTGATTTCTGCTTATAGTACACTATGGACAATTTAACATTAAGTGGAATTCATTACTCATAAATAACGTTTCAGATGCTGTAGCTTAAAACTCTCAAGTTCCACTGCTTTTCTTAAACTAAGGTTTTGATTATTTCAAATTATGAGAAAGTATATGAAACTTTCAATCTTTGTCTAAAAAGGTTAACTGTAAGGAAATGCTGAGTACAGATTTATAAGAATTATAGAGTAAAGAAAACGTTGAACAATTGATGTGCCGTCAATAACTCTTTCTCATTACATCTTTACATCCTTTTTGAAATATTCTTAGAAGATAATGGATTATAGAAACTAGTTTTTTTTAAAGAAAGTTGTAGTTTGTTACTACTCCCCTACAAAAATTAAGCATTGCCGACAGTATACCTAAATAAACATTTGATTGGTCAGCAAATGTACTTGATTTGTGTCAGCTAGTGATATTACACTCGTGAATGATTAGATAATAAACATCATTAACTCGTTTAATAAACAATAGTACTAAACGGAAGACTGTAAAGTATCCTCTGTGTCGTGCACAAACGATATCTATTATATCAGACAGTTTGGTGATGATACCACCTGTCTATGGCGGAAAATGACGTCATCGCGTTGAGCGTCCCTCCGTGACAGAATCGAGAACACGCGATCGATTTGTGTGGGCGTGGCCAAGAGAGCGTCGGCGAATGTTATAATGAAAATCGACGAATGTTATAAACGACGAATGTATGCGGGGTGTGTGTGGCTGTGTCTAAAAAACGGGATGCTGTTTTAAAACATTGTGATATTGTTTGATTTTATACCTTCATTGGAACTTTAATGTAATATTCAGTATGCGACACGTTAATAAAATATAGCTTTCTGTTCTCCTCTGTATAACCGAATAGCATCAGTAGGGAAACGGTGGGTGTGGTCTATCGGTTGAGCGTGTTACCTAGCGACGACATCGAGGGTAAGGAGTCGATAGACGATCCACTCAGAATCGTTAAATTTATAGCAGAAAGGCGTGAACCAATGACGAGTCGGCCGGGGTGTGGTCTATCGGTTAAGCATGACGGCTTAGCCCCGGACGGTATGGGAACCGAATGAGTCATCGCTTCCGAGGGGTATGGTTTAAACGGCCAGTTCGACCGGGTATTTTCTGTTCCACAAATATTCGGGAGGGAATTCCCTTTTGCACGCGACACGTAACTTTTTTATATATTCGATTTGTTTTCTATTTTCTGTGTTTACAACTTTTTCATGTTTGGTAATTAGTTGTAATCCGTCCTTCAAACTGAAAAAAATAGCGAAAACAATCGAAGCCACTGACCAGCACTACCAAGGGGCTTAACTCTATTGCGATCATGGCGGCCATTAGATTGTTGTCCGCTGCATGATTGATCTGCGTTGTAGTAACCTTGTAGTTACTTGGATGTTTTGATTGTTGGGGATTAATAATGTAAATAATGTTTGCATAACTAATTATGACATCTCAAATGGCTAAGCTCAATCAATATGACACTGAGGAGAAAAGTGGCTTCGCTCCGGCTTCCCAATATAAACAAAGATTCGTCCAGACTATCGCACTCCAAATTACTCACAGTGCTGCAGTTTTCCGTACATTAAAAACTTTATGTGAAGTAACTTAGATATCTTTCTTAAAAAAGAAGAGTTTTACTATGAGTGAAGTTGTGCGAAGTCGAGGGCGACCGCGAAAGTACGATGGAAATTCGACAAACGTGATTGTCGCCATGTTGTGAAAACATGCAGCGTTGCATTATGGGAAGGGACTTTTCTCATTCTATTTATAGATCTACTTAACTGCTGACGCACTGTATCTAAAAATAGCTTCGTTAGCAGCATAAGCTTATCGCTGAAAACGTAATCGAACTGGCCGTTTAACGATTTAGCGTCCCCACGCGATGGTATCGAGACAGGGAATCGATCAATAATCCAATCGAAATAGGTAAAATTATTTACGAAAGGTTTGATCGATCAACGAACCAATCGAAATAGGTAAATTATAACCGAATTCGTGACGTCATAGGGTAGATAAATAGAGAGTTACCGAAGGTATAGCGTCACTTTCCAGCCTAGATTCGAAATGCAAAAATGATTACGGCAAAATATCCAAAGTTTTAAATCGAGGTAAGATATACCAATAATATTTTGATATATTTACAAATGTCTGTTCGCTCTACGCGATGTATACGGAAACGGTACTAATGAGTTAAGCAATAACGCTTTGGAAAATGTATACAATTTCATTCGTCTTGGGGGATCGTTGAGAGATCATCGGGTACATTAACGTAAAACGATAATGATTGAATACGGAGAACATTCGACTTACCGTTTCTTCCGAAATTCAGTATTTGCAGTAATTTCCATAGTGTCCTCGATAGTCCATTGTTCTGATGCGAAAACATGGGTTGAATATACCATAGAAATGCGAATTGGAAATTGAATCACCAAAACGACATAGCCATGGTACGATCCCCCCCAACACTTTTAATCTGAAAAACCCCGTACATACATAAAAGAATTAACGAAACTAAAAATAATAAAAAATGTACAACACAATAATTATAGTTATTTAATCTGTACGTAATACCATTTACCCGAATATCGATCAATTTAGAAAATCGATTTAGAAAAACAATTTTGAAAAACAATTTAGAAAAACAATTTAGAAAAACAATTTTGACAAGTCGTATAATTTCCTGAATATAATTTTGACTAAACGAAATTTACGTTTATAAATATTATCGTCAAAAAGAGTTAAAAATGGTATTACGTTAACAAATTTAAATTTTTGCTAATAAAACCTCTGCGGCCTGAATAAGAGACCTCGCCGTTCTCAGCAGGGCTTTCGCTTCTTCCTGGGGTGTCTGAAAAGAGAGAGAGGAAATATATATATATATATATATATATATATATATATATATATATATTTAGATTTTAGTTATTTTCTCTAAAAGACAAAGATTTTTTTGTCAGGGATTAGGTTGATTAAAATCTAAAAATGTACACTTACTAGTTCATTAGCCAGAGGAGAGGCGTACCACGAGGGCGAATTGCCCACTGCTAACCCCTCTGGACTGGTCATAGGGATATTGCTACAAAATGAAATAAAATATGTGTTACTTTTACGATACGCTTTTTTTTTTGTTTTTGCAAATGCTTACGGGACGATAGAAATGGTCGTTAAAAACGGATAACAACAACGAAACAATTTCGCGCATTCCGTTTAAATAATAAATACTCACAGAGGGGTCGTGGGTGTTCCCCACGAAAGCTTTCGGTTTAGGGGTTTGCCCCCCTGACGTCTGTACTCCTAAGGGGGTACTCGTAGCAATACTAAAATTAAAGAAAATAGGATATTTAAATTACACGCAATGCGTACAACTTATCGATAAGTATTATGAGAAATAAATTGCGATGATGTATTCCAAAAAATAAATTTAAAAAGATGGGGTTACTTACGCTATAGGTGATGTAAAGGACATGGTGACCAACTTCGGTGTTCAAAGAAAGAATGAGGGGAAATCTCCTACAGTGCGCTGATATATTGAATCGAGAGCATAAAGACGTAACCGTGCGCAGGGTCCTAATTGGTTAACAACCTTTTTGATTATCACGTGATTTTTGAAAAAAACGCAGATGGTAGAATAATCCGAAACATTCAAATCTCGAGAATTCGGTACCTAAAAATATCCACGTTCAAGCAATGGACGAAAATTATTTGATTAAAACAGATTTCTTTGAAGAAAGAATTGATAAACACAAATGATTTACCAATCAAATAATTGAAGATACGAATGATTCCTCTGAACGATAAACATGAATTAAATTAATTTATAATACATCTATGTATTCCATCCATGTATAAACGTTTTCTTAATACGTTGGTAAATAATTCATTTCATATCCGTGCGTAAATTTTTGGAAATAATCTTTATATATGTGTATAAGGAATATAATTGTCTTACCGTTTCATTCGATCACGATTTGTTGTCGTCTCAAATGTTCAACAACGATTTAAAAACATAAAGTTGAGATCGAAAATAACGTTATTTTAAGAATCTCCAACGACTGATAGTTTTGAAATGTTTTAAAGAAAAGAATTCGTTCCGGTATTACTATATCATCAACTAAAAAAACTAAGATTCAAAATGTACGTCAACGTTTATGAATAAACTTCTTTGAGGGACATTTAAAAGTTGGTTGATGAATTTATGATAAAGTACATTATGCCTAATTATTGTTAGAGCGAAAACTATTTATGTATCCTTAACAAATCCCGATTTAAGTCAGGGGTATTCGATACTAGAATTTAAATGAATATTTATGTAGGATGTAACGAAATACTTAGTCATTAATTAATAAAATCTGAAGTAAACCTAAAATAAGAGATTTCATTAATCAATTTATGAGAGTGTAACGTCAGTTATCGACTAGTACGAGCTTTTGAGAGAGCTGGCTGCTGAAAGAGGACAGCTGCGCTGTCGAATGCATTCTATATCGATTTTTTACCGTCTCGTTCAAGCCCTATTGAAAAGAAGGACCCTCTAATTTTGCGAGACTCCGTAGAACTCTTATAGCGCGTCTTCAGTGTTTTGATTTCAGGCGTACTTTCACAGCGTCAACGAATTGTTAATTTGTTCAATAGAGACGAAATAATTTGCACGATTATAGAGATCTTATTTAAGATTTCGATATATTACGTAAGATACTTGTCACGGAAAGTTAGAAAGAAAATGTAATCGTTGAAATCACTATAATGAGGATTAATTTATCCCAATTAAATTGAATTTAAATTGAATCATTATTTGTGGTGTATCGCATTGATTAGTTAACGTTCCAGTTAGCGAACGTTGAGTCTCCTTAAGCTCCGCAGCAGGGTTAATGTATTCATCGTCGTAGTGTTGATTATTCATCGATGTAAAGGGGTTTGACCATAACAGTGAACCGGTTAGTGTAAACCAGTTTCACTGAGTCTCCTTAAGCTCCGCATCATGGTTAATGTATTCATCGTCGTAGTGTTGATTATTCATCGCTGTAAGGGGCTTGACCGTGGCAGTGAACCGGTTAGTGTAAACCGGTTTCACTGAGTCTCCTTAAGCTCCGCAGCAGGGTTAATTTATTCATCGGCGTAGTGTTGATTATTCATCGATGTACAGGGCTTGATCGTAACAGTGAGTCGGTTAGTGTAAACTGGTTTCACGGCAGGATATGTCAGTTATAATTTGAATCAATGAAATATAGCAATGCTCAAGAATTCCTTTCATCTAAAATCTAAATATCTACTTAATCTAAGGTCTGAATCGGATAAGGAAGAATGCTGAACTATAGGGAGCTACACTTGCTTATATACATGTTCAAGTTTCAATTTTACCACTTCAAAATTTGAGATACGATGTACGTGTACGTACTCAATCGATTCTAGCATAGCAATTGTAGAACAAACACGCTCAAATGCTTTCATTGAATAACATTATTCGAGAAGTCACGCATCTATACGTTACATATTGAATCATTGACATGACCTCCATTTAAAAAAAATCAATATTTACATGTATATTTCGAATTCACCGTCATCTATTAAAGGTAAACATAGTTTGAAATTCATGTTTTCTATACGATATCCAAAACGAAAGAAAGAAAAAGAGTACAGGAATCGAATGCCACGAAAACAAAGTTTCTAACTTTTATTAGGGACTGCGTAAGAACGTTTTAAAGACCTCGACGTTACGTCATAGGAATACTGACTTCCCATTGGTCGGTTCTTTAAAGTTCGTTAGCACCTCGACCAAAAGTCCGAATTTTACGATCTAGGCATCGTTGGATAGCTAAAGTCGAGCAGGACAAAATGACGTCGTAAGAATGTCGATGACGTCACATATCATCACGTCACGTGACCTCAAATGAAAATGTACATTTATACTAGGGTGTCGCGTATCAATCGAAAGATCTCGCTTAGACGAATCTATGGGAAAAGTTAAAGAATAGTATAATGGAATAGGATGTTCGTTAATACGATGAATCATTCTTTTATTTTATAATGAGATTGAGTAAATTGATTTTGTTTTCTTTTTTGTTTGATTTCAGTCATGGATTTTAAGGACCTTTTAAGTCAGTTCGAGTCTAGCGATGCCTTGCAGCAGTGGGCTGAAAGATGGAATTTAACCGATAACGAGTACGTGATGGACAGATGGTTTCATCTACGTGCGCAAGAAGTCGTCTCGTGGCAGGAACAGCAGGAATCCAATGATGACGGATTCGATGACTTTCTTCACGAAGCCTCGGAAGATTGGAAAAGAATACAAGGAATAACACCCTTCTCCGAGGATGTCCATTCACCCCTTTCGAAACGTCAAAGGACGTCCCTACCGGAGAGTAATGGTCTACCTCGGACGGAAAAGTGCCCTCGTATTCCTATACCTACAGTCAAACATGATGACGAATACAGTGGGAATGTTTCGATACAGGATGATGATAACGGAGATCACGCACTAACGTACAACATGGACGGAAGTTGTCACGACAGTCTCGAATTGGGTCAAAATGACGAATACACGGATCTCGCTTTAGCGTGTATCATGGACGGGAGTTGGCACGACAGTCCAGACTCGGACCAAAACGACCAATACGCTGATCTCGCGGAAGCGTGTAACATGGACGGGAGCTGGGACGACAGTCCCGACTCGGACCAAAATGATCAATACGCTGATCTCGAGGAAGCGTGTAACATGGACGGGAGCTGGGACGGTAGTCCCGACTCGGGCCAAAATGGCCCATACGCTGATCTCGTGGAAGCGTGTAATTTGGACGGAAGTTGGTACGACAGCATTGAAACTCCGATACGGAAAGATAAGGGTAAAGGTTGGGTTTGCCCGGGATGCGACAAATTGTTTACCGGTAAAAGGGGGCGTCTCGCCTACGTTCGGCACAAAGCATTATGTTCGCCGTTGCCATCTACCAGCTCAATACAAGAGGGAGGTGCGGCATCCGAACTTCCTCAACCCGAAGACCCTCAGAACATACATTCAACGAACCTCTCAAAGATCTCCCAACCCTACACTTTCAGACTTCGTTCTGAAAAAACATTCGCGAAGAGAGCGGCTGTACAGAGAGTGTACGAAGTCACGTTCAACGATCAGTGGAGAGGTGAACTTTTGAGCGACCTCGAGACGAGTTTACGTCAAATGTTCGATGACGTCATCGGTCGAGCGCGTGGTAACCTTGCCGATAACGATCTCGGATGCGTAGTGATTCGTCATAATAGTTTGACCAATCCCATCGTTGTTCCACTAAGGAAATTACAATTTTTGGACGGCAAAACCGTGTTGGAATATATCGCCAAAGTATTGACCAGTCACGACCATTTGAAACTCGATACGAGTTTCCACGTGGATGTGGGAGTAATCGATCTCCCAAAAGGAGGACATAAACCAAATATTATAGATCCCAGTGTTGGCGTTAAAATAAAAAGGTCTATGGTTCAAATCAGGAACCAGGATTACTTATGTATGGCCAGAGCTATTGCCGTGTGTTTGGTAAAGGCGTGCGACAATGACAAAAAGAAGTGGGAAGAACTGACGACCGAAAACCCTGGAACTTCTTGGTTGGATCTGGTTTTGAAACACAAATTATGTTCTCCAAAACTATATAAAAATATGCAAGATCGCAGGTCAACGACTCAAACAAAACTGGCTACGAGACTTACCGAACTGGCGGGACTACCTTTGAATAGGAAAGCGAGTCTAACGGATATAGCGGAATTTGAAAGGGTCACGGGTTGTAGAATCCTGGTGGTGAGTGCCGAAATGGGAAATTCCATCATACGAAAAGGAGAAACCTCTGGCACGAGAAAGCAGTTATTCTTGTATCACGTCGAGACGGAACAACATTTTCACGCCATCACCAAAATTTCGGGGTTCTTTAATCGCAATTACTGGTGCGACAATTGTCTTCAAGCCTACGATAAAAGAGGATCCCATCAATGCGACACTCATTGTAGCGTTTGTAAAAGATCGAAATGCAAAGTTACCTCTTTAATGGTGTATTGCCATGACTGTCACATGACAGCGAGGTCCCTCGCCTGTTACAATGTACACAAAAAGATACGCACGATCGGAAAGAAAGAAAAACCCTCGGATTGCGACACTTGGAAGAAATGTCTAGAGTGCAAAAAGGTTCTCAACGTAAATGAGCGCCCTCTAACCAACCATGTCTGCGGAGAATACAAGTGTAACTTTTGTAAAACGTACGTTCCAGAAGATCACAAATGCTACCATCACCCCAAGACTCAACTGGAGAGGGAAAATTGTAAGTTTATCTTTTTTGATTTCGAATGTCATCAAAGCAATGTTTCAACGTGTGTCAACGGTTACTCTCCATCGCCGTGTGAAGAGTGCAACGATCTAAACAACTGTCAACATCAACGCCTGTGCGACAATTGTCATAGACCGTCCTGCGGAAAAATGGAACACATTCCAAATTTTGTTATCGCCCAAACCGTTTGCGATGTCTGCAAGGATAAGCCAATGGATATTCCCTGCGCCTCTTGCGGTAATCGCTGCGAACGATGTAATCAACGCGATCGGAAGACCAAAGCTTATCTCAAAGAACCCTGTACGGGAACCTGCGGGAAAAAGGAAGTATTATTCAAAGGAGATACCACCAATACGGACTTCTGTAAATGGCTTTTTTCCGATCAACATCGCGGATACACGATTTACTCGCACAACTTTCAAGGGTATGACGGCTACTTTATCTTGTCTTATTTGATAGAACATTCCATCTTGCCCGGTAAAATCATTTACAATGGAAGCAAAATCATGTCTATGCAAATAGAGAGAGGACTCAATATCCGCTTGGTGGACAGTTTATCGTTCTTCAGTACCAACCTCGCCAGTTTACCAAAGATGTTTAAGTTGGAGGAAATGAAGAAAGGATATTTTCCTCATTATTTCAATCTTCCCGAAAATCAAGAGTACGTAGGATCCTATCCAGATGCTTTTTTCTACGGGGTGGAATTCATGTCAACCAAAGGGCGTGAAGAATTTTTGGAATGGTACGAGTCTAAAAACGATGAAGTGTTTGACTTTGCTCACGAGATGGAAGCGTACTGCCGTTCGGACGTAGATATTCTGAGGCGAGCGATGATGGTGTTTCGCGACATGCTCATTTCGATCACTAGGGAGACGGAAATTGTCCTCGATTCCTCAACGGGTCAAAGGGTGGAAAAGATCCTCACACCGGGCGTGGATCCTACTAAAAGTATAACGATAGCCAGCGTGTGTATGGAGGTTTTTCAGCAAAAGTTCCTGAAACCATATACTCGTATAAAGCTGAACAATGAAGACACGTGGCTGACTGTACGAAAAGGAGAAGAAGACGGCGAAGATGATATGGTATTGTACAACGAAGAATGGGTGTCAATACAAGAGTTGGAAAGTCAAGGCATTTCGGTAGTAGACGAGGAAACTTTGCCTAGCCCCATAGCTATAGTACCATCTGAAGGATACATAAAAAAAGATCAATTCAGTCAATCATCTATTCAGTGGCTCGAATGGATTTCTCATCGTCGAGGCCTAACTATTCAACACGCGCTCAATGACGGAGAATTTTCGCTACCCGGACACAAGTACAAAGCAGACGGATATTGCGAAGCTACCAACACCGTTTATCAATACGACGGATGTCTGTTTCACGGATGCCCAAAATGTTTTCCGCATAAACGAAGTACAACCGTTCTACCTAAGACGCAACAAAGCATGGCGGAGTTGTACGCTTTAACCCTGAAAAGAGATGACTTTTGGCGATCGAGGGGATTCCGCGTAGAACAAATTTGGGAGCACGAGTTCCAAGATATGATTAGGAACAATCCCTATGTGAAACGATATATAGAGTCTCTAGATTTACAGTCACGCCTGGATCCCAGGGACAGTTTTTTCGGCGGTCGTACGAATGCCATGAAATTGGTCTACGAGGCCAAAGACGACGAAGCAATCCTGTATCAGGACTTTACGAGTCTATACCCTTCTGTAAATAAATACGGACGTTATCCCGTAGGACACCCTGAAATCATCACTCGTGACTTTGGCCCTTTAAGTCAATACTTTGGTATGGCCAAAGTCAAAGTTTCGGCGCCGAGAAAATTGTACCATCCCGTCCTACCGTATCGATCCAATGGAAAACTGAAATTTGCTTTGTGTCGCACCTGTGCGGATGAGGAAAACGACACGCTTTGCAAACATTCGGAAGAGGAAAGGTGCTTTATCGGGACGTGGTGTACACCCGAGTTGGAGAAGGCCTTGGAGAAAGGATACGAGGTCATAAAAATCTACGAAGTGTATCATTGGCCGGAATCTATGCAGTACAATTCCGAGACGAATGAAGGAGGTTTGTTCTCGGGATACATCAATACCTTTCTTAAGTTAAAGCAGCAAGCGTCGGGTTATCCAGTTTGGTGCACCACCGACGAAGATAAAAAAAAATATGTCCAGAATTACGAGGAAAAGGAAGGCATCAGTCTCGACGCCAACAAAATCGAAAAGAATCCTGGACTCCGCTCACTATCGAAGATGGCTCTTAATTCCTTCTGGGGAAAGTTTGGGCAACGCCCCAACATGAAACAGTCGCAATTTATACACGAACATCAAATAGGGACGTTTTTTTCGTTTTTGACGGATCCGTCCAAAGATGTTCACTCTTTCAATATATTGACTGACAGGGTTCTCCAAATGCAATGGTCCCTCTCGGAGGATGTGTTCGTCCCAGAAAGCAAATGTACCAATATTTTCATCGCCTCCTTCACTACTTGTCACGCGAGGCTGAAGCTGTACGGTCTGTTGGAGATAGTAGGTCGAAGAACTTTGTATATGGACACGGACAGTATCGTGTTCACGTCAAAGCCCGGAGAAGTCAATCCACCCTTAGGTGACTATTTGGGAGAACTGACTGACGAACTGGATGGGGACTCCATCCAAACATTTGTTTCCGGAGGACCAAAAAATTACGCTTACAAGACAAAAGCTGGAAAGGAAGTCTGTAAAGTACGAGGATTCACTTTGAATCACGTCAACTCTCAGCTAATCAATTTTTCAACGGTAAAAGACATGATCGTAACAGAATACAAACGAGGAGAAATAATTGCGATCAACGTATCCCCTCAGAGATCCAGCAAGACACGATCCAATACCAAGAAACGAGCCAGTAAGAAACGGAAAAGAATTACGACGACCAATTCCTCCAAAATCTCTAGGGATAAACTTAATTCAAAGATTTACAATAGATCGGAAAACAAAGCGTATGGTATAGTGTATACGAAGAGGGCTGTGCTACCCAACTTGGACACATTACCTTTTGGCTACTGAGAGTCCTACAAAACGGATAGTCCAAGGCCCGGGGCCACTCATTTCAGCGTCAAAAGGCCCTCAAAGGCCCTGAAAAGGCCCGGGGCCGCTCATTTCAGCGTCAAAAGGCCCTGAAAAGGCCCGGGGCCGCTCATTTCAGCGTCAAAAGGCCCTCAAAAGGCCCGGGGCCACTCATTTCAGCGTCAAAAGGCCCTCAAAGGCCCTGAAAAGGCCCGGGGCCACTCATTTCAGCGTCAAAAGGCCCTCAAAGGCCCTGAAAAGGCCCGGGGCCTCTCATTTCAGCGTCAAAAGGCCCTCAAAAGGCCCGGGGCCACTCATTTCAGCGTCAAAAGGTCCGGGGCCACTCATTTCAGCGTCAAAAGGCCCTCAAAGGCCCTGAAAAGGCCCGGGGCCTCTCATTTCAGCGTCAAAAGGCCCTCAAAAGGCCCGGGGCCACTCATTTCAGCGTCAAAAGGTCCGGGGCCACTCATTTCAGCGTCAAAAGGCCCTCAAAGGCCCTGAAAAGGCCCGGGGCCGCTCATTTCAGCGTCAAAAGGCCCTCAAAAGGCCCGGGGCCACTCATTTCAGCGTCAAAAGGCCCTGGGGTCTCTCTTCTAAACAATCAGTCAAAACGACATCACCATAAATAGTTTATCCATAAAACTTTTCAGTCATTTCATAGCTATGGTTCGTACTCGAAGGGACTGTCCTATTCCCGGTTGTAAGGCCCGAGATTTACTAAGATTAGCCAATCATTTGTCTCATTGTCATCATATGACTTCCGAAACGAAAAAAGAGTGGTTGAAAAGGAATGAAACGTCATCCGCCGTAACTCCCGTTTTTCCCAAATCGGCGATTTCTTGGAGTCCAGAAGCCACAATTGACCCTACGAAACCTTGGTGGGAAACTCAAAGTCTAGCACCCTTGGAACCGTGTTCGAGTCTTATGATCAGTGGAGCTACGGGTTCCGGAAAATCGCAATGGACGTATAAGTTTTTAAAACACCTTCCAGGCATGTACGTTAAGGACCCGCCCCAAAAAATACTCTATTGTTACGGTATCTATCAACCTCTCTTCGACGAGATGGAAAAGTCGATCTCAAACCTGACATTTCATCCTGGCTTGCCTACCTCAAATACCATCGATGAATTTACTTCCGATGGAGAACGTGGTCTCGTCATTTTAGACGATTTGGCCCATCAAGTCGTGTCGTCCAAAGAAATGGAACTGTTGTTCACGCAAGGTTGTCATCACAGACGATTAAGCGTCATTTTCATTACCCAAAATCTGTACGGTCAAGGTAAAGCGGCTAGAACGATCGCTTTAAATACGTGGTATCTGGTACTATTCAAGAATATGCGAGACGCTTCGCAGATTTCCGTTCTGGGGAAACAGTTATTCCCGGGAAGATCCCATATTCTGACGGATGCCTATAAGGACGCCATGAAGGAACCCTTCAGTTATCTCGTGATAGATATGACGCCTAGGGCTAACGATAATCTAAGATTAAGAACCAGAATTTTTCCCGGAGAAGAACCTATCGTATACGTGCCTAAATAAGTTATAAATACGAGGATATCGTGAAAATCGAACATTTAGTGCCCTAGCATTCGTAGGGAACGGTCTAATTTATATATATATTGACTCTATTTCTTCGGCTTTCATTATGTCAAAGATCGTCCAAGAGAACGTACTCTTTTTACGTTTGCTGCTGGACAAGAAGTCTTCGCCTAAACAGAAGAAAGCTTTGCTGAAATCCATTACTCAAGGACAGTTGAAAGCCTTGACCGAAATCGTGTACAACTTGCTGTACGCCAAGATTCGTATCCCTAAACTACTTTTCCAACAATTACGGAAGCACAAAAAGGTATTACGGATACTCGGGAAGAAATCATCCGGTATAGGCCTAAAAAAGAAGTATCTTAAATTAACTCTAGTGATTCTCATTTTAAGAGCGGTCGAACCAATCTTGAAAACTGCGTAAACATGCAGAAACACGTTTTGGTGCCTCACGAAAAGTACGAAAGACTGATGCGTCAATACCGGACGACTTCGTTGGACGAACAAACTACATCGTCGTGTGCTCCTCGTGACTCGGGATACGAAGCGGACACGGAAGAGGATGAGGACATCAAATTGGAAAGACACCTTATTTTGAACAGTTTACCCAAACCTTATCGTCAGCGAGCGGCTTCCTTGCTGAATTTTATCGAAAAAGACTATAGCGAACTCGACTGGGACCTCAAAGGGCAATTGATTTATCGGAAACGTATTATACCCGAGAGCCATATCATCGACCTTCTCAAAGATTCGCAATATTCCTACAAAAGGTTTAAACCTAAGGGTATAAAAGAGTTCTACGAAGGTTTGAAAGCAATGCACGTGCCTCGAGGACTCATCGGAAACGGACAACGATTGGACGAAACTATGTTGGCTCCCCCGGTAAAGTCCCGACCTCCAGGCATACCCGATAAAGGGTTACAGAGACAATCGAAAAAAAAGAAGACACCATTTCAGTGGATTTCGTTGTAATATATAGTTTTGTAACTCTGATATTGTCCATTTCTATTTCCTGTCCAATGATCTTGTATTCACGAATATTCCTCGAATAAACTATCATCATACTATTCTTGAACTATTCCATTAGATTCGTCTAAACGAGATCTCTCGTTTGATACGTAACACCCTAGTATAAATTTACATTTTCATTCGAGGCCACGTGACGCGACGAGTCGTGACGTCATAGGCATTCTTACGACGTCATTCAGTCCTACTCGACTTTAGCTATCCAACGACCCCGCAATTGTAAAAGACGTACGTTGGGTTAAGGAGGTACGGGATTTTGAAGAACCTATCCAATTATCATGAATTCACGAATAAACTACCATATTTTTAAAACCAGCTATTCGTGTTTGTTATAGTCGAGTTAGAAACAAAACAAACGAAACAATCGAATACATTTTCTCAATTTTATTACGACTATGATCTATTATGAACGAGATTACATCATCGCTAATCTAAGATGGACACTAGGATGTTTCCTTTAAAAAGGTATTTATAGACAATGATTAAAATAACGATAAGCGAACTCGTATAACTGACAGTCATTCCGTTTTTTATGAGATTTCGAAAACAGTTTCTTTATACTTTTCATCCAAATCCCTTTCGTTTTAAGATAAATATACACGAGTGCGAAAAGACCGCAGGTCGTACTATCGTTACTTTGAAACTGTTCGTCGTTGTACGTAAAGTCTTTGACATTTCTTTTCATAAAATTCTCGAAAACTTCTCCGTAGTAACGGGGGTTTCTCCCAAAACTGTCAAAAAACTCTCCGTGAGTCCTATCCTTTAACCATATGGCCAACCAATGTTCACCCCTTTGAGTCGATTTCTGATTATTGACGATGAATCCTCGAGGGTACACGGTGACTCTACGTTTCGGTAATTGATCGGCGGCGAGAACTTTCACGTTTCGAGTAGATTTGTTCGTTCTTAAGGCGCATTGAAGCTGGAAGGTATTCATGGCGAAGCGTACAGGACGTTTCTAGCCTCGTCGATTTCTATCATGAGATGGTCTTCGGAATACACCAAACAGTTGACCGTCTCTGGAAGGGCCTGTTTAAACTGAAGTTGTAGTCGAAGGTTCCCTCTTTTTATAAGATCCAGGTACCCCTCTTTCAGATGACAAGGTTCCAAATTAAATTGATACAAAGCGTAACCGTTGTTAAAATCGGTTCGCCGAATATTCAGATCCTTATCTCGCTCGTTATACAGCGCGTTGAAAGCGGTCATATAATTACGTTCGCTGAGGGTCATTGGTTCGCCGGGTAGAGACTCACCGTTGACGTACAAACCGATACAAGATAAACCATACGTTTTGAAATTGTACGGATTTTTATTATAGCTTCCGTTGAGTGCCGCTGCGGATACGAGACCTACGACGACCTTGTTGGGAACTTTGTTTTGAAACAAGTGGTCTATGGTGTGATTCAGTTGATTCTTGGGTAACGAAATAACTTTAATATCCGTCTTGGTAAAAGGATACTTCGCGGAATGTTTACCCAGTACACTGGCGTGTGCCGCTATGACGGAGTTGTTCGGTCTTATTTTACATACGCTCAAATAGATGTCTTCTATATTCACCTTGTACTCTAAGGGTTTGTCTTCGACCATTACTCCGGACATGACGCAAAAGGCCGGCGGGGTTCTGAACATTCTGATCTGTATGTTCACCCCATTGAGTAAATAACGTTTAGAGTCCATCAAATCTTCGTATAGGGGCCCCGACATGTAAAGGGTTTTACTCTCTTTCGCTAAAAATGCACGCTGCGCAAAACCAGTATTCGTTGTTCCCGTAGGATCGGTACCGTCCATTTCCCCATCGCTGATTGAACCATCGTCTTTGAAGTAGAGTTGAGATTGAAGACTATTTTCCGAGAAGTCCCCGTTAAGTATTGTTTTCAAATAACTTTTGTAAGGGTACAGATTAGTCGATCCCGTAATGAGGGTCCCGTTGAGCGTTATGTCGATCTGACTGAATAAACTTTGAAGGAATATGTTCACCGGACCTACGTGCTCTTCTTCCGCTGTAACAGTTCCGTCCGCTCGCGTAATCTTGGCTTGTACGTATAGTTTGGTTCGCTTCAGGTCTACGTAATCGGATCCTTGTCCTGATACGTTAAACTCGACGGGACTCGTTTCGGTCGTTATTTGCGAAGTGGGTCGATAGGTGACGAAATACGTTTTCTCCACTGACGTAAATGAAGCAGGAGAGGTAAATAAATCCATTTCCTCTATTTGCGATTCGTTAAAGTCTTCGTGTATGTACGCAGCCATAATTATTTCTTCTAATCAAAATTATCCGTATGACGTTGTTGGTTTTTATTCCTTGGCTTCTTAGGGTTGGCCCTTTTCTTACCTTTGGAATGATTCTTCTTCGGCTTTGACTTTGGCTTAACTTTGCGAGGATTCCTTTTCTTGATTAATGTTTTTCGCCTTTTGGGAGCCGCTTTTGTCCTAGATGCGTCTCTTTTGCGTTTCCTGGAAGAACTGACCTGACGCGATCTAGATCCTCCTTTTATAGTCTGGAGATCTCGTTGGAGCAACGCCTTGGCTTGTTCAACGGCTTGCTGCGCGGAGGTCACATACTTTATTTTAAAGGGGTTCGCACCGCAGTCATTTATTTTCTTTTTTCGCCACTGAGGATCGTGAATCTCTAGTAAGCGGTCCACGCTACGCATCAACTCTCTACCACCATTGCCCGTCATCGCGCGAACGTCCGGACCTAATTTTCCCTCTGCCTGTAAAGTGTAATATCGAATCCATTTCTCCTCATCGGGGGTGTAAAGTTTAAATTTCTGAGACATTTTTAAAGCCAAAACGGGAGAGGTTTCAAATGTAGCGTCGCCGTCACTGTCCCCGTAATAAATGAAGCCAACTCGCACGAATGATCCTTTATATAGAGGTCGATAGTAGTCAGCTCTCGGACCTTAACGGGTATGTAATAATGTTGAGGGAATACGTACTGTTTCTGTCTCTTACCGCTCTTTAGGAATACGTAACGTAAGAATGAATCCTGACTCGAACCGATCAACGATGTATCGCAAATGGAAGACCCCACGTAAATACTTCGATCCACTCCTTTAACGGCTTCCCAATTTGCTATGGTAATGTCTGACAAAGCAACGACCCATTTCGTATCGTCGAACCTCAATGGTTCGCTTAAAACTACCTTGAAATGACAACCCTTATTGTCTGGATAGAGGTCAGCGCTATCCGTGCTTCTTAGCACGATATATCTATCCATGCTTCTTGATTTTAGGGTTCGGTAATAAATAACCGAGACTACTACTGAGGAGGGCTGTCCACAAATTTGAGTTTCCCTTATCCAGAGATAGATTGACGATACACGTGATGACCACGACGTAAATGATGATAATTTGCGTAAAGAATACCGTTTCCGTTTTCGCTACTCTTTTACCTAGAAAGGTCCAAGTCTCGTCGGACGAGGATCCCCGATTCAGAGATGCTTGCCGTTCCTCAGTGTCCATCGTTCTGGTCTGATTTTTATTCTTGCCGACTTTTATACCTATTTGTACCGCTTGATATCTATTTCCGGTATCCATGAATTGTATTTTTTAGGCCAATGCATCCATTTGACTAATACTTCTTTCCGCTTGTTTTTCGTTCTCTTTTTGACGATATCTTGTACCCTATACTCCTGTTCAGGATTTTCGATGACAGCTTGAAGTTCTTCCGCGTAAAACGTCCCTTCGATATCATCCCCGGCCCAATCTCGTAATTGGTACAGGTCTTTCTCTTGATACCAATGACGTTTGTTGACGGTAAAGATTTCGCCAGACCATTTTTCTCTATACTCTCTGTCAAAAGCTTGTCTGAGATGACTGACTCTAACTTTAGCGCCTACTTTGAACGTATATTTTCGTTTTCGATTTTTCGTCGTCGCAGGAGAACCTCGCTTATGCTTGATCAAATATTGATTCAATCTAGATTCGTCTTCGCTTTTGGCCGTTACACTCTCGGGGGTTTGTCCTAACATTCTATGAGTTGTGTTATTGTAGCTCGTAACCACCTTTTGTAAGATATCCACGTATCTATAAGTGACATTTTTCAACATGTATCTATACAACCTCATTTTGATCGTCTTGATAGCGCGATCCGCGTAAGGGGCTTTAGTTTCGTTTAAGGTAAACAATTGAGTAATATCGTTCTTCTTCAAAAACGTTTTCACGTTTCGATTCTTAAATTCGGAACCCATATCGGATTGAAATAAGCTTGGACTTCTAGGCTGCGATTTCAAAAGATCTGTTAGAGACTCCACGAGTTCTCGACCCTTAAGCGTTTTAAGAGGATAAGCCCACACATATCTGGAGAAGAGATCTATAATAAGTAAAACGTATTTGATACCGTCATTGTACTCTGCTAAACTAACCATGTTCATCGTATCGGCTTGCCAATGACTATCCAATCCTTCCACCACGTATTCGTTTCTCGGAAATTTTCTCCTCACTTGATGGGTCATAGTATACACCTCTTGGCCTTTCAACCATTTTTTTATTCTATGTAAACCAATCCTAAATTTACCTTCCGCTTTCACAGCCTCGTATACTTTCTTTGGACCCGCGTAACTACCCGGATGAGAGGGATCGTAATACATTTTCTCCAAATACTCTTCCCACGGTGCCATCTCAAAGCCGAATGATTCTTTCATACTACTCACGCTCTATTTAAGCTAAATACAAACAACCAACATAGTATCGAATTCAACATTTTATTAACACGTCATACCAATCAGTGAAACATCAATAAGATTGCCAAAAGTGACATCCGTTGGGGTTACAGAACGCACACGCTAAGAAGCCGAGTTGGTTTTGATGGTCTCCCTGCATAGCGCAAGGTATTGTGTCTTTTAATTCGGGAACAAAGTCAACGATAACGTCCAGGGCCCATTTCAGTTTCTCCCACTGATGTAAACGGAGAAAGATACCTTTCTTAGACGGTTTCGTCTCCGAAGACTCCTCACACCACCACCATTTGCGAAGATCCACACCGGCGAAGGTCTTACTGACGCTAACGTACGCGTTGGCACCCAAATGTCCGCATAGCTTATCTTCTTTTCCCTCTTTCAATCGTTGAATCGTTTCGTCAACAACGATTCTTTTCGATTGCAACTCGATCCATTGCCTCAATTGCAAGGCAATACCCTTGCGCGTGGGATAAACTTTCCCATCCGTACCTTTGTTGTACTCCCTGACGTGTATTAAAGTTTGCCCCCGCCACTCCTTGGCTACGACGTATACATTCTGTCCGATATCTAGCCGACACTTTTCAACGGACGCGTCCGTCTCTGTCCCCTGGTTAGCCATCGTTTTTGCGTAAAGAGTCTTGACGTCGTTAGTCGAAACTATCTGCGGAATAAAGAGCTCCGAGTCTTTACTCGCCTATATAGGGTATGGTTACCTGTCGCCGATTGGTCGTAAAGTCTAAAAGTCCCTTCCCATTGGGTAAATTTATAACGGAAAAAGTAATGTTCTTCCCAATTGGTTACATTTATAACCGAAAAAATGATGACGTCACTTTCGTTTTCAACCTAGTTTTGTTTCGCTGCCTCCCTTTCATCATAATGCGAAATGCGTTGATCCGTTAAAAGATCCTATACGATGCGCGGACCTTTGATGATGCATTCCCACCATGTTAATGTAATTACAGGACGGTGACCATTTTTTGTGCTCTTCCCACGGATCATCGTTCTGTTTCCAATCTCTCAATCGAATGTAACAGGAAAAACAATACACTCTATCCCCGCAATTGGTATACACCAGTCCCGCACACGCCATCTCCGAAGGTTTCTGCTTCATCTGTATCGGCCACTTGTCAAAAGATAACAGTCGATCCTCGTACTTACTGTACTTACGAGGAGAAGGGGAACTCCTACTCGCAACGGAATCGGTACATAAATCCCTTCCGCACACGTCCATGGTCTCAATGAAAATGCGTGAGGAATCGTCGTGCCGATCTTTTATAAACGTGGACTTGTGACGTCATAAGTTTTCATAAAATGAATTTCTGTCTTTATCGGTTATGATTGAAACTCATTATCATTATTGCCGTCTCGTCTTTACCACGGGAACAGGGCGGTCTCGGCTAAAAACTCGCGAGATGAATTACTCATACTTTTGTCCTCTACACACTCTTGAATAGCAATACGCGATTAACTCCGTAAATCTGAACGTAAAAGCGACGTCTACTAACGTTTGAAGTCATTTTATCGGCCAGTCCTTTTCTATCTATAAATCCGTCAAATTTGATTGGTTCAAATCGAACACCTGCGTCTCGGAAGTGATGACTCATTTTCCGCTATAAATAGTCTTTCTATACATCCGCCGATTTTGAATGGCACAAATCGAACGAATAATCTCGATTACGTCACGTGGGGACGCTCAACGCGATGACGTCATTTTCCGCCATAGACAGGTGGTATCATCAGTTTGGGCTAATAAATGAACTGCTTCCAGGTAGTGATTTATGTGAATGGATAAATTTAATCAAGTATCGTAGTGAAAAAATATCCTGATAATATTCTCACCGCTATATCTGGTTCAGTCATCCTAGACAGCCAACTATTCCAATGTCAAGTAGCTATCGTAGTTTAGATCATCAAATGTGGTACTTTGACCAAGTTGTCATGACCTCGAGCTCGAACTATGGTAGCCAATGTAAATACATTGTAGATATCGTAGTTCTAACTCGTGACAACTTGGTCAAGTTACCCTAGATAATGACCTTATATATAACATCCTTTACCGTACACGTCTCACGGCACAGAGTATATCGATAGAGTGTTTCTGAAATTTAGTCCATAACATTCAATAATTTTAATCCTGTCGGGGAATATGACTCTTTCGAATTCAAAACGATGTTGATGTTTCTTAGTAGCCTATCACAAATGCGTCTTGATATCAATCATTGCCATAGTTGATTAACTATCATCCATTCGCCTATTACGACAACAGAAAATTACACAAACGACGCGATATAAGTGAAATAATCTTGAAAGCGGCGTTAAACCCTAACTCACACACACTATGCATCATGGCCTATGTGGATTTTGTCGGACAATTACTCGGAGTATGGTAGATTTGGACTGATCGATAAGTCTGTCACATACTGTACAATTTTGTGTATATAATGTATGGAATGTTTATAAAGTATGAAATGTTTATATGATCATGTATTTATTCATAAAATACATAATACAAATGAAGATGACATTTGTCAAATACATCGACGGCACGTTCGTTTATATGGATAATGCATTCACTCATCAAATACAACGAATACATCGTAACTTCAAATGATCAGAATAACATGAATGAGTCTAAACACCCCCTTTGTCTTATTTTGGAACATTCCAACATTATGTAAGCCAATCAACAACTTAAATCACAGTACCGATCCGTCGAACGGATTTTTCTATCCTAAAACTAGAAATTCGACGAATAGGTAGCCGACCCATTTGTATACTTATTTCCTCTATAACATGCCATTAACGGCCATTTGTAAGTGGCAATTATGGTACAAGTCGCACACCACTCTTCCAATGAGTATCTCCATTCACTAAACCAACCAATGTATGTATGTATGTATGTATGTATGTATGTAGGTATGTAGGTAGGTAGGTATGTATGTATGTATGCATGTATGCATCTATGTATGTATGTATCTATGCATCTATGTATGTATGTATGCATGCATGTATGCATGCATGTATGTATGTATGTATGTATCTATGCATCTATGTATGCATGTATGTATGTATGCATCCATGTATCTATGCATCTATGTATGCATGTATCTATGCATCTATGTATACATGTATGTATGTATGCATGTATGTATGTTTGTATGTATGCATCTATGCGTCAATGTATGTATGTATGTATGTATGTATATATGTATGTATATATGTATGTATGTATGTATGTATGTATGTATGTATGACTTGCCTACCTGCCTTCCCGCCTACCTAGATCAGCAGGAAATTTGATGTGATTTAATGAAGTTGATGTGGTACGATATGGAAGTGGAACACTGATGATTCCTGTATCTGAATCAAAACGAATTCCCCTAGAAAAAACTTTTGATAACAGAATTTTTATTGTAAACGTTTAATGTTAATCGATGAAAGTAATAGAAGCTTGTAGATAAGTATTGAATCAACAGGCTTCTTATTCACACAGCTGAATGTGCTAACGCAAAGAAATATAGCTCAAAGAAGATAACATATATTCTCATGTTATTATTTTGTATTTGTGTGATACATAACATATGTTAATAACAACGGTTAAACATTTCATCATAACAATAACAACTGTCTACGTCTCTTTTGACTATATGCAGATAACTCTACCTTTTCATGAACTTGATTGTTGGATCACAATCATGGCCAATGCATTTTCAACAGAGCCCTCAATTACATGAAAACCCTTTTTTGTCTTAACATGGTTTGCTGACCATGGGCACATAAAAATATGCGTGTTTCATTACTATTTTCTTGAATAATGATTTGGCAAATATCTTGATATTTCTTTACCTTAATTGCCATGAATAGATATTAAAATTTCTTACTATCATTGCTTAAATATTTACAGTTGTTTGGTTGTACAGTGTGAACTCATTGACATATATTTAACAATAAAATTTTGATTAATAAGAGGCAAATATACACAATGTGAAATATTGGAGGAGGTATTAAGATAGGCTGTTAGCCTGTTTACCAATC
The DNA here is from genome assembly GCA_921293015.1 of Phorcus lineatus. Lineage (NCBI taxonomy): Eukaryota > Metazoa > Mollusca > Gastropoda > Trochida > Trochidae > Phorcus > Phorcus lineatus. The sequence continues at coordinate 41,588,086 of OV121096.1, forward strand.
ACTTTCCTTGGAAATGAATATTGTAAAGTGAATAATAAAAATATATCCTTGTCGTCATAGGTTCATTCAAAGTTAACCTAATATTTCAAAACACAATTTAATGATTCTTTTCATAATTCAATTTCGAGTTTCTTTTCATAATAAAAGATTGAGTTTAAAAGGGTGTCCTCGGTCAAAACAATATTGTCAACATATCGCCTGTTTATAAGCTAACTTAGTCAATATCCTTCACAAATTCTTTGGCTTGTTTCAGTCCTTGTCCCGAGCATATCTCTGATAGAACCTGGAGCCCGCCATCTTCTCCTCATACACGCGGTAGTAGTCCTCCAGCATCTCCTCTGTGAAGTAGTTCCTCCAGTCTCCAGCTTGGCCTTATCACAGAGAATCATAAAAACACCCATCAGGTGGAGGTCGGTTTGGAATTACGTTTAATTATAAAAACAACTTTAGGCCTTAAAGACTGAGTTTTTTTACATCAAAGCTTACGTCCTCAGCCTGGGCTGATTGTCAAGATAACTAAATGACTATAATAAGATTATATATGTATATATATATATATGATACATGTTAACGTTGTTGATAAAAACTCTGTAACTGTAATTCTTTCTAGTTGCTTACTGATAAAATGCTTTACCTTTTCTGTAGAGGAAATTTTCACCATCTATTTTGAAAGCAAAGTTTGCTTTGTCGACCTTCATTTTAGAAAATTCGCATTTTTTTGCAATGGCAATCCAAAGCTGTTCATCTCTCTTCAGTCCTAGAAAATCGGAGAGTTTTGCAAGGGACGCCAGTGGATACTGCAAAATTCTCAAGATCATAATCTTCCACGGAGTGATGAAACTGGTTATATTGTATCTATAGTTAGTTTAAACTAAGTATTAAAAATATGAAATATATCCATAGTTAATAGACTGTTTACTGCATTTACATACATACTGTTAACAAAAAGAAACGTATAATTGCTTATTAGAATTTTGAATGTATTCAAAAAGGGATTAAAACATTACAACAATTACTTTTCCCTCCAAAAGATCATTATTGTTTTGACTGTTGACAGCCTCAGTCCAAAAACAGTGTATATTTTGACTTTTTAGTGTGTCTGAAAATTATTTGGATAACAAAACATGTAAAAAGTAAGAAAAATTCACATGAGAGTTAGTGTACAAGCTTGTGTCCTGATAACGAAACATAGGTGATCATGTTTTCAACTTTTGTTATTGGATTGTCCATGTTAAAAGGTTACCACTATGCTTGTGGAAACATCAGTGTACAGATGATTAAAACTGTTTGTAACAATTTGCATTTGGCTAACAATTAAGCGATCATTAGAGTGCCATTTTTAGACTTTGAGTCGGTTCTTTCAACCCAATTGTGTACAAAACAGACTGCATCGATTTGAACCTTCCCGGAAAGCACTGTTCCAAAAGGAAGCCATTTTAAATTAGTTTGACGCCACTTTGTAGACTGATGAGAATAAAAACCCAACAAAAAAATTGCAGTTGTGTGGCCGCTTTGTCTATACACACGTGAATTTTCAGCTTCTTGCCATGGAAACTTCAGCATATCACAATTTTAAAAACTTAAATGATATTATGATTTTAAATTAAAACAAAGGGGACACACTAAAAGTGGTTCAAATTTTAACACTAACCTTGATTGTGTCTTCGTAAATTTGAAAATACACTGGACGTTCCGGGTGGTCCTGAAGAAACTTCTCCTTGTCTCGAAGATGATCCAAATATCCGTTGATGTCAACTGTCAAGAAGACCGATAGATTAGTCACTCTACTCGCCCTAAACAGTGGTAAGCCAAAGCAACTGAATGGAACACAAGACATCATTATCGTAAATGGAGATTTGGTTATCATGATCTTGGCCTTACAATAACCTCAGATCTTAGAAGGGAAAATACGGCCCTGGGGCGATCGTTGCATTGAAAGAAAGTAGAATGATATTCAATTCAAGTAGAAAAATCATTATTACCTACTAATGGAACATATTCTATTAAAGAAAGTACACGTTATCATTTTAGACTGGCTTTGGACGGGTGTTCAGTTACCTTTCCCATTTAAAAAGAGATGGAGGAAATCCCCAAATGATCCCCTGTATGTTCCATAGGGCCAAGGTATCCCATAATAAGCGAGGTACAGTGAAACAACAACATCCTTTGGATCCCGCAAAGTGTAAACAATTTTGACCTTCTTGCTGGTGAGATCTTCAGGACCATCGGAGAGTCTGGTGTGAGTGTTGATGATGCGAGGCGAGGCTAGTTTCTCAAAGTCCTCAGGAGGAACTAGTTCAAGATGTTCTTTGAAACGTGCAATAGTTTCAGCAGAACCGTTCAGCAGCATGCTCATCATTTCAAACGTCCAATGAGTTCCCTAAAAACACAACATATCATATTTCAGAAATGCTAAATTTATGTTCATCGAAATAATGTTTCACTTTAACATTGATGGTTATGTTTTTTACAATAAGATAAAAAGGTAGCCTGATTATAGACGTACCACTCCTTGGATATCCTGAAAAGTATACATCATCTTTTCTCAATGGAAATTGTTTGAGCTTGTTGAGATAACATCGTTTATACACTGGATTGTAGAGGACCCCTCCACAGAGGATGTATTGTAGAGAGTTGCCGCTCCGGTCAGTGATTGCCTCAAGGGATTCACCCGAGAGGGAGATCTCAAATGGTTTACCAGCAATCTGCATCACATGAAAGCAATATGGAACTTTTTACTCACCATACCAATTTTAACGTTTCTCAACAAAAAAGAAATGACAAAAAGTATCCATGTGCTACCATTCTTTTGATATAGCTAACGGTCTTAATCCCAAATTGGACAATACCTGACGAGTTATTGTAATGTACAAACATGAACTTCAATTGATCTTACAAGGTGTACTATAACAAAAAGTGATATACGCGACATAAAGTGAGGTCATACGATGACATTAATGCAAATTACAGGCGTCCCAGAGTTTCCAAAAGAAGTGAAGACCATGATATTACTCTTGTAAATAACCTTCACAGCAAAGGCCTTATTCTGTCTCTTCGGTAAATTTGATTAAATTTACATTCAGTAGTGGAAAAAAACTCTTTGCTTCGAATAAATGATACACAACAATTGCCTCTATTCCTTTGTGGTTGTGTTCATTGAAAACAGATCTTTGAAAGATTCCACTTCCCTCCTTGTATCAATTGTCTCCCTTTACCTGCATGTTTAGCAAGTTAATAAGGTGATAGTCGTAATCATCGAAGTATCAAATAGAGTCAATTTCATAATTTCACAGTTTCATTGAGTTGAATAGACTTTCATAGAAACTTAAATAAACCTCTGATGTTATCCTTATGTGACCCAAACAGATTGAACAATAGTTTGATTGTGGTTTAAGTTTTTCCATGGTTCATCTTTGCCCGACAGATCGCGGTCTCATTTTTCATAGGGTTGATTTGGGAGGACAATCGTATCCCTCTAACATTTCAGTCTGATGATACCACTGGCACAAACTCTTTTCACATTCACCTTTTTTAGTCTAAAGGCCATTTACATACTGAAGCTTACACCAAAAACTTACCATTTGAAGATGAAAAAGTGATTCTAAAGTAAAGTCTTTAAACTTATTTCTTTTTGGAGTTTTGAATAAACTGTCATATCAGAAGTGACGAAAACTATTATGAATAGATAGCATTAATCTTCAATGGTATTCAAGAATAAGCGAATTTCGCTAAACAGCTTTTTCATCTTTTATTTCTTTAACTTAGTCATAAACATTTGGGGAGAACTGAATAGGCAGCTTTTGTGGAGAGAGAATGAACAGGCAGATATTGGCTAACCAATAAAACAAATTATGTGCTGTCGAGTATCAAAAGAAACTCACCTCAATTCTTCCTTCTCCTTTGTCTGCCATTCCGTTGTTCAATATGAAACTAGAGCGTCCTAAATAAGTTGATGTTCAAGATTGAAGAACACACGGTGAATACAACCGGCGACCGGATGAATTGGATCTATCTTATTAACTCAGTAAATACGTTAATGATTGGTGTGCATGTGTATACTCATCAGTCTTCAATATGTGTACACAATAAGGATAAATGTGATCAGACAATTCGTCGTGAAGACAAGCTGCTAGACGATAGTAGCACCGATGAAGTTTCGCCAGTCAATAGCTAGTGACATACGATACGCACTACTGTAGCCTCTCAAAACAACCACATCGTTTCTATTCGAGGTATTTCTACATAAAAAAATTCATTCTATTGTTGTCACTATACTCAAGATAAACTATTTCAAGGTCACTATCACGTATCTGACACACAGATTACACAACAGGGTCAAACAAGTTCAAGTTTGCTTGCCCCACTTCTTCTTCTATTGAGTAATGACCTACTGCGCGTACAGAGCTGACTAGTGGCAGTTATCGTCAATGAACCTGTATAGGTCATGGCGTCAGGGACTTTGTCAAAAGCTACAAATGCGATAATATATTCTCCCTTTATATTCGCGATAGAATGTTGACTCACTAAGTTGTGTTATTTCTCTCACATCACCCTGAAGTAGCCCCGGTTAACAATAATCGAAGAAATTAGTTGTTATTTGAACAATTCCATTTATATTTCCGAGGCTTTAGGAGAGTCAACCATGAATCTGGCGATTTAATACCGAGGGAGGCGGTTTTGTACCGGTATAAAATCGTCGGGGAGAGATTTTATACTGGGACGGTTTTATTTGGTGACACCGGCAAACCCTTTCCATAGTAATCTAGAGAATAATGTTGTTCAATGCAGTTTGACGTTCTTTTCTTGGATATCGGCCCAGAGACAAGATCTTTTTTTCTTTGGTTGACAAAAAAGAAGCAGTTTGCATCAACTCCTGAACAGTTTATCTGTAAGTTTACTATAATGTCAGTAGGTCAATTTTGCAATCGTGTTAAAAGCATTTTTAAAAATCTGAGCCAATTTGAGATTGTTGTACCATTACCGCTTGACAACACAAGCTTTTAATGGTTTTAATGGTCTACTAATGACGCTCAGTGAATTGAGCCAGGTAAGCTGATTTTAGCAAATTATCTGCATGTTTTGTACTTAAGCGGCGATCACATAGGATGCAAAGAAACAGACACTCATGTGATTACCAAAATTAATTTAGATTGCCGGGCAGATATTCGAAATGAAAGAGCACGACGACTATCTGGTGACTGTCATTAACAGAGGAGGACATGGTTATGATTTGCTCAAGTTTGAAGGCATCCACTAAATGCACATATTCAAACTCAACTATGTCGCAGCAATCAAGAACTTTAAACTCAGAGAGGCTGATGTATATACTTCCTAATAGAACATATTCAATTAAAGAAAGTACACGTTATAATTTCTGACCGACTGTGGAGGAGTGACACCTGTAAATGTTCATATGAATTAGCCTGACAGTGATATCTATGATAGTACTAGTATATATCCTTTGAAAACGGGCGTATTTTACAACGAATTCTTTGCCGAGGTTAACCTGTGTAGGAATCTTTAACATTACACTCAGGTTACGGTAAAGACAATCATATTCGTGTAAACAGAGACCAGCAATCGTCCCATTTAAAAAGAGATGGAGGAAATCCCCAAACGATCCCCTGTGTGTTCCATAGGGCCAAGGTATCCCATAATAGGCCAGGTGCAATGAAACAACCACATCCTATGGATCCCGCAAAGTGTACAACATTTTGACCTTCTTGCTGGTGAGATCTTCAGGACCATCCGAGACTCTAGCGTGAGTGTTGATGATGCGAGGCGAAACTAGTTTCTCAAAGTCCTCAGGAGAAACTGCTTCAATATGCTCTTTTAAACGTGCAATCGTCTCAGCAGAACCGTTCAGCAGCATGCTCATCATTCAAACGTCCAATGAGTTCCTTATTAAAAAAACCCACATCATAATGTAGTAAATTCATGTTCATTTCAGGCACTTTCAATTGTGGACAGACGAAGCAGATTTCCTCATGTACGCCATGACTGATAGTATGTTTCCTGTACCCCTGTCATTGTAACAGCTCCTCGTCGTGAAGACGTAGTGCATGGCGTTACAAGATGATGCACGAACTGCTTCATCAGTTTCCGAAATGTAAATTACACCTTAATGTTTTCAACATTTTCTGCTTGAATTTATATGTATTTACATTAGTCTGACTTGAAAGATACAGAAACAAACTATTGTAGCAATAAAAAATATCTTTTGAAAATGTCATATTCTAGAGAGTTGCCGCTCCGGTCAGAGATTGTCTCAAAGGATTCACCCGAGAGGGAGATCTCAAATGGTTTACCAGCAATCTGCAACACATGAAAGCAACTTTTTAACACTGAAATAGAAAATGATCGCACCCTGCCGTTTTCAACGTTTCTCGGCAAAAGAGAAATGGCAGTTTTAATCCCGATGGTTAAAACTGGACAATTTAGCTCACGAGTTAATGTAACGTACAAACATGAACTTCAATTGATCTTACAAGGTGTACTATAACACAACGTTATATAAGCGATAATGAGTGGTGTCATACGTTGACATTTATGCAAATTCAAAGTCCATCATATTAGTCCTGTTACTAACCTTCACAGCAGAGGCTTTATTCTATCTCATCGGTAAAATTCGTTAAATTTACAATCAGTAGGGGAAAAACCTCTCTGCATAAAAAAGGCCTCTAATCCTTTGCGAAGTGTTCATTGAAAACAAATCTATGAAAGATTCTGAATCTGTTCTTGTATCAGTTGTCGCCCTTTACCTGCATGGTGTTTATGAGGTGATAGTCGTAATCATCGAAGTATCAAATATATGTAGCAAGTTCATTTAATAACTTCATAATTGAAAGTTGAATAGTCATTCATGTAAACCAAATTAAACCTCTGATGGTTTCCTTATGTAGCCCAAACAGAATGCAAAACAATAGTCCATGCCCATGAAAACTGAAGAAACTTAAAACAAATTTCGATATAATAACTCCTAATGTCAGTGAATTTGCTCCAGATTTTTTAAATTTTTTACAACCCAGCTTAAAACCACTCTTCGTCACGTAGGCATAAAAACTCCAATAACACCGCCGGTGTCCAAGTTATAGCCTACGAGCTCTGCATTCAGTCCAAGAACTCCGAGGGCCTTGGTCTGTAGAAAAGGCATGATGGGGAAGAAGTCCTGTGTCGCGCTGATTGCAACCTTGGCATAAGCACAGTCCTTGAACAGCAGCCATACACATAAGAATGATACGATGTTTAATCTCTTGTACAATGCTTAAATATCTTTTAACATCTTACAAAATTTTATATTCTCTATAAGATTCGTAGCGTGAACTATTTCTTAGAATACAATGCCGAGATTGGTAAAACATATTTATACCAACATTTTTTAAACATCTAAGAAAATACAGTTTATCACTGACACCTTGTGCCAACCAAACAAATCAAAATACATGTAAAAACAATAAATTACGTATATGAGAAGGGTAGTTATAGCGGAATGCATTTCAGTTTTAACCAATAGATAATAGTTCTACATAAATATTACATTAATATATAACGGCGTTTTAGACTTTAAGTTCATTTTAAACGTGGATGAAAATATAATACCAAGATATCTATATGAATTTACATCGTCGACGGAATTAACAATGACGGAATCTTTATAATGCCATTTTTCTTTAATTGACAGTCGATCACCCCTTCTAAATATTATAATATTTCTTGTATCAAGGTTGACCTCAAGTCCGCATTTATCAGCGTAAGCTTCTAAAATATGCAGTTGATTTTGAAGACCCGACACAACATCAGATATAAGAATGACATCGTCGGCAAAGAGTAAAAGCAATAATTCTAAGAAATCAGGAATCAGCTGTACACCAATTAACCGTTTTTAACAATATCAGTACACAGTTCAGCAATAAAGAACGAAAAAAGAAGCGGGCTTAAAATACATCCTTGTCTGAGACCGACTGGACTATCAAAGTAATCTGTGTAATCGTTATTGTTACATCTCACACATGCTTTTACAGATACATAAATACCTTGTAATGCAGCTAACATGTTGCCATTTAATCCTGATTTTTAAGACAATACCAAAGTTTGTGCCTTGAGACGGAATCGAAAGCTTTCCTAAAACATACAACATTTTCTTTTGCATTTTCCTGGATAAACTTTTTTGGATAATTGCATTTAAGGTAAAGATAAAATCCATTGTAGAATATCCTTTTCTAAAGCTGGCTTGAAATTCGGGTTTCTTTTATAGTTGCCAAATTCGTAAGCCTAGTGTGGATAATCCGGGTATACAGTTTACTACGCGTGCTTAAAAGAGAGATATCTCTATAATTATCGGGGTTGTCTCTTTCACCCTTTTTCTCCGGTCAGAGCATGGTTCGACTTCGATGCTTACACTAAAAGTAGATGATTCAGCACATCACATGTTTTGGAACAGAGTCACCTTATGTTTGTTACATTGTGTCATGACTTTCCTTGAAACTGTATTTTTAAAAAAGGCGATACGTTATCCGTTTCTTCATTCATATCTGTCCAGTTTGATAGACAATGTGTGAACAGGCTATTACAGACATGTGATATGTAAGCATTTTTGTAATTTTCCTGCCATTTACTGAACCTGTGAATACATAACGATTCAATCGTAATGACAATAACCTATTCCATTTTTCAGACAATGCATTCTATCTGTTCCCGTAACCATATAAAGACTTGGTTATATTTCGATTATTTCAAACATATTTTATTGACTAAAGGATTGAACCCATCAGACACAAGTGCAAAACTTTCGAGGCCTAGTTCCTTTACCTTTACGTCGCACACGCTTTATAGGACAGACACTAAGGACGATAATTGATTGAATAAACGAAGAAGGATATCAAATGAATTTTTTCTCAAGATCAGCAATTTTAAAGTCACTATCACTTTTCTTCACAGCTTACGCATGAGGGTCAAACAAGTCCTACGTTTGCTTGTCCCACTTCTCTCTCTATCTCGTATTGACATAGTGTACGCCAGGCATTCTGGTAGAAGAGGTAGTTATTGACGATGAAACCTTTATAGGTCACGGCGTCAGAGTCTTTGTCATAAGCTACAAATGCGATGATATATTTCCCCTTTATATTCGTGTTAGAATTATTGATTCACTCATTGGTGTTATTTCTCTTGCATTACCCAATGGGACCCCAGTTAGCTATGATCAAAGAAATTAGTTGTTATTTGAACAATCACATTAACATTATCGAGACTGAACGAGAGTCTAGCATGCATCTGGTCTCATTATGTGTCAGTGAACAGATTTCTAACCAGTCGAGACGGACGCTTTGCTCAAACATGGCTGACAATGCAGAAACTAAAGGCAATATTGAGGTAGGTGCCGAGTGCATGCTGGTGACAGGCGCGTATATATCTCTTTATATCAGGAACCGGGAACACTTCCATGAGAGATTGTGGGGGTTCCCAAGTGTTGGGAGATAATGCCGCAAATGTATATGGAAATCAAAATTGATTATGTACACAAAATGTTTCTAACCCGAAAGACTAGATTTAATCCAACTTTCTCCGAAAGATATAACTCACACAATTCTCAATCACTGTATAGTCTTGCGGCATTTCATCAACTTTTCTTTGCCATCTCTTTTGCATATTTCCTAGAGACTACTTCATATCCATGATGGCGACGTTGCACTCAAACGAACTTTGGCAATATCGCCTGCATATTCCTCTCGAAATGCCAAAAATATTAGATATACTTGTTTTCAGTAACAATTGAACAACGGTTTGACGGATGTACCGAAGTCGAACATACACATAGGTTCTATTAACTGATGCCAAAATGTTCCATTTGTATTGTTTTAAGTCGGCTGGCATAATCCTCCCAAAAGGCACAACTGTAACATATACTTGTTAGACAGGAAAAGAGATCAACAATAAGACATATTGATCGTTTGCAGCGGCTCGACAGACATGTTATCGACAATGTTATCCTTCAAACCATGGTTTCCCCCTAAGTTCAACCGTCACAGTTATAATCTATAAAAGTTCACTTATTCAATTATCGGTAAGGAGTCGCAAAAGCCGTATGCCATGCATGAACCACCCTCAAGCTGTTGCTGATCATTATAGTCTTGTATACACTTACTAACATGTATTGATGTATACACATGCCAAGGGTAATTCTCATAAGATTGAAAAAACATTTTAAACTATTGAGTTTACAAGTCTTTTTGTAAACACACAACGATGGTATTAGTACATGACATTAAGCACACGCCCTCAACACTGGACAGCCTGTAACCATTACTTCCTCTAGTTTCCCGGATGCAGCCTCAATCCTTGACATTTACAGCAATAAATCGATTATGGGTAATCTCTGCATGTTTGTGTGTAAAGATACCTTCAATTTTCCAAAGCTGAGTTCAGAAGCACTCACAAGTGAATAACATGTCTAGAGCACGCCGGCCCTTTCCTGAGTAATCTAGGGAATAGATTTGCTCAATTCGATGAACAATGCAGACTGACGTTATCTTTTTGAACTTCTTGAACATCGGCCTGAAGACGATATCGTTATGGTTGACAAGCCTGCATCAACTCCTGAATTCACAGTTTATCTGTAAGTTTGCTTTAGTGTCCGCAAGTCAATCCGTTTGAAAAGCATCCTTTCTTGATTTCGACATTAAGCATGAACCGACTTGAGATAGTAGTTCCATTCCGGCTTGACAACATAAAAATCGCCGCATCACCAATGAGGCTCCGAGAAGCCAGGTCAGCTGGTTTTTGCCAATTTTCTGCATTCTTTGTTTTTAAACGGCGATTACAGATGCAAAAAAGCAGACACTAATTTGATTACCAAAATTTATTTCAGATTGCCGGGCATAAGTTCGAGATGGAAGATCACGACGAGTATCTGGTGACTGTCAAGGACAGAGGAGGACATGACTATAATTTACTCAAGTTTGAAGGCATCCACTACATGCCCATATTCAAACTCAGCTATGTCGCAGCTATCAAGAACTTTAAACTCAGAGAGGATGACGTATACTTCCTAGGCTACCCGCGTTCTGGTAGGTTATTGACTGACGTGTCGATCTGACGAGGAGACAAGATCATCTCAGAAACAATATACAATGAGACGATGAAAATTGAAAGCCTTCTTTGGCCTACCCTTTATCAAATGACACAAAAGCAATTGGGATTATGGTTTAAAGAAGCCACAGCGATGTGAGCATTCAAAACATTTTCATGTACCTTAAATGCAATTAAGTGCCTGAATTTGGTTCACATGAACCTACGCTAATTTGGATTATAAAACAATCCAAATAGCAGATATTGAAGTTTTTGGTCGTATCAGTAGAAGTATTTTCAATTGACAGGCACCCACTGGACATTCGAGATGATGAGCATGCTGTTAAACGGAAAGGCCGAAACAATAGAGCGCTTCAAGGAGCACCTGGAACTCACAGCACCCGAGGAGTTCGACAAGCTTCCGTCTCCTAGAATCATCAACACGCACGTGCATCTCTCTAACGGGCCAACTGAGCTCGTCGAAAAGAAGGTGAAGGTCGTGTACACGCTGAGGGACCCCAAAGACATCATTGTGTCAATGTACAAGGCATTCTATGGAATACCCTGGCCGTTCGGCACTTACAAGGGGTCTTTCGGAGATTATCTGCAACTTCATTTGGATGGAACAGGTACGATTTACCGTCAACTTATTAGAATGTAACCGTAATGTTAGTTCCTGAAAAACCTCTGTCGTTAATGTTAAAGATAAAAACCAAAGAGGATCATTTTGGATGTCATGAATGCAATATATAATTGACAATATTTCGATTATCAAAACTTTTGAAAAATGCAAGTATGATAGTTTACTGGCCGTAATTAAACGGTCTATAATTACATCCATTAACAAAACAAAACCCTGTGCAGAAAAGCCATCCTGCTCTTATCCTATCGCAATTGCACTCTTCACATTTTCGTCATCGTGCACAGTGGACCTGAACGGGGTGTTCTACCACCTACACGACACAGAAGAGTTCATGAAGACTCACCCGGATGTTCCTGTTCACATCCAGGTTTATGAAGATGCTAAAAAGGTAAACATTGATTGTGGCCAGCAATGAACATAAGATATCGGGTAACTGATGTTAAGTGTATTGTAACAGGCATTTTGAAGAAAGAAACCGTGGTCAGAGTATTGTTTCAGTCATAATGAGGAAGATTACGATTTTGAGTAACCGGGTATTATATGTTGAGAAGAGAAGACAAGTTTATTGTAAGAATCATGAAACAGAACAGAAGTCAAGAATCTATTTGAGAAAAAGATATATGCATTGAAACATAAATGCCTTTTCACGTGGCAAGAATGTTTATATAGACGTTACTGGTTGTATAGTTGTGAACTCTTAGGTCATCGTTGACGAGATCTTGTGTTTTTCAGGATCCGACAGCGTCCCTTCAGAAACTGTCCGACTTCCTGGGTTTAAAACGTGATGACGCACTGTGCAAGGCTGTAGCAGACAAATGTGAATTCTCTAAGATGAAGAAGGATAAAGAAAAGTTTGCATTCAAGTTGGAAGGTGAAAACTTTCTATACCGTAAAGGTAACAGAACAGCGTTGATATAATTTCAAATGCGAGAGTTAAAAAAAATGGCATGAGTATTTGGATGGTACTAAACATTATTTGTTATTTCCCTACAAATTTAACGGGTTAGGATAGATAACTTTCAGTAAACTGCATTACATATCCAATAATATCTGATGTCTGTCATTTAGAAGTATTATCAAACTCTTTCGGGTTTCTTTTCCAAAGTTATTTTGACACAAGTCAAAGTCACTGGATGTTCAATATTTCAAAACGTGATGCAAGTCACTATTATTAAAATCATAACAGATTTATCACTTTGGTTTTACGCGTGACACCGCACTTGTTTAAGAATCTGTTATTACACCGTGCATCAAACTAATTTGATATAACCAGCGGAATTAAAATCATGATATCAATATCTAGGAATTACAACTTTAAACAGCACAAACACATAAATCCTTCTCTGTATGTGGCATATTATAATGTATAAATATGAGTCACGTAACGTGCAAATATATTTTTGTAACTGTTCCATTAAATATAACTCCGGTCCGACCTCCACCTAATTGGCGTTACTATTCTACTCTGTGATAAGGGCAAGCTGGAGACTGGAGAAACTACTTCACAGAGGAGATGCTGGAGGACTACTACAGTGTGTATGAGGAGAGAATGGCGGGCTCCAGGTTCTATCAGAGATATTCAAGGGACAAAGATTAGAAAATGATATATCCTGTATTCATACCCTGTTTGAATACAAGGTATACAATTAAAAGGATTCTTTACATTCCGAACAAGGGACAAATAACAATAATAGATACTTTCATATTATGACTGTAGTTTGGTAGTGTTAAATAGTTAGAGGATACAGTATGCATTAGTTCAAGGGTAAACATGTATCAAATACGATGTGTATTGTACGTTCACTTTTAATCAGGTTCAAATTCAACTCCACCAAATGGCTTAACTTGCTGATATCAGCCGTGCAGAATTTCCCCAACGTGTCTCTAGCTTTCTCATGTACATACAACTTCCACAGACTTTCGCTTCACTTAAGCCATAACTTTCGGCGTTACGCAGCAAGGTTTAAATCTGAAAGCGATTAAAACTTATGCAAGTTAATTCCTTGCTAGGGAAAATTAGTTTAAAACAAGTTTTGCGTTAGAACGGTTTCCAAAACGTTTGATTGTTATGATGGAACCTCATGGAAATTGTACAAAATCGAACACCACTTTTAATGCTTAAGTAAAACATTTTAAAGACAATTGTATGTGCTATTTGTTCAATGTAAAACACAAGGTATTTTAATAAGTATTATCTGGTCTTGTTGACATATTTCATAGCATCAAACGGACCACGAGGGAGAAAGGTCAAAGTATGAACAGCAAGGATCCGTTTCATTATAATACATTCGTATCACTGGAACTTCATATTGCTGTTTGTCAAGAGCAGTCAAACAAAATGATTCATCTATTCAACATTTTACCCATACATCGTTGAGAAAACTTTGATGTCATTTCAAACAGCTTGCACACGATTTCGTTGAAGCTCATGATAAAAAAAGTGTTGAATAATAGGACTATTCTGATTATTTTCTAAACATAGATCAATAAGATTGCGATTGTTGTCATATGATTTTAATCAAACGCTTTGCTTTGTTGGGTTTTTTGTTTTATTATTTAAGGAAGAATTGAATGGGGGTTTCTTGAGTGATGATCTTTGTCTAACCAACTTTTTTTAGGACTAAATAATGTTTTGACTTTGGTTAGCACAAGTTTGTAAAATTGTCCGTACCTCAGACTCAGGAGTTTTCGGACGAGTAAGTAACAGTTACTACAATAGTTTCTTAGTTGTATCAAATACACTCTACCCGAGACGTTTGCTGTGGGATGCCTCCGAGTGTCCATGATGTTTCCTGATACAACTGAGAAACTATGATATTAACTAACTGACATCTCACCTGGATCGACTAAAATTTACCACAGAATGGAAAGCATTTGATGTTGTTAATTTCTGAAAACTTCTTAGGCCTCTTCACTTATGAAGGAATTTCGTATAGTGCTGTGTAGTACCAAATTCATTCTTCATGTCAAGGTGAAGTAAAAGTTCTGAACTCATAAATTTCGTGTAGTCCGTGAACATCTGGCTGCTTTGTGACATATTTTGACAAGTCATCCAATTTTCCTTGGATTTGAGGTACAGTAAATTCGTGTACTAAGCTTAGATAAAATTTGCTAAGTATTTCAATAACAATGGTGCTTTGAAAGAACCAACATACTTTATTCTATGTCCTTTTAATGCACAGTTCACCTTAGCAATTTTTTGAAGTGTAGTAGTATTATTAACAGAACATTGTGTAAGGAATTGTTTTAGACCATCGCACGGGATCTCCACTCGTTATGATAAACTCCTTGCACACTTAATTTACTCATAACCAGCCTTACAATTACATTTACCAGGTTTAAGGAGATATGTCCTTTCAATAGCAAACTTCCACCTTTCGCTTACACATACACGCGTTTGATGACAAAAATGTCGTAGGTTTTAATAAACGTGGAAAAGAAACAAGAACGATATAGGTAGTTTTTAACTTCTTTCATCAGTATTCTAATAATAGGACCTAACAAGTACTTCTATCAAAATGAAATTCACAATACTAATATATCAAATCCGACAAAGCGTTTCTCATTATCATGTTTAACATAGTTGCTGTCAATGTACCCCCATTCATTCTTTGTAATTTTGTTGATGATAATGTCTGGTATATCCACCATCTCTCTCTCAGGATGCCAGAAGGTCACGCTCATTATTCTCGCTCTGCATCTCCATTTCAGCGAATCACCTCCGTCCCATAGTATTAATCCATCATTCCCTCTGTCATGTACTTCCTCCAGTCCACAGCTTACCCTAATGATTGAAATAACCTTTTACATTTTTGAGACTTCTGTACAAGGTTAAATGTTTGTTAACAAATATAAACCCCCAAATAATATATTTCGTACATGTCAGTCACTTTCTTTCATTACTTCTGGACCTGATTTCAGTCCTTGTCCCGGTCCCCACATCTTCTCCTCGTACACACTGTAGTAGTCCTCCAGCATCTCCTCTCTGAAGAAGTTCTTCCAGTCTCCTACTATGCTTAGAAATATATTACTTAGCAATTCATCTATCATCACACAGAAAAACAAATCACTGAATTGTGTAATTAGTGAACGTAAGTATTCGTTATGCTTCAAGACGTATAATGATCTATGACAAACTGTTGTAATTCTAATCTACTACTTCATTAAATATAGATATTTAATGCTACTAAAATATAAAGAAATTTCTCATTTTCAACAAAAGTTATCTAACTCCGTTTTCATTACCTTACCTGTAACTTGGACATAGAGCCTTTGCCGTCTCAGCCCCAAGATTTACAATTTAAATGCAAACTCTGCTCGATTTATTATTTTAGATAAAGCAAAACGGAACACTAGCCGTCGTCTTTGCTGAAACAAGGTCATACATGTTTGCCATAATTGTAACTTAATGATATGGGAAAAGAGTGCTTAAAGAGGTCTAATGCAGACTTTTAGATGAAGCAGCTTTGATGCTTAAACAAATGAAGGGAAATAAATATGGATAAAACAAAAGTGTCACAAGTCAACAGGATCGGAACATAACGGATGCAGTTGTACAAATCTGATGTGTGTCCTAATATATCTGACACAAGTTTCACAAACATTATGTGTGTCTTCATATATCTGCGCAAGTTGCACAAACCTTATATGTGTTATCATATATCTGACACAAGTTGTACAAACCTTATGTGTGTCCTCATATATCTGCACAAGTTGCACAAACCTTATATGTGTTATCATATATCTGACACAAGTTGTACAAACCTTGTGTGTGTCCTAATATATCTGACACAAGTTGTACAAACCTTATGTATGTCTTCATATATCTGACACAAGTTGTACAAACCTTATATGTGTTATCATATATCTGACACAAGTTGTACAAACCTTATGTATGTCTTCATATATCTGACACAAGTTGTACAAACCTTATATGTGTTATCATATATCTGACACAAGTTGTACAAACCTTATGTATGTCTTCATATATCTGACACAAGTTGTACAAACCTTATATGTGTTATCATATATCTGACACAAGTTGTACAAACCTTATGTATGTCTTCATATATCTGACACAAGTTGTACAAACCTTATGTATGTCTTCATATATCTGACACAAGTTGTACAAACCTTGTGTGTCCTAATATATCTGCACAAGTTGCACAAACCTTATATGTGTTATCATATATCTTACACAAGTTGTACAAACCTTGTGCGTCTTTTCTTTATATATCTGACACAAGTTGTACAAACCTTGTGTGTGTCCTAATATATCTGCCAGCAATTGAACAAACCTGATGTGTGTCTTCATATATCTGCCAGTAGATCTTTAAGTTCGGGTTCCCTGAGAGAACCTCTCCGCATATACTCTAAAACTGTCAAAATTAGAAAACTTAGATTGTCGGTGACAGTTCTCGGCTGCTTTTTCAGCCGATGCGGAAGTTTTGTTTCCATTCCAAACGATTTGTTTTCAGTTGCAGAAGCAATTGTGTCCAGTTCAGAGGGTATGATGTCAGTTTTGGAAGGTATTTCTTCCTTTTCAGACTATTTGTGGTCAGTTTTAGAGTATATGTGGTCAGTTTTGAAGATTTGTTTGCCGTTTGTATGGTAGGCCTGGAAGGCCCTAAAACAGTAAAAAGTCCATAACACGAAAAGGCGATAGTAAAATGCAAAATAAGAAAAGGCTACATTTGTTCACTGTCTACGTGAATTTGACAGTACCGCGGTAAGATAATAAGTACAACGTGTCTACAACGCTATTCTAAGCATAACAGTCCCTGTGCAATGAAGCTATAGGCGTAGGCCATAATGGATAGGTCTGATAGGTGGCAATATTCAGACACAACCCGTCATCTAAAGAATAGCTGAAGTTAAACGATTATAAAAAGTCAGCTCACCGCTATAGCTAAACCGGTGTTGGCCGACATTCTTCTGTTAGTATCAAGACGCAGCGTGTCGATGGAAGATCTATGTAGAGATAGATGTGGTTAAGGACTTTGTTCAAATGTTTATCTCTCACTTGGAGTGATATGACATTTATGACTTCGAAAACATTATTATTATATTAGCTAGTATATGTAATCCTTGTATGACTTTCGGTGTATTCATAACACACAAATCTAGTAATTTTCATTAAGAAAATAACCAATAGACAGATAGATAAGTGAGGTGATTGGGATGTAACGCCGCTTTCAAGATTATTTCACTTAAAGCGTGGATGCCAGTATTATTGCTCGAAGAAAATCTGCAACACCATTGTGGCTCTGCAATGCAATGAAACCTGCGCGCATAGGCTGGAACTAGCGAAGCATGGGTAGTACTGCGCTGAAATTCAGTGTAGCATTGCGCCCAATTGCGCCCAAACCTTATACTGCCTGTAGAACAGTTCTCTACTGCAGACAAAACCCTTGGCGGGATTCAGGCTAACCACTGCGCTATCCCGCCCCCGACGGATTGATAGCGATGGTAACCACTGAGTCACCTCTCACATACTAGTACTGCCTTCCTTTTATGTACAATGGTGGCAGTTGCGAATCCAAAGGATACAGTGATGCATAAGTATTATTTGAAAAAAATCA